>CM071578.1:23344671-23403106 GCA_036426205.1 Ascaphus truei | reverse complement strand
TCACCCTAACATCCCCCTCATCCCATCACTCACCTACACTGCTCCCACCCCCTAACATCCCCCTCATCCCATCACTCTCACCTACATTGCTCCCAACCCCCTAACATCCCCCTCATCCCATCACTCTCATCTACACTTCTCCCATCACCCTCACATCCCCCTCATCCCATAACTTTCATCTACTCTTCCATCACCCTAACATCCCCCTCATCCCATCACTCACGTACACTGTTACCATTACCCTAACATCCCCTTCAGCCCATCACTCTCATCGACACATCTCCCATCATCCTAACATCCCCCTCATCCCGTCACTCACTTATACTGTTCCTATCTCCCTAATATTCCTCTCATCTGATCACTCATCTACACTGCTCCCATCTCCCTAACATCCCCCTCATCCCATAACTCTCATCTACTCTTCTCCCATCACCCTAACATCCCCTTCATCCCATCACTCTTACCTACACTGCTCCCAACTCCCTAACATCCCCCTCATCCCATCACGCTCATCGACACTGCTCCCATCTCCTTAACATTTCCCTCATCCCATCACTCTGACCTACACTGCTCCCATCTTCCTAACATTCCCCTCACCCCATCACTCTCACCTACACTGCTCCCATCTCCCTAACATCCCCCTCATCCCATCACTCTCACCTACAATGCTCCCATCCCCTAACATCCCCCTCATCCCATCACTCAACTACACTGCTCCCACCCCCTAACATTCCCCTCATCCCATCACTCTCATCTACACTGCTCCCATCCCCCTAACAACCCCCTCATCCCATCACTCTCACCTACAATGCTCCCATCCCCTAACATCCCCCTCATCCCATCACTCACCTACACTGCTCCCATCACACTAACATTCCCCTCACCCATCACTCTCACCTATACTGCTCCCATCTCCTTAACATCCCCCTCATCCCATCACTCGCCTACACTGCTCATATCTCCCTAACATCCCCCTCACCCAGTCACTCTCACCTTCACTGCTCCCATCACCATAACATCCCCCTCATCCCACCACTCTCACCTACATTCCTCACATGTCCCTAACATCCTCTCATCTCATCACAATCACAAAGCAGCAATTTAACAGCACAAACCATTCACTTATTTATTTTAAAGTATTTTTTGCCTTCTTGGTTCTGAGGTTTTGTCTACTTGAAGGCCAGAAGAATTAAAAATCTCTTATTTTCTGGAAGGGAATAAAATAAATGGTATGATTGTTAAACACTGTACCTTACAAATCCCATATAGATCTTGTGTTTATGTTTTGATCTCCAGTTCTTATTGGTTTGTGCCAAGTTTATTTAATCCCGTTATTATAAAATGCCTTTACTGTAGTTTGAATGCATTGCAATAGTTCTGATGTATATCAATGTCATATGTGAGAACAGAGTGGCAGTTCAGCACAATAATTCAGCGGGAGCTTTACAATCCTTGTGTCTTTCTTACCTCCACCATTCATGAAACTTCAGTGCTGCCCATTTTCTACTTGAGACCAAGTTCAACGCTCCCTTGATCTCCTTATTCCTCAGGGTGTATATGATGGGGTTTACCAATGGAGTCACCACAGTATAAAGCAGGGATAGAACCTTGTTAACTAGCAATGAATGACTATTGTAAGGAACAACATACACCATGATCATAGTTGCATAGTATGTGGACACAACCCCCAGATGAGAGCTGCAGGTGGAGAAGACTTTCTCCTTCCCCTTGGCTGATGGGATCCTGAGGATGGCTTTGATGATACAGCCATATGTAACTGTTATGAAGAGGAATGGGAACAGAGTGGCTGCAGAGGAGAGCAAGGACACCACTATCTCCACAGTGGAGGTGTCAGAGCAAGAGAGCTTCAAAATAGGAGCAAAGTCACAGAAAAAATGGTCAATGACGTGAAGGCCACAGAAACGTACTCTGGATAGAAAGCCTAAAGTAATTGATATGATCAGAAAACCCCCGGCCCAGGAGCTAAGAGCCAGGTGGAGGCAGAAACGGGAGTCCATAACAAGGGCATAATGTAGTGGGTTACAAATGGCCAATAATCGGTCATAAGACATCACAGTAAGAAGGAAACTCTCTGTTGCAGCAAGAGAACCAAACAGGTAGAACTGTATGAAGCAGCCAGTGACAGACATAGTGACCCTGTCTCTCAATAGCACATGCAACATGTTAGGGGCAATGTTTGTGGTGAACAAGATTTCAGACAGTGAGAGATTGCAGAGGAAAAAGTACATGGGAGAATGCAGGAGCTTACAGGACCACACCAACATAATAATCAGGAGGTTCCCGAAAACGGTCAGCATATAAATAACAAGGAACACAGTAAAGAGTAAAATGCGATAGCTGTGAAGGGTCTGAAACCCCAGGATCAGGACTTCGGTGAGGACGGTCTGGTTCTGAGAACTCATTACCTGTACAAAGATAGATGGCACCACTTTGTATATGAGGAAGATAAACAATGCCAGGGACTGAAACCTGTAACAAAGAGTTAGCAAGCACTGTGTAATATCTCATTACACCAATGTATAATCCATTATTACATGTAGCTTGTGACGGTCGGGGTAAATATGGTTGCTGTTAATAAAGGTTAAGCCTTCCATTACCCCACCTGTCAGTAATACAGTACATTGTATCATGCTATATGGTTTATATACTGTATGTTATGTATATATGTATGTATATGTCTTTGTTTGGTTCCAGCACCCCAGGAATCAGGGGTTTATATGTTTGCATGTGATTGTTGCAACTTGGTCTGTTACCTTTCCTTGTATCCTTGTTATGTTGCAAATGTTATGTTGCAGTTCTACCCACCAATCAGGGCCTGGGCATGTAGGCAGCACCTTTCTACACAACAATTAGGGCATGGGCATGTAGGCAGCACATTGCTACCCACCAACCAGGGACTGGGCATGTAGGCAGCACCTGGCCCTGAATGGGGGGGGAGTGATGGAGAGAGAGACACGGGGAGAGACACTGCGGGGAGTGAGAGAAACACTAGGTGGAGGGAGAAAGAGAGGGAGACACACTGGGGGGAGGGAGTGAGAAACACTGGGAGAGGGAGAGACTGGGGAAGAGGAGAGGGAGACTGTGGAAGAGGGGAGAGGTCCTGATGTGGTAGGGAGAGAGAGATAAATAATACAGCATAAATGGGGACGCTATTAGACAAATATCATAATATTTATTTTTAAGTGATGTAATTTGTGTTTTAAATACTTTTTATGATGTGTCCCGGTTTTTACTTTTGAAAGTCTGGTCACCCTAGCTGGCGGTCAACATCATGGTGGGCGCGGGGGCTGCGGAGGTATGGCGGCTGAAGAGAAATGGCTCCAAAGAGGCCAGGAGAGGAGCACGCCCCAGCGCAGTGACATCTGGAGGAGCCGGAGCACGCCCCTGTCTCATGATCACCTATCCCCAGGGAGCTCCAGCAGGACCAGGAAGAGATCAACGAAGCGCCCCCGCAGCTCCCCAGCTAAACGGAGGGATGAAGGTCAGGCAGAGATGGCAGAATTGAGGGGCTTGGGAGGAGGATGAGTTTTGGGGGCTGAGGGTTATTCTTTGGGTCAGGGGGGTCACTTGGGAGTATTGACCAGCAGGGGAGATCCAACAGTAACCCCCTTGCGTTTGGTTATGGGGATCCCTGATCCCTGGGCAGCATTTAAAACGGGAATAAATAAATAATACATAATACTGGTAGGTAGGAGTGGATGACACTGGGAAAGCAAATGGGAGAAGGAAAAAAGGAGGGGGGGGAGGGAAGGGATGTAGCGAAGAGGTGGATGAATGCCCCCTCAAATGGATTGCCTTTGTGACCCAGAAAAAAACATATTAACAGATGCCAGCAAACAATACAATAAACAGTGATCCAATACTAGTATACTGCCTGCACGCACACCTGCAGCCCAAGCAATTTGTGAACTTGGCTGCAGGAGATTGTAGACGCGTGGCGGACGCGTCACAAAGCTGGTTCACCCTCATTGGCTGAACCAGCTCATGTGCGCTGACGCCTTGTGATTTTGATTACATCAAGCAGGGGGCCTCGAGAAATTTCATGGATGAAAAGGGGACACGGCATAAAAAGTTTGCTCACCCTTGTCCTAGCAGACAGAGTCTGCAGAGAGTTACAGAGGTGTGGCTGTGACAGGGAGAAACTGCAGTGTCCTCTCCATTGCTGGTCTCAGGCCTGAAAACCAGTCCAGCAAGAAGAGAGAACAGGGGAAACGTATGCTAGGAGGTCCCTGCCACTAGGTATGCAAGGTATCCCCCCAGTTTCCCCAGATAAGCATGTGTGTTGTCTAGGTTTTTGTACTTTTGTGTACATACTTTTCCAATAAATTAATTTTATAAACTCTCGTGTTTCTGTCTGGCGATATTGATCCCGGGTATTAGTCCTGGTCTCCCGTGACAATACTAATATTTATAATCATTCGAATTATTATGAGCTATATTATGTTATCTCAACTGGCCTTTAACTCTTTGTTTCCCCCCTCCATGTGTTACCCTAATGTTCTCATATTACGTATGCAGTCTATATAAAGTACCAGTGTATATGTGCACCCTGGAGCATCGATTCCCTATACAATATTACATTGTAAAGCATTGTATACCGGGTCAGTGATGGGTAAGTGTAAATAGAATAACATACCTGCATCCTCAGTGAGAATACTGTATGTTGGTCGGTTCTGATGTTGCTATAAAGCAAGGAGAGTAGGTGGGAAATATTATCATCCAAGTAATGGATCAGAGATAAACATAATCACTTAACTGAAAAACCAAAGTCGGTGAATAACCTTTTTTTATCTGGTGTTCCTGGAACGAAACCGCAGAACAGTGCAAACATCAAAGCCACGACCGACAGACCTGCTACTCAGCCAGGTCACTGCAACCAACTTGCTCTATTCTTCCTACAAACTAGATCAATACTGAACATGTCTCTGGCTTCATTCTTACAGTGAATTTACTATATAACCCTTTATAAGTCAAATAAATGTACTTGTCACGTACTGGTTGTCAATGTGTGTATTTATAGGGTTTTGCTGGGTAATAATCTGCATTCTGACAAAGGGAACTTTATAAAATAATGTGTATCTTACACCATGTGCTGACAACAATGATATTATTCTTAATGGTTTAAGCAAAAACAAACAAATACTTCAAGAGTTTATTCCATAAATTCAAGTGAGTGGTAAATTACTAATTGTCTTATGGTGCCAGAAGGTGCCTTATGATGTAGCACTGCTTAGCATATTTGGCCCTTATTGCTTTTCCACATACACGTGCTGCAATGATAACGTGTGAACGCTGTGCCCTCTCTCGTTGTCCTCTCTGTGCCCTCTCTGTTAGGGTGACCAGATGTCGCGGTTTAGCCGGGACAGTCCCATTTTTTTTAATGCCTGTCTCGGCTGCCCGACATTCTTTAAAATGTCCATTTTTTTGTAGCTGTCCCAGTTTTGGCCATCAGAGCAGTGGGGGGGAACAGAGAGCAGATAATGCAGGGAGGAGAGCAGTGGCCGGGTCTGAGCTGCGGAGCCCCAGCAGTGAGACCCAGATGTGTCAGTGAGAACTTCCGGTGTCTGCTGCAAAGGCTCAAAATGGCTTCCCCCACCCATGCAGGTAGGGTCCAGAATGGGACACACACACTAACTCACACAATGAGGGGGAGGAAGAGAGGGAGAGACACAGCATGGAGAGAGTGACACAGAGACACCATGGGGAGAGAGACAGCATGGGGAGAGAGAGACACAGCATGGGAGGAGAGAGAGACAGACACAACATGAGGAGAGAGAGACACAGAGACAGCATGGGGGAGAGAGACAGAGAGTGGGGGGAGAGAGAGAGACAGAGAGTGGGGGGGGGAGAGAGAGAGACAGGGAATGGGGAGAGAGAGATACACAGAGAATGGGGGGGAGAGAGAGACAGAGAATAGGGGACAAAGAGAGACAGAGAATGGGGGAGAGGGAGACAGAGAATCGGGGAGAGAGAGACACACATATAATGGGGGGGAGAGAGAGAGAGAGAGAGAATGGGGGACAGAGAGAGACTGAGAATGGGGGGGAGAGACAGAGAATGGGGGGGAGAGACAGAGAATGGGAGAGCGAGAGACACAGAAAATGGGAGAGAGAGACACAGAGAATGGGGGGAGAGAGAGATACAGAGAATGGAGGAGAGAGAGAGACAGAGAATGGGGGAGAGAGACACAAAGAATGGGGGAGAGAGAGACACAGAGAATGGGGGAGAGACAGAGAATGGGGGAGAGACAGAGAATGGGAGAGAGAAAATGGGAAGGGTGGAATGAGAATGTAGGGGTGGAGGGGGGAGAACGAGAATGGAGGGATATGAGGGAGGGAGAATGGGGTGTGTGTGAGAGAAGGGGAGCAGAGCAGGGCAGAGAGACAGAAAGGAGAAGAGGCGCAGTTGGTGATGTGATTTGTTTTATAAAAATGTATTTAATGTGCCCCGGTTTTTACTTTTGTAAATCTGGTCACCCTACTCTCTGTGCTCTCTCTGTGCCCTCTCTGTGCCCCAATTCAAAAATACAACCTACTTTCAGACCATAAAAAGTGTCCAGTGACCTGTATCCTATATATTGTTATAAGACATTTCCACACCCGAGAGGGAAACCAGTGAAACTTAAGGCATAACATAAGTCCTCCAAACTTTCCCTGATCTCTGCCGGGTGTTTCTCAGACAGTGAAGGAGTTTGCCAACTCTGCAGCTCTCCAGACTGTGTTACATATGACTCCATGTACCCGAGTTCTGCACATGCACCCTTCCCTGTACCAGCGCCTGCTTATTCTGTACGTATTGGGGAAACTTCCAGCTGGGATCCACTGTAACCAAGTTTGTAGCAGGTCATTCAGAGGACAGTTTCTATGTAACCCAGCATTGTTATTTAAGGAATGTCATGAGAAATGTTCTCTTATTATTCATTACAAACAAAAAGGTCCAGTGTTAGAAAGATGTTCTGTAAACTAAAGAGATTAGTATATTACAGAATTCAGCATATTAATATACTGTATAATGGCAATACTCCTGTTTTGATCTCACAGCTTTATACTGAGTTTTATACTGAGTATTATACTTATATACTGAGTATTATACTGATACTGTTCTACAGTATACTGAGTATTATACGTATACTATACTGAGTATTATACATATACTATACTGAGTAGTATACGGAGTATTATACTTATACTATACTGAGTATGATGCTTATACTATTATACTTATATACTGAGTATTATACTGATACTGTACTATAGTGTGTATTATACGGAGTATTATACTATACTGAGTATTATACTGAATATTATACGTATACTATACTGAGTATTATACTGAGTATTGTAAGTATACTATACTGAGTATTATTTTACCATTCATTGTTGTTTTCAGTAACAGAATCTGCTCAGATATTCTGAATAATTCCACTGTTTCCCCACAAGAAGAGACTTGTGTTTACAAAATGTTCTAAATGCTGAAATAATTGTGATACATTTTAACAGCTGAGGCATGTTAAAGTAATTGAATCATTATATTATTTATATGTGGTTATTTAGTAACAGAAAACATAACATAATATAATTGCAGTGTTACTGAATAACTCAAGCTTATTTCACATTGTAATATTGTTGGAAGGAGTAATATAACTAACTGTGAGGGGGGTCCCAGTGCAGTAACACAGAATAGGAAGATTCCCCCTTACCCAGAGCTGCATCTCCCACATCTTATATTCACTGAAGAATTCCCCAAAATATCCTCACATTATGAGTAGAGATGTTCTCCTGCACAATAAGAGTGATTTGCAGCTGGTGTATTCCACACCAGGACAGAGTCAGGTAGCGATGGGAATAACATACATTACCAGCCAGGGGCTTTTATACGAGTGGTGAGCCGCTTCTCCTCTGTTTAATTAGGATCTTTGATGAGACCCAAAGGGATAAATCCGTCACGGACACAGCTGTCCATTTGGGAACAGAGCACTAATGGCTCAGTTCTGAGAGCTGTGATTATAGTGCTGCTGCCTTTCTGTATGTTTTGATATACAGCACACAGCAATAAGGCTCAGTCATGTTTGTCACATAATGTCCTTGCGGACATAGACATCCCCCCCCCCCCCCCCCCCCCATGTTCCACTGCTACACACACAACAGCAGGACACAAATGTGGGTGAAAATAACCAGAATAAATACAATTCTCAATCTTATACATAAATTAAGAGGACCTTACAGCACTAATTGTATACCACCCACCACCTGTGGTGAGCCAATCCAAACTCCAAAGCAACATTCCATAAGAGCAAACCACCAGACCGATATACACATACTGCTATACCCATATATCCAGTGACACACACTGCTAGACCCATATATCCAGTGACACACACTGCTAGACCCATATACCCAGTGACACACACTGCTATACCCATATACCCAGTGACACACACTGCTATACCCATATACCTAGTGGCACACACTGCTATACCCTTATACCCAGTAACACACACTGATATACCATATACCCAGTGACACACACCGCTATACACATATTCCCAGTGACACACACTGCTATACCCATATACCTAGTGGCACACACTGCTATAACCTTATACTTAGTAACACACACTGCTATACCCTTATACCCAGTAACACACACTGATATACCATATACCCAGTGACACACCGCTATACACATATTCCCAGTGACACACACTGCTATACCCATATACCTAGTGGCACACACTGCTATAACCTTATACTTAGTAACACACACTGCTATACCCTTATACCCAGTAACACACACTGCTATACCATATACTCAGTGACACACACCGCTATACACATATTCCCAGTGACACACACTGCTATACCCATATACCCAGTGACACACACTGCTATACCCATATACCCAGTAACACACACTGCTATACCATATACTCAGTGACACACACTAGCTAACCCTATACCCCAGTAAACACACACGCTATAGAATAATACCCATATGACCCAGTAACACACACTCTATAACCATATACTCAGTGACACACGGCTATAATTCCATATACCAGTGACACACCTGCTATACCACATATTTCCCAGTGACACCACTGCTATATCCCATATACCACAGTAACACCACTGCTATACCAATATACCATTGACAACACAACATCACTGCTTATAACACATATTACCGCTAACACACACCTGCTATAATCTCAATACTCATTACACACACTTCACGGCTTAAATCCCATATACCCAGACACACACATGGCTTATACAATCATAATACTCATGACACACACCTGCTATACCACCTATTCCAGTGACACACAACTGCTATATAACCCCTATACCCATGCACTGCGCAACCATACTAAGTAAAACTTAACCTATAAAGCCTATACCGTAACACAACAACTGCTAGTAAAAACCATTATACCGTAACAACACTGCCTATACCATATACCCAGTAACACACACTGCTATAACCTTATACTTATTGACACACATCTAGCTTATACACCTATTAACCCAGTTACAACAACTGCTATAACCCATATACTCCAGTGGCACACACTGCTATAACACATTATCTGTTATAACAAGCACTGCATATAGCTATACTTCAGTACAACCCTATCCATATACCCAGTTAACACACACGCAAACTGCTATATAATCCCATATACCATTGCACACCCTGCTATAATCCTTATACTTAGTAACCCTCAAAGACCGCTTATACAACAAACCTAATAAAAAAAACCCTTATACTCCATTGACACACACCTGCTATAATACCATACCCTTGAACACACACTGCTTTTGAAAAAATAAAACCCTGATACCCAGTGAACAGACACACCTGCTTAATACCATATAATCAGTTTTGGAGACCAAACAATGCTTAAATACCCCATTACCACGTGACAACACCTGCTTATAACCATATACCTATGGCACTGATACCCTTATACAACACACACGTAGCCCATATCCAGCACACTCTATAACCCTTTCCGTGACCACCACTGCTATAACCATATACGCCCATGTTCACAATCACTTGCTTATATGACACTTGGTGACCCTCATACAGTACTAGTCTTACTGCTGTGCGTGACAATCGTATAAAACCTATACTCACCTCTATCCAATACCAGTAAACCTGCTCCCCTCACACTGCTATAACTAAACCCATATACCCAGTGACACTAACACTGGCTATACCCCATATACCCATTGACACACACTGCTATAACCCATATACCCAGTGACACACCACTGCTATAACCCCTATCCCAGTGACACAAACACACTGCTATACCCAGTGCTTGACAAGTCAACCACAAAAATCTACTCGCCGAACCAAAAATCTACTTGCCACCTAGCCCCGCCCCCAATTTAAAAAAATTGCATAAATTCTTAATAAGAATTGAGTGTGTGATTGTGTGACTAGTCTGGGTGGGTGGGTAAGTGTGTGACTTGTCTTGGTTGGTGGGTGTGGGACTAGTCTGGGTAAGTGGCTGGGTGAGCGTGTGACTTGTCTGGGTGGGTGAGTGGGTGACTAGTCTGAGTGGGTAGGTTGGTGAGTGTGTGACTAGTCTTTGAGTGACTGACTGCAGGGTGACTGTGGTGTGTGACTGACTTACTGACTGGGTGCGTGACTGTCAGGGTGGGTGACTGGCTGGGTGACTTGACTTACTGACTGGTGGGGTTTGGGTCTGAGGTGGATTACTTCCGGGTGACGGTGACTGACTGGGTGGATGACTGACTGGGTGTGTGTGACTGGGGAGGGACTTACTGACTTGGTGGATGATCTGACTGGGTGAATTACTGACTGGGGATGGTGACTGGACTTGACTGACTGGGTGGTGATTGACTGCTGTGGTGGGACTGACTGGATATGACTGGGTGGTGACGACTGGGGGTGATTACCGGGTGGGTGACTGACTGGTGGGTGATTACCGGTGGGGACTGACGGGTGGAACTGACTTGAATGACTGGGTGGGGTGACTGACTGGGTTGGTGACTGACTGGGTGGGTGGGTGACTGACTGTCAGTGACTGACTGCTGGTGTGGGTGACTGACTGGGTGGGTGACTAACTGGGTGGGTGACTGACTGACTGACTGGTGGGTGGATGATTGCTCAGTGACTGACTGGGTGACAGACTGGGTGGGTGACTGACTTACTGACTGGAGTGTCTGACTGACAGGGTGGGTGACTGCGGGTGGATGACTGACTGGGTGGATGACTGAAGGGGGGGTGTTATCGGGTGGGTGACTGATGGGTGGGTGACTGACTGGGTGACTGACTGGGTGGGTGACTGACTGGGTGGGTGACTGACTGGGTGGGTGACTGACTGGGTGGATGACTGACTGGGTGTGATTCCGGGTGGGTGACTGACTGGGTGGGTGACTGACTGGGTGGGTGGTTAACTGACTGGGTGGGTGAATGACTGGGTGGGTGACTGACTGACTGGTGTGTGAGTTTTTGACTCGGTGACCGATTGGGTGACTGACTGACTGGGTGGGTGACTGATGTGGTGACTGACTGGCAAGCTGCCTGGGTGGGTGACTGACTGGGTACGGGCTGACTGGCTGGAGTGATGAACTGGGTGGTGTTTGGGTGACTGTGACTGGGTGGGTGACTGACTGGGTGGGAATGGGTGGGAATTGACTGGTGTGACTGACTGACGGGTGGGTGACTGACTGGGTGGGTGACTGACGGAACTGAGTGGTGATATACTGACTGACACATGCTTATGGGTGGGTTGGTTGAACCGATTGTACTGTGTGGATGTGACTGACTGATGGGTGGTTGACTTACGGGTGGGGTGGGTGACTGATGATGAGGACGCTGGGTGGGTGACTGACTGACTGGGTGGGGTGACTGATGACTGGGTGGGTGACTGACTGACTAGGTGGGTGGGTAACTGACTTGACTGACTGGGTGGGTGACTGACTGGGCGACTGACTGGATGGGTGGGTAACTGACTGGGTGGGTGGGTGAATGACTGACACTTGACTGACTGGGTGACTGACTGGGTGACTGACTGACTGGGTGGGTGACTGACTGGGTGGGTGACTGATTGGATGGGTGGTTAACTGACTGGGTGGGTGACTGACTGACACTTGACTGACTGGGTGACTGACTGGGTGGGTGACTGACTGGGTGGGTGACTGACTGGGTGGGTGACTGACTGGGTGGGTCTATGATTGGTGGGTTGATGTGTGACTGACTGGGTGACTGACTGACTGGTGGTGTGACTGATGGGGGGTGACTGACTGGGTGGGTGATTATGGGTGATGACTAGACTGGTGGGTTACTGACGACTGGGTGACTGACTGGTTGGGTGGGTTAGCAGACTGAATGACTGGTGGGTAGGTGAGTGACTGCTTGGGTAAGTGACTGTTGGTGACTGACGTGACTGTGTGGGTGACTGACGTGGGGGTTGGTGACTGACTGTGGTGGGTGACTGACTGGGACTCCTGACTGGGTGGGACTGCTGACTGACTGGGTACTGGTGACTGTTGGGTGACTGCCGACTGACACTGACTGACTGGGGTGGTGGTGTTGACGGACTGACTGGTGGATAGTGACTGACTACTGGTGGGTTACTTGGGTGGGTGGGTGACTGGATGTATGATGACTGAGTATGTGGAGTGACTGACTGACTGGGGTGGGTGACTGACTGACTGGGTGGGTGGAGACGGATGACTGAGATGGGTGACTGATGACTGGGTACTGGACTGGGTGACTGACTGGTTGGGTGGGTTACAGACTGAATGACTGGGGGGGGTGGTGAGTGACTGCTGGGTAAGTGACTTGGTGACTGACTGGTGACTGACTGGTGGGATGACTGACTGACTGGGTGGGTGACTGACTGAATGACTGGGTGGATGAGTGACTGACTGGGTAAAGTGATTGACTGGGTGAGTGAATGACTGACTGGGACTGACTGTGTGGGTGGGTGACTGACTGGGGTGTGGACTGCTGGTGAGTGCCTGACTGACTGACGGTGGGTTACTGGACTGACTGTGACTGACTGTAGTTCGGGGGGTTAACAACTGAATGACTAGGTGGGTGGGTGAGTGACTGCTTGGGTAAGTGACTTGGTGACTGTCTGACTGGGTGGGTGACTGACTGGGTGGGTGACTGACTGGGTGGGTGACTGACTGGGTGACTGACTGACCGGGTGACTGACTGACTGACTGGGGTGGGTTACTGACTGACTGGGTGACTGACTGGTTGGTGTGGGGGTTACAGACTGAATGACTGGGTGTGGGTGGGTGAGTGATGCTTGGGTAAGTGACTGGTGACTGACTGACTGGTGACTGACTGGGTGGGTGACTGACTGACTGGGTGACTGACTGACTGGGGTGACTGACTGATGTTACTGACTGACTGGTGGGTGACTGATCTTGACTGGGTGTGTGGACTGAGCTGAAATGACTGGTGCTGAGTGACTGACTGGGTAAGTGATTGACTGGGTGAGTGAATGACTGACTGGGTGACTGACTGTGTGGGTGGATGACTGACTGGGTGGATGACTGACTGACTGGGTGACTGGGTCAGTAGGTAACTGACTGGGTAGGTGACTGACTTGACCTTGTTTGGGTGACTGACTGGGTGGGTGACTGCCTGGGTACAATTCATATTAAAAAGACCCCCGCCAAATCATATTAAAAAGACCACCGTCACCCCAACACATTTTAAAAAGACCCCCACTAAGGGCGCATGTGCGGCGGGTATGGTGCAGGAGGTGTAAAGCAGAGGCTCCAATACCCGTCGGCATTTCTAAGCTAATTAAAGGAATTTTCGGCGCAGCCACCCGGGACCCAAACACAGCATTGGGACCGTGAACTCGCACTGATTAATAAAATACTAAGCACGAGGAGCCATGGCGACAACTAGGCTGAAAAACAAGCGCAAGACAGACGTGCGCTCCTACTTCACTGGGGGAAGTAAAGCACGGCCAGAGGGGACTCCGGCGGTGTCAGATTTGGATTCTGCCCCGGAGGTGGAGGGGGCATCAGCGGAGCAAACCGGCGTGATAAAGAAAGAAATAGCCCGGCTCCTCATTGACTTAAAAACATTTTTCAGAGGGGAGGTTGAGAGCCTTCGCAAGGATATTCAGCAAATTGGAGCACGCACCAATGAACTTGAGGAAAAGATGGAGGAAAGCGCACGATGCCACGGGGAAACGAGCAAAAGGTTGGGGGACCTGGAAGCCAGAGTGGCAGAGCTGGAAGACCGTCAAGAAGACGGTGAAAACCGAGACCGGCATAGCAACCTGAGGATCAGGGGCATCCCTGAGGAGATCCTCGACCCAGAGGAGCTGATAAGCAGATGGATGACCTCTATCATGCCCGGCAAGACGGAGGCTGAGCTATTGATGGATCGCTGCCACCGTGCCCTGCGGTCGCGCCCCACTCCCAACAACCCTCCCAGATATGTGATCCTCAGGCTGCACCATTATAAGACTAAAGATGAGATTTGTAAAACCACTAGATCAACCCCCACGATGTCTTTCGAGGGTCTCTCACTGGCAGTCTATCAAGACCTTTCCCCGATAACACTGGCACGGCGAAGGGCCCTGCAGCCGATCACTCGGGTGCTGAGAGACAGAGAGGTCCGCTACCAATGGGCTTTTCCGTTTGCCCTCGTGGTTATCCGAAATGGCCGCCCCCACGTGTTGAAACATCTCGCAGAAATAAAGACCTTCGTCAAAAAACTAGGAATTGCTGCTGCAATTCCTGAATCGGGGGGCCCAGAGACACAGCGGCCACGGCTAGCGGAATGGGAAACCGTGTCTACCTCGACAGAACGCCGCAAAGAAAGGGCTGTCCCAGACACCCAGTCCCCTGCGGAAATGGCAGATGAGTCACAAAGTTAACGAGTTATGTTCCAAGTTAAAGTTTTTGCCAGCATTGCTTAGTTTGGTCCGCAGGCCTGTGCGGACTACAAAAGAAGCATGACAGGAGCTCCAGCGGAGAGAAAATCCCCCTACAACGTATAAAACAAAGACGCGGAAATTTGCCTCCAAAAACAAAATATAATGGCGTTCTGGGACACACCTGAGGAAGAAGGACGGTCGGCGGACGGTCGGCGGACCGATATCCATGGCGGCTTAGGATTTGGCGGGACGGAGTGTGGAGCAGCACGAGCACGCCCAGGGGGACGTCCGTCCCCACCCACAGCCAGCCTCCGAATGACTAGACGGAGCAGCGGAGGCGGATATGACACGGTGGAGGGGCGGGGACCAGGATGCGAAAGTGACGGCGAACCGGAAGTGCGGTGCCGGGGGCTCCCCTCCGGCAGGGATATGCGAATTCCGCTGCCGGAGAGGGGAACAGTGATCTGGACGGTACCGCCGAGAGGCAGAGCCCCCCCCCCACACCCCCACACCACAGAACGAGGGAGGTTAAGACATAGCAGGCACCCTGGGAGGGAGAGACGCGACTCAGGATGAGACCTCGAAGGAGCATAGGGCGCAAACAATATGAGAGGGCCTAGGAAGAGGAGAGTGCGACCCCTACGGGAGAAGGGAGTGGGGTAGTCAGGCGGACATGAGTCCTAGGGAGCCCAGCAGCGGAGGGGGCGGAGGTACAACAGCTCAGAGGGGGGGCAGTTGGATAGGTCCCCGGATAAGAACCAGACCAGAAGCCAGCAGGGAGAGGGTATTCAAGGACACAGTGGTCCCCCCAGGAGGATACAAGACAGGCATATTAAAACTTTGTTATGTAGTTTAATACCACCGGGTTCAGAGGTGGCGGGCACGAAGATGGACGGTAGATGTCAGCGGGTGGATTGGAGTACACTGAATTCCTGCCCGCAGGCATGCGCTTCGGTGACAGGTGCGTGGGTGTCCCTCACATCCCTGCAAAAGTCCCGGGAATACATGGTCGGCAGTTGAGACCATGGCTCTAGACTGGGAGGGAGGTGGGTCCAGAGAGGCGGAGTTACCACCGGGCAATGAACCTGGGGCCCCAAGAGGCTACCAAGGTTCGTTCTAATTGTTTACGTGTTTGTTGTTCCCCTTGCTTTTCCCCAGTGCCTCCTCCCCTCAATGTACTCTACCCCCACCATGAAGGAGCAAGAGCGAGAGTGAACCATCACCAAAGAAGTCACCACCTACGAACGCGATCTCCCTCGGGTAAGAACCTGCCCCAAATCACACACAGCAACTAACACCCCACACACAAATGGCTGTAACACTGATCTCCCAGAATGTTAAGGGGTTCAACAGCCCAAAAAAACACAGGGTAGCTTTCTCCGAATTTAAACGGAGGAACGCAGATGTAGTTTTCCTACAGGAGACTCATTTTAGTAAGCAAAGTAGCCCCAGCTTTCTAGACAAAGGATACCGGCAGTTCTTCCTGGCCTCCGCTAAGGAGAAAAAGGTGGCAATTGTATTTAGTAATAGACTCCCGTTCCAGGTAGAAAAAAATTAAAGAGACGTAAAGGGGAGATACCTCATCTTAGAAGGGCTTCTACAGCAGTGTAGGATTACGTTAGCCTGTGTATATGCACCGTGTGAGAACGAGCCGCAGTTCTTTAACGAGTTTTTCCTGAAATTGCAAAGATGGGCAGAAGGGAACATAATCCTAGCAGGGGACTTTAACAAGGTGTTAGACCCCAGAGTAGATAGAACACCCAGACAGCAAAAACACAGGCAAAAGGGGAACGGCCCATTGTTGGAGGGCCTCAGGCGAGGGAGTCTGATAGACATTTGGAGGGAACAACACCCCGGTGAGCGGAGTTATACTTTTTACTCGAACCCACATGACAGCTACAGCAGAATTGACCACTTCTTCGTGTCTAGTAGAATGGTCCCACAGATCTCCGACTCCAAAATCCACGACATTACGTGGTCGGATCATGCATCAGTAGAGCTGAGATGCACACAAATTAGGCCCATTAGCCCGGGTGCATACTGGAAACTTAAAGAATCAATGATTAAGATACCAGAATTAGAGAAAGTAGTTAAGGAGGAGATTAAACAATTTTTTCAGACCAACCTGGGCAGTGTGGAATCCCACACGTTGTTGTGGGAGGCTCACAAAGCCACGATGAGGGGGGTGCTTATAAGCATAGCTGCCAAAAGGAAAAAACAGAGAGATGCCAAATCAGCACAATTATACAGGAGGTTACATGAGCTCTCTGTACTGCATAACCGATCAGGCAGAGGGGATACCCTAAAGGAGCTGAAGGACGTAAGGACTGAGCTTGGCCTCCTCCTCACCTCCAGGGCCGAGAGGGACCTGAGTTGGACACATAGAAAATTTTATGAGAAAGCCAACAAGCCGGACACGATGCTAGCCACCCGACTTCGCAATAGGCAACCAAATTATAATATACAAACAATCAGAACTAAATCAGGGGAGACTTCCTCTAACCCCAAAGTTATAGTTGAGGAGTTTCAACAATATTATGCACGGCTGCATAACGGGGAGAAGGTGACTCATAATGTGAAGACGTCGGGCATATTACAAGAGTTTCTATCTGAAGCTGCATTGCCTCAGTTGGGCAGATTGGAGCGAGAGGCGATACAGGGGGATTTCACACGAGAGGAACTGACGGCAGTAGTCAAAAGCTTAAAGTCCTCCAAGGCCCCGGGCCCAAATGGGTTCTCCAACCTATACTATAAAAAATTCATAGACACACTAGCCCCTCATATGCTCCGGCTATATAATGGGGTCTTGGCGGGTGAGCCTTTCCCGGGGCAGATGCTTCAGGCGTCAATCTCCTTGATATACAAAAAAGACAAAGATCCCACAAATTGCCAAAGCTACAGACCGATCTCATTGATTAATTCGGATGTTAAAATCTATTCTAAACTACTGGCCAATAGATTAAGCGTCGTCCTGCCGGGGCTGATCCATCCGGACCAGGTTGGCTTTATTAGAGATAGACAAGCGGTCGACAATACAAGAAGAGTAATTGATATAGTTGATTTTGTCAACACCAACAAGGTTCGGAGCTTGGTGTTAAGTCTAGACACGGAGAAAGCCTTTGACAGGATTGACTGGCCATACATGGAGACCACGCTTGGGGCATTTGGATTCGGGGAAAAGATCCTCAGGGCAATAAAAGCATTATATTCAGCACCGGCAGCGAAGGTGATGCACCAAGGCTACCCCTCAGAGCTGTTTCCAATTAAAAGTGGGACGAGGCAGGGGTGCCCGTTATCCCCCCTGCTATTTGCCTTATGCATTGAACAGCAGCACACATACGTAGTAATAGAGACATTATGGGGTCCAAATACATTCGCAGGAACACAAGTTAGCGTTATATGCAGACGACATTATCCTGACAATTACTAAGCCGCTCACCTCCCTCCCCAATCTGTTTGCGCTCTTGGGGCGGTTCAATCAGATCTCAGGTTTTAAGATCAACCAGACGAAAATTGAGGCGATAGGCTTGAACATCCCTGACGAGATGCAGAAACTACTAGAACTCAATTTTGAGTTTAAATGGCAGTCCAAGTCCATAAAATACATAGGGGTGCATCTTACAAAAAATATAGCCTCCCTATATCAAGCCAATTACCCCAGTCTATTGAAGACTCTAAAAAAAGAATTAAGAGACTGGTCGGCATTTGGTATTTCATGGCTAGGCCGCATCTACAGCGTTAAGATGAACATTCTCCCCCGGATACTCTATCTGTTTCAAATGCTCCCGATACCCGTAGTGAGATCAGAGATCAAAGATTTACAAAACTCTATTACTAAATTTATCTGGAAAGGCAAACAACCAAGGGTCAAAGCAGCTATTATGCACAAACCCAAAGAAGCGGGAGGGCTGGCAGTGCCATGCGTGTTGTCCTATTATAAAGCGGCGCAGTTGTGCCAAATTACACAATGGCACGGAGACCCAGGGCTACGAAGGTGGGTGGCACTGGAGAGAGAGCTGTGTGCCCTACTGGAGCTCAGGGATCTAATCTGGTACCCTAAGAAAAGGGTGAAGGTTATAAAAGAGCCTTTAGCATCGGTGCTCAACTCGCTCTCGGTCTGGGAGGGGTCTAAACATAGTGGCTCATTGACTTCTAAACACACATTTATGGCACCTCTGTATGGTAACCCGGATTTTGCTCCTGGGCTTGAGGGTGAAAATTTCAGGCTCTGGCGACAACTAGGGGTTAATCGATTGAAAGACCTGGAGGGCAGCAACACTATTAAATCATTTGACAAATTAAAGTCGGAAACAGGCATCCCCAACACAGAATTTCTTAGATACCTCCAGGTCAGGGCATTTTAAATACAAACACGGTGAGATCAACCTTAACGAATTTTGAACGGCTCTGCGTGCGGGGCACAGACACGCGGGGACTGATCTCCACTCTATACAGGAATGTGGTCGGTTCTGACAAAGACGATACCAACAGACCCAGATTTATGAGTCAATGGGAGGCGGACTTACACGAAACACTAGAGGACGAGGACTGGAAGGCTATTTTTCAAGCAGCAGCGAATAGCTCGATTTGCACAACATTGAAGGAGAACTCATATAAGGTATTGTTGAGGTGGTACCTCACCCCAACCCGATTAGCTAAATTTATCAAAGGCGCTTCCCCGCTCTGCCCACGGCTGTGGTCCTGCCCGAAGCTTATGCCAGTATGGCAACAGATTCGAGATTCGCTACAGAGGATCTTGGGCCTCCAAATCTAGCTAGACCCGTGGCTGTTCCTATTAGGCAAACCCACAGACGAAGTCTCACGAACGAGAAACAAACTAATAACACATTTTGCAACAGCTATGAGATGCGAGACTGCAGCACTGTGGAACCAGAACGCAATTCCATCGATAGACAAAATTAGAAATCGAATTTGGTTCGTATGCCAGATGGAAAAGTTAACAAGCCTAGTTAGTGACACTGGCTCAAAATTCGAAAAAGTCTGGCTACCATGGCTAGCCCAGACAGATATCCCCGGGGTGAGTAATGCCACCGTCTGGCTTTGATAGGTTAAAAGGAGTTCTCCTTGGATGCGCAGTGTAAAAGACAGATTGGAGGAAGGGACTCGACGATAAACATCCCCGTACCAGTAGGCGGGAGCAAGCGGGAAATCCACAACCCTAACATAAGGGAGAGACACAACAGGGAAAGTCGGTGGTGACCAACCCTCGCACAAAGAGACGCAAGATATAAAGGGGTTAGCCTTCCCTAATCCCCCTCCCCCCCTTATTTCTTCCCTCTCCCTCTTTCCTCCCTATCCCCATCTGTCTACGTCTTGTCGTCTTCCCCCCCCCACTTCGGTTAAATGTTGTATCTCTGTTGAAGAGTCTGTCCACCAGGACAGAATTTAGTTGCATAATCCCTTGGTGGTACATCATAGGATCTAAATGCATTATTAGGTCTAAATGCATTGTATTCATGGCCCCTATGTCCATCATAGTAATAATCACGATGACCATAGTTCTCACGATCATCCGGATAACCTCTATAGGGTGGGCCCTGGTGTCTTTGATATCCATCTCTAAACGGTACTTGTGATCTAGTGCCAAAGAAAGGGCGTGATTGTCCCACTGGTTTCTTATGATTACCTGACATTTTAGCTATTTTATTAATGTCTTTTTTGTCTTTTTTAGGTGTCACTTTAGGGGTAGACTTTTCCTCAGAGCAAGAAGGTTCTTCAGAAATTAGAACTTTTTTCTCTGTTTTCCAGTCCCTTTGTCTGTTTTGCTCATAATCCTTTATATCTGTGATAAACTTTTTTTGTTTGGTATTTATGACTTCTTTTTCTAGTTTCTCAATTCTTTTAGTAATTTTCTCATCTAATGTTTTGTACTCTTTTGACTCAGAAAAAGCCGCTAGTTTTTCTTGAGTCTCTGCGATTTCTCTATCAAGAATATCAAGAGATTTTGTTTTATATTGAATTGATAATTTCATCAAATCATAAGAACATGTATCAAGAATATGATTCCATTCCTTCATAAACACCTCATTTTCAGTTTCCAATGTAGGTGGTTTAAGGACTCTTAGCCCTCGTGGTATCCTTTTATATTCCATATATTTCTTTAGTGCTACTACTTCCCATATTTGTCTCATTTCTAAAGTGAGTGATTTCTCTACTTTATTAAATAAAGTTTCTAAATTTTCAGTGTCTATGTCTATATTTTCCACATCTGACTCATCAGCAAAGATGGTATCTAGATTGCTACTGCGTAGTGCACGATTAGAAAATAGTGACATATTGATTTTATTACAATGGTTGGCTGCTAGTGCAGTGATATGGAAACAGCTATAGTGAGGAAAAGAAACTAAACTACAAACCAAGCGCTCAACCTATTGTGAATATAATGTATATAGTGTATACAATGATTAAATAAAATGAATTATAGTGAATAAAAAATTATTGTGATAAATAATATATCCAACCTGTGTAAGGATAACCACTTAACACATTAGCCCATAAACCACCAAATTGAGGGAGGGTAAGGGAATAGAGAGGCTGCCTAGGACTATAAACAAGCTATTCCATATAGCTGTAAACAAGTACCTCAAGTACCTCAACCAAAATCAATTAAATTTAAAATTCACTTTTAATACTAGCTCCCAAACCATTGATTTCCTAGACTTAACCCTGTATATAGAGGAAGGATCCATCGAGACTAAAACTTTCTACAAAAAAGTGGTTGCCAACACTTATTTGTTGGCATCAAGTCACCATAATCCAAGATGGATAAATAATATACCCAAGGGACAATTTTTAAGAACCAAATGTAATTGCTCACAAACTGGGGTATTTAATACACAGGCAGAAGAACTAAGGGATAAATTTATGGATAGGGAGTATAATTATACGAAGGTGACAAGGGCATTGGAATCTGTAAGGAATATCCCAAGGGACGATTTGATAGTGATGGATTCAAATAAAAACAATAAGACATCTAAGGATGGTGAGTTCATTCATTTATCACCAAATATAATGCCATGGCTCCAAAAATTACCCAAATAATTAAAAAAACACTGGGGAATTCTACAGGGGGCAATGGCACTCAGTACTATAATACCTAAACGTCCCCAAATAGTATTTAAAAGTGCTAACAACCTCAAACTACAACTCTCTCCCAGCTGTCCATTTGATGTGGTTAAAAAACCAAACACCACATGGTTGAGGGAACTCAATGGGTTCTTCACGTGTGGAAAGTGTATTGGTTGCCAATATAGCACCAAATGTAGAGATTTTAAATCTAATACAACAGGTGCTACATTTCCAATCAAGTCTTTTATAAATTGCAAAAGTTCGTTCACGGTGTACCTGTTAGAATGCCCCTGTGGGCTACAATATGTAGGGCAAACAGGTAGACCATTAAAAAGACATCTTGCAGAACACATTTATAACATTAAAAGGGGGTCCGAGACACATGGTCGCGATCACTTTAAGTGAACCTAATCAAAACCCTGAGGGATTAGTCTGCAAAGGTATAGATTGCCCCAAACAAAATTGGAGAGGGGGAGATAAAATCAATCTAATATCCCGGCGAGAAAGCTATGGATATACACCCTAAAAACATTAACTCCCAAACGTCTAAACATAGAGTTTGACCTGGCATCTTTTTAAGGGATGGTTGTTGGAGATCAAATATACCAATACAATTTTTCAGCCAATCTCACAAATTCTATCTGAGTCCTCTGTTCGTTAGTCCCATATACGATATATGGGTATGCCTTTGAGTTTCATTGATTTTAATAGAGTTTACTATAGCAAATTTTTTATAACCAATTCTTACATTTTTATTATTAATTTGTTTTATGTACACTAATGTTTTTATTATATTATTTTTGTATTAATTTTATTAATGGTATTATCTGTGTTTTGTATTATTGTATACCATACTGTGGGAAGATTGTATTTCATGATATGATATATTAATCTTGTTGTAGCAATCTTGTAACAAGCAGTTACGACGGTTAGGAGCATGCAATGATAACAATAGCACTTTAGTCAATTAGCCAGACACCCTTTAGGAGTAATTATCCTATCAGGGCTTAGTTCTGGCCAACCAGTTTTGCTTAAATAGTCACTCTTTGGCATCAAAGCTCCATTACCCCTGAGGAAGTGACGTCAGGAGTCACGAAACGCGCATAGGGTGGAGCTTAGTTGCACGCATTGCCACGTGCTAGTACCAGCTGAGGAGGTTGCTGTGGATGGTGATGTCATCTGAGGTGGACCTGGCGCTCTGAATTGCGGCCGCGAGGAAGAGGTACACGCGGGATCCAGCCTCCACACACACCACGGTTCAGCCCCTCAGGCCTGCGAACGGCACGTTGTAATTCGTGTAGTAAGATCTTCTAGCATGTGAGTGCATTGACTGTTGATCTTTTTAGTGTTTTATTATTAAATTGTACTGTACTACACTATTGGTATTTATCTTTTGTATACCACTGGCCTTATTGGCTGTTTGTGGAGCGGGAACACTGCATTTGGAGAATCCAAGTCAACCCTGCAAGAGACGCATACCTCCGGTTAAAGATACCTTTCAAAGCTTGTCTGCATCTATTTAGATGTAAGTACCTAGTAGCTGTGTGGATGAGGTTTCGATATACATAGGGTACTGCGCAATGGTCTCCTGTTCTCTCTGATTACAGATATCTGATTATCGGATGAGAAGCAAGAGGACAGACTGTGAAAATCTAAGAACTGTTCCTTCAAAAACCAGGAATAATATATCAGGTTCACGCACTTGATAGTGCGCCAAGGACTTTGTTCTCTGTACTAACGCTACATCAAACATGACAGAAATACACAGTAAAATACTTATATATTCTCTTGAAATAGGGTCATTTAGTTTAACCCTTTGGCCAAAGCGTTGTAAGCTTGCGAGCCCCGACAAGGCAGACACCTCTTCACAAGGCCTAACACTACCAGATAAAATACTAATATACCTCTATTAGGATTACAATTCTCATTTACCTCTATTAGGAGGGAGAAAGACCACAGTGGGTCTATATTCAGCAGAATGAGGGACTTGCAAACTAGGGAAGTGGGGAGGGGCGGGCTTAAAACCTGGGAAGGAGGAGCCACTAACCTCCACCAGCTGGAACAGCTGAGAATGGGTTAACAAAACACAGAACCCCAGCAAGCTCTTTTTGGGAACTCCTGAGCCCCCACAATATATATATATATATATATATATATATATATATATATATATATATATGTGTAAAAATGGAGTACTATTGAGCATGGCATATGTATACAACAGACTACAGAGAAGCCCAATGCTACATCCAACATGACAGAAATACACAGTAAAATACTTATATATTCTCCTGAAATAGGGTCATTTAGTTTAACCCTTTGGCCAAAGCGTTGTAAGCTTGCGAGCCCCGACAAGGCAGACACCTGTTCGCAAGTCCTAACACTACCAGATAAAATACTAATATAACTCTATTAGGATTAAAATTCTCATTTACCTTTTGGTTTTGGTAAGTACAGTAAGGTCCAGGTAAGTGTGTTTTGATTTCACAAATTGCTCATGTGTAGAGTATAACAAGTCTGGAGACTTTCAGTGTTCCCGGAACCTCTATCCTGAATATCCTGTTTGTGACTTGCTGGAGAACAAAAACTGATTTTGGGAGTGCAAACTAAAATCTAGTGAAAGTGATTGTGATATCAAAGAAAAATGGCTTACATATGGGAACCTACTGGATCCAAATCTGCATGGAATATAGGAACCTTCTGGATCCAAATCTGCATGGAATATAGGAACCTACTGGATCTAAATCTGCATGGAATATAGAACCTACTGGATCCAAATCTGCATTGACTAGCAGAAAAAAGGGGGAAAGAGAAAAGGAAAAAAAACACAAACGTGTGAAACCATCAAAAATAAATACTGGATTTAAGAAAAAATGTCAACTCACAAACACAGAATATATACGGTAATAGCCTCGAGATAGTAACTTCCAGGAGAGGTGTAGATTCCAATATCTCCTGACTCTTAGGTGTAGCTGTCGGTCGAAGTCCACAATACTTACTGGCTTCAAGCCAGAGTTCACAGCAGTTTCCTTTGCGGTCCTGTTTCCCTCTGTGTTCGGCAAAGATTTTTCCGCTTCGCTCTGATCCGTGACGTCAGCGTGTCGAGTCACTCGGAACCCGTATGGAATTCCCTCAATGCGGTGCAGGAGGAAAAACGGAGAGCGCACTAAGGCTGAGGACCCGCTGCGAACGGGCGTGCGCGCTGGCCACCAGCCCCTTACCTCTTCCCTGTCTGTGCCCGCTGCCCCCTTCCGACGAGGCTCACTACACGCTGTGATGCATCAGCCACCAGGGGATGCAAGAGGATTGCGATCCCGAGCGGTGACGCGTCACGTGGTGCGCTGGTAAGCCTATCAGCGCCAGGGGCTGGAGTGAGTTTCCCCCACCTCCAAAAGGTAGGGGGGGGAAAGTGTGTGTGTGTTGTGTGTGGGGGTGATGCACAGACCGAGGGGGGGGATGGATTGACTGACGGGGGGATGGGGGACGGACGAATGGACCCTCCGCTCAAAACACGCCCCCCCGCTCCCGCTCCCTACGGACCGCAGGTAGCGGTCAATTGCCTCTCAGCACGCCGTCTGCATGCAGTGGGGCCTCGGCCTAAGTTGGAGGACACCGTGGACCTGGAAATTGCTGGCACCAATCCAACGCGTTTCACTCATTGAAAAAACTTGCTGAATCTCCCTAAACTAAACAGCGCTTGACCTGAAAACCAGAACAGGCGGCGCATAGAGTGTGACGTCACCCAGCCAAGCGCCGGAACACACTGCGGTCGGCAGCAGGAACGTGAGTGTGCGAGCCAGCTACTGAGGGACAGCAAGATCTCTGTGGTTGGGCTGTAGGGTTGTAGAGGCTCCTGCGCAAGTTGCGGACGGCATCCAAAGAAATGATTTTAACTACATTCAGCATGTGAGTGTTTTTTTTGGCTTTTGTCAGCCGTGTTTTAATAAATTGTTGTGCAGTCTACACTAGCTCTGCTTCCATCTCTCTCCATATTGGGGCCATTTGCGGTTTGGGAGTCCCAAAAGTACCAGGGTCGCAGGAGATTGACGAATCAAACGTTGGATTTGTGTCAGCAGTAGAGAAGAAGAGGACAAAGCACAGATTCTCTCAGCCACAACTTAACAAGAGATTTCTTGTAAGTAGGCATTATGCAAGGTTCATTTGAGTATGTGTAAAGTTTTGATGTACTGCGCAATGGTGTGTCCTTTTTAACCTCTTCTAGGGGGAACATCCTAATTTGGTCAGTCAAGACCACCTCCATTCCAACTTTTTCAAGATTTTGGACTATCAAGGTGGGCATCTTAAGGGCGTTTCACTCATTGATTGAGCTTCCTCAGGGATTATGGGATGTTATCTGTAATGCTTCTTTATATTCCCATCCTATTGTGATGTCACAAGTCCATCTCCAATATTATACATACATTTCACAGCTTCATACATTTGATATTAATCATAAAACCATAATAACACAATGAACCCTTTAATACATATATTAAAATAGTTACATTTCTCTAAAAAATATTTACAATTAACACACCATGGAAATGTTAAAATTAAATAATGTATACAGTACTGTATGTATACTAGATGTAATAAATCAAGTGCCACAAGATGGCAGTGGGGAGCAGTAATAACTCATGGAAGAATTCCAATCCAGTATTTATTTGTTGATGGTATCACACTATTGTGGTTTTTCCTTTTCTCCTTCTCCATTTTATCTGCTAGTCCATGAAGATTTGGATCCAGTAGGTTCTATATTCCATGCAGATTTGGATTTAGTAGGTTCCTGTATTCCATGCAGATTTGGATTTAATAGGTTCCTATATTCCATGCAGATTTGGATTTAGTAGGTTCCTATATTCCATGCAGATTTGGATTTAATAGGTTCCTATATTCCATGCAGATTTGGATATAGTAGGTTCCTATATTCCATGCAGATTTGGATTTAGTTGGTTCCCATATGTAAACCATTTTTTTATATCACAATCACTTTCACTAGATCCAAAATCAGGTTTTTTTCTCCGCATTGTTTAGACAAACGGAACTTTGTCCACTTGAGAGCTGCACCGAACACTGATTATTAAATGTTGATTAATTTTCATTTGCACTTTTTAGATAATTAATTTGTGCTCATTACATCCACCCTATTTCTTGTGACTTGCTGAGCTAACATTTTTGCAGATCTCCACTGCACACGTCAACTAAACTTTCCCAGGGACCCATATTCTGAAATAATTTTAGAAATAATGAGTGCTGCCTGCTTGTGGCTGGCAAAGCTGACACCACGCTGGCACCACGCTGACACCACGCTGGCACCACGCTGGCACCACGCTGGCACCACGCTGGCACCACGCTGACACCACGCTGACACTTTTAGGGAAGTGATACAAACAAAATTATCAATAGTGGCGCTCTAGAATAACCAAATATCATACAACCTGCCTAAAGCCCCATCTTACTAAGTGTAATATACAGTGTAATATAAAGTGATACCAATACAAACAAGTATGGATGCCGCTATAACCCAGTGGAGGATCCTTCTCACGATCCCATGTAGATTGTAGAGGTGTAGGTCATCGGGAAGCGCAAACCATGAAAAACAGAAAAATAATCTGATGGTGCAGTATACGTGATAAATTGTGAATTAATGTAAATACAGGAATCTGTGTGCAGAATACTCACAAACATATAGTGAGTGGCATTCACATAAAGGTATCTTTGAATCACAGCCCACCAAGGATGGTAATCACAAGGAGCTTCTGGAGACCTTAATCACAAAAGAAACGGACATAGTGCAGACTGGAAGGACAATTTATAAAAAGCAAGTGGTAAGGGATACACTCACATGGTAATGGAATTAAAAAAGCATATAGATCCTGCGATCTGGATCTCGGCAAGTGAAGCGTGTGTTCTCTGCCTCCCCTGTGTCTCGGCGTGCGTCTCACCGGATCCGGAAACCGGAACTGACGTCATCCGCCTGCAGGGGCTCCAATCGCTTAGGGATCTCAACGGTCAGCGTCACTCTACGCGTTTCTCCGCATTCGGTTTCTTCAGGAGTGATTTGCTGACTGATTCTAATTATCTTATATACGCAGTGCTACAGACCCATTGGTTGATATTGATTATATACTCGGGTACTGGCCATGACATTAATATAACAATTAAGAGCTAATACGTATAATTGTGAATTATTAGTCACACATCAAGACATATGTGTGACTCCAAAAATGCAGAAATGTATTAATACATACAAAATTGGTTAAAAATAAGTTAAAAAATAAAATATGCAATAAAAACACTTAAACGCAATAAGAGATATAATACTACATTAAACTGACTATCTATTTATTCTAACGTGCTGAGGTGAAAGAGGCATTCTAATAGGGAGATAAAAGAAGCAGAATTAGAATGGATTACAAGAAAGGATTACAAAAAAGGTTTAATATCAAACTCAAGATTCAATCCCAATGGAGCAATAGTTTTCAATTCATACATCCAAAAGGATTCTCTTTTAATCAAAGTTAGGTCTCTGTTGCCCCCTCTCCAGTAAGGCATCACCTGTTCTATGGCCTTAAAGGAAAAACTGGCAGGATTGGAATTGTGTGCTATTAAAAAGTGATTGGAAACACTATGAGTTGTAAGTTTCCTTTTTATGTTACTAAGATGCTCTAATATACGCGTTCTAAGCGGGCGAGTGGTCTTACCAATATACTGTAGACCACATTCGCATTCTGCCAGGTAGATTACAAAGTTTGATCGACAATTTAGATGTTGTTTTATATTATATAATTTATTGCTTACATTTGATTTAAAACTTTGAACCAACTTAGAACTATGCTGACAAGCGGTACACATTTTACACTCATAAAAGCCTTTAGGGGGATCTAACCACGTTGGGCATCTCTTTGCAGTGTTTTTCAGAGCGCTTGGGGATAGATAGCTTTTAATGTTTCTTGCTCTTTTATAAACCATCTTCACTCTATCGGGTAGATGCTCCCCTAGAATAGGGTCGTTTTTTAAAACTGACCAATGTGCATTCAAAATAGTGTTAATTTTACCAGCATCTTTATTATACTGCGTAATAAAGGGTACTTGCAGAATATCGTTCTCAATGGGTTTCTTAGGAATTGGGATAAGCATAGATTCCCTGGTGGTATCATTAGCCTTGGCCAATGCTTGTCTGACAACTTCTTCTTTATAATGTCTCTCTGCAAACTTCCTAGAAAGTACGTTGGATTGTTCTTCGAATATATGGTTATCGGTACAGTTACGTTTTAACCTACGGTACTGTCCATATGGGATATTTGTTATCCACTTATTAAGATGGCAACTGGATTGTAATATGTAATTGTTGGCATCTACATTTTTAAAGTAATTTTTGGTTTTAATTGAGCCGCCTTCTGAATATATAGTAAGATCTAGGAAGTTGACAGTAGAGCTACTGATAGTGGATGTGAACTTCAAATTTAGTTCATTCATATCCAAATATTCTAAAAACATGTTCAGATCTCCCAGGGTGCCTTTCCAGACGAATATAATGTCGTCTATGTATCTCCGCCATGTGACCAAATTCACGTCCAGTCCAGGCCAAGACCATATATACTGGTCCTCCCACATGGCCATCAAGAGATTGGCATAACTGGGCGCGAATTTGGTCCCCATGGCGGTCCCACAGAGTTGTAGATAGTAGATATCGCTAAACCAAAAGAAATTTTTACTCAAGATGAACTTTATACACTCCACAAGAAAGTCAATTTGTATTTCAGGGAATTTGTCTTCTTTTTCTAAGAAATGTCTAACGGCTCTGCACCCATCATCATGTCTTATTGATGTGTACAGAGCCGTGACATCCGTGGTAACTAAAATATAGGTATCCTGCCACTGGATCTCTCTCAACATAAGGATAACGTCACTTGTGTCTTTCAGATACGATTTCTGTTTTTTAACAATTCCCTGTAGGTAGCTGTCTACAAACTCAGATAAGTTGGCCGTTAATGACCCAATGCCCGAAATTATTGGGCGTCCTGGGGGATGTGTAAGATCTTTATGTATCTTTGGTAAGAAGTAGAAGACGGGGAATATTGGATCCTCCACATTCAGGAATTGAAATTCATGTTCTTCCAATATTCCCCGTCTTCTTCCATCCTCCAGGAGAGTCTGTAATTCTTTTTTATACAAGGTGGAGGGGTTGGATGATAGTTTAAGGTAAGTTTTTGTATCACCCAGAATTCTTTTGGCTTCGGACATATAATAGTCATGATCCATGATCACCACCCCTCCTCCCTTGTCTGCTGGCTTAATCACAATATTTGTATCCTCTGAGAGTTCATCCAGTGCTAGTTTCTCCTCTTTTGTTAAATTGGTATGACACCGTGTTTTATTACCACATAAGGTTTCTAGATCCTTTGTAATTAGTTGAAAGAAAACTTCTAAGTGGTTACCCTTCGCAAATTTTGGAAAAAAACTGGATTTGGGCTTGAATTTAGAATGAACACATTCCCTAATATTTGACTCTGATATTAATTGTTTGTCGATATCATTAGTATTAACATCTATCCAATTTTTAGTTACAGCATCTTTATTTAGAAAAAATCGTTTAAGGGTCAATGACCTAATAAATTTATGAGCATCTACATAGAGACCAAATTTACTTGGTCCCGTAGTTGGGGCAAAAGTCAGACCCTTACTTATCACTCTTTTTTGGCACTCAGTAAGAGTTTTTTGACTTATATTGAAAATATTTTTAGAGGCTATCTTAGTTTTCTTGTTTTTATGCACTCTGGCCCCTCGTCTCCCTCTGACATGCGTCTTTTGTTTTTTGGTTTTGAGGAGGTGGTTGGGGTTTCTAAGGGGTGAAATGGGTTCCTGGTTTCCCATGAACTCATACACCCCTTTTGTTCCAAAAAAGGAAGTGATTCTTTTGGGGTTTCCTTAGGTATTGCCTCGTTGTTTCTATTAGGCTTTCCTTTGTTTGATGTACCTATGATGTCACTAATTTCTATATGTTTTGTTTTCTCTTTTGCTTTTCCTCCCGTATTTTGAGTTTTTACTTCTGATTTTTTAATTAAAACTTGAGGCAAAAATCCTGCATGATGTTTAGGGTAATTATCTGCAAATTTCCATCTATATGAAGTGTCCTTATTGTTGATTAGTGTTGGACTTATTTCAGGAGGCTGTGATTCAAAGATACCTTTATGTGAATACCACTCACTATATGTTTGTGAGTATTCTGCACACAGATTCCTGTATTTACATTAATTCACAATTTATCACGTATACTGCACCATCAGATTATTTTTCTGTTTTTCATGGTTTGCGCTTCCCGATGACCTACACTTTTAGGGAAGTGAAATACTGAGAAAGTTTGGTGCCATATCCGGAAGATAATCCCGGCATTACTACAGTAGCATTGCTTTGGCCAGAATTTACTCTCGCTTGTGTTGTATTTCATTTTGTACAGCTGTGAGTACATGTTCAGCTCTATATTAGTGTATATAAAAAAAAGTATTACAAGAATGATTGAAAGACGTGGAAAATATCATTCATCTCACACTACACATACGTATTTCCCATCCTGACTTCATCTTCTTTCAGCATTTCTTGGTGAAGAAGAAGGGGGCTGTGTTGGTCCTTTCTTCCATGTGCTAAAATAATAAATATGGAGGAAGAGATGTTTGTGTGATCACTTTTATTGGACCAGCACAGAGTTGATATGTTACAAGCTTTAGAACCTCTCTGGCTCCTCCCTATATAAACCTGACGAAGAACCCTAAGAGGTTTGAAAGCTTGTAACGTATCAACTATTCACACTTTCTACTCCTTCCCTCCTCTGTTATTTTTACCATCATACAATGTTACTGTCCCAGCTCCCCGCCTGTGGAATTAGCGGGCACTTTACAAATAATAATAATATTAATAATCACTGTTGCTATTTTGAATGAGCATTTCTCAAAAGGGTGAAATTATCAGCTAACTCACACATCTACAGTATGTGTGTTAGTAGGTATCTGTGCTCAGAACACAGATATCATTACAACAGCTCACTTACCTTCATTCTTTTTCACTTTCAGATTCTAGTATATAAGAAATTTAGAAGCAAAAGGCATCTGGATGTCGTGTGTCCCACACCCCATTAAAAAAGAACACACACTGGTGCTGTTGGACACGGAGGGCCTGGGAGACGTGGAGAAGGTGAGGCAGTAATGGAAGGGATGCAGACTGGAGAGACCTATGGCATGTCTAGAGTAGTTTGTCATTCTAAATGCAGGGTGTATAGGACACAGAAAGTAAGAACTAATTTAAACTGTTCCTCACACCACAGGATGACACAATAACACAAAGAGAATGTGACATGGCCTTATCCCCGGTCTAAATAGGGCTCCAAATAGGAAGCCTGTATCTTGCTAATGAGTCTAGCAGGGAGCTGGTTAATTGCAGCTAGAGACAATTATCCAGTCTCCCCCTGGCTCATCAGACAGGTAGAAAAGCCTCCTGATTAAACTGCAGGAAATCTCTTGAGCACAGAAGGACTGTGCTGCCAGCAAGATACCCAGAAACCAGACCCTCTACATCCAGAGCACAGCAGACCCTGGAACCCACCAGAGTGGCCCCCCGCAACTGTCACCATCCCAGAGACTAACATAAAGGGCCCCCTGCTTACTGGTACCTCTTTGGACTTTGAGGTCATAGGTTGGCAAGAGGCCTATCCTACCAGCCCTGCAGATAGGGACTGGGAAAGTGCAAGTCAGCTCTTACAAACGGATAGGCTGTTTGTTTATTTGGTTGCTTCCTTCAAAATGTATTGTTTGAACCTACGGACTGAAAAAAAAAGCCATAGTTTATTTTCCCCAAATATGTCTCCCTGGTGGTATCTCTGCACGTCTCCTACAGAGAGAAAGAATCTGTGTACCATGCAGACTTTTCCTACCAATAAGATGTGATGCATCAAATCAACATATAGCCCATGTACTCTGTTTCCTCAAATATAGGAGTGCACATATGGAAGAATGTCCACCTAATATTTTATTTCCCACTTCTAAGGATCTTCCCAAATGCCTGAGGCAGTATGTGGGGTCTTCCCTAATGCCTGAGGGTCTTCCCTAATGCCTAAGGGTTTCCCTAATGCCTAATGTTTTTCTCTCATTTCTGAGGTTTTTCCCCAATGCATGAGTGTCAATCCGAATGCCTTAGGGAGTATTTGGGATCTTTCCCAATGCCTGAAGGTGTATTTGGGGTCTTCCCCAAACACCTGAGTGTTTCCCCAACGACTGAGGGTTTTTCCCAATGCCTGAGGGTTTTTCCCAACACCTGAGGGTTTTCCCAATGCCTGAGGGTTTTCCCCAATGCCTGAGGGTTTCCCCCAATGCCTGAGGGGTTTCCCTATGCCTGAGGGTTTTCCCAATGCCTGAGGGGTTTTCCCGATGCCTGTGGGGTTTCCCCAATGCCTGAGGGGTTTCCCCGATGCCTGAGGGGTTTCCCCGATGCCTGTGGGGTTTCCCCGATGCCTGAGGGGTTTCCCCGATGCCTGAGGGGTTTCCCCAATGCCTGAGGGGTTTCCCCGATGCCTGTGGGGTTTCCCCAATGCCTGAGGGTTTTCTCCAATGCTTGAGGGAGTATTTGAGGTCATCCCAATATCTGAGGTTTTTCCCCAATGTCAGAGTCTTCCCTAATGCCGATGGAGTATGCTGGGTCTTCCTCAATGCCTGATTAAGTATGTTGAGACAATCACGAGAATCACATGTGTATTTCTTTACATGTAGGTTGACACAAAAAATGACATCTGGACCTTTTGTATTTCTGTGTTGCTGAGCAGTGCCCTGGTGTATAACAGCATTGGGACTATTGACCAGAGTGCAATTAATAAATTACAGTATCCTTTTATGCTGTGTCTAACAAATAATATGATTCATGTATACACTACTGTATGTGTGGGGTCAAACAAAGATCAAGTAAATATATCCGAATAATAAAACATTGTATTCGTACATTTAAGTCAGGACAATACTGCACATACTGTAACTCTAACCCTAATCAACACAAGAGAAGTGTATGGATTTAATCCAACACTTTAGAGAATGATTGCTTTCTCAAATACAAAGGGCCATGTCTTAATTCCTTCCTTAACAAGCTCCTGTAGCTATGTGAATGAATTGTCTGACCGAATCAAGGTGAAATCATCAGATAATGACGATGAGGAGCCTGAGTTATCGAGACGCATCCCAATCTTCATCTGGACAGTGCGAGACTTCAGTCTCTGACTGAAACTGGAAGAACATCCAGTCACAGAAGACGAGTATTTGGAGAATGCTCTGAAGCTGCAGAAACGTATGTAACATGAGAACAAAGATGCATGTATAGGTATCATTCTTCATTAAACATGTTAACCATAACTACAGTATGTAGTAAAGATATACAGGGTTTGGTTTGCCATGTTCTCCTGCACTTAGGAAGGTAGGAGAGGGAGGAAGGGAGGAAGGGTGAAGAAATGGAGGGAGTGTGGAAACAAGGAAGAAATAAATGAAGGAAGAAAAGAACGAATTAAAATAAATAATGTATCAAAATAAATTTATTGTGTTTCTTCTTTTATCCACAAAAGATGTAAAGAGCCCTAAAATCCAGGCCTACAACATGCCCAGAGAGCGCCTCCGCATGTATTTCAGAAATCGCAAATGCTTTGTGTTCGATCGCCCGGCTGTTGACAAGGAAATTCTCCAGAAGATCGAGGAGGTTCCTGAGGAAAAACTCCTGCCTGCATTTATGGCTCAGTCTAAGAAGTTCTGTGATTACATCTTCAATAATGCTGAAGCTAAACATTGCAATGGAATACACACAGTTACTGGGACCAGTGAGTACTACTCCTATTCTTTACTTGATGCTTCCTTTGAATTACATAGTTACAGTACATAGTTATAGTAGATGAGGTTGAAAAAATAAGTACGTCCATCAAGTTCAACCTATGCTAAATTTAGACAACAGATACTTTATCCTATATCTATACTTACTTATTGATCCAGAGCAAGGCAAACAAAAAACCCCAGAGTCATATCATCCAATGATATATCATAAGGAGAAAAATAAATTCCTTCCTGACTCCAAGAATTGGCATATAAGAGGAGGGAGGTTACTAAGATAACCAAAAAGAATCATATGTGCACTCACTGTCAACATTAAAGGGCTAGGAAGAATTCAATCCTTGAGAACAACCCTACAGCCACTCACTAAATATAATCTAAAATACTTTATCTAACATATATACAAAAAGAACAGAAACTATCTTATATAAAAGAAACAGGGAGTGCCCGCTGTTATCTCCTCCCCAGTGAGGTCTTCCTATCTGCATTCTCTCACAGCCTGGCGCACGCAAGGATTACAAGCTGGATGAACTAAGAAGAAAAAGTGAGTTTATTCATTCATTACTTTCGGAGCATCCCCAGGTTCGTGGGTCATATAGTTGCGAGGCTGTTATGGGGTCTGGGTGGGTTTCACGACCTTTCACAGACAACCCTTTACAGTAACGCCAGAACCACGCTCCAACTAGGGGTTTATTTGCTTATATGCTCCTGTATACAGCTCTTCTTCCGGATATAGCAACATATGCTTATTAATCAAGTGGAATTAACTCTGCAGCATTGGTTAATCGGGGTAGCAGCACACCTCAATGTTTTTTCTGCATGGGAAGGATGTTGATCCAGGGATTAATCCGATTGCCAATTCTTGGACAAAGATAGAAGGTGCTGCCGCTCGCCAAATGTATAAAGAATATGTACATATATAGGGTGCATACGGGATTAGTAAGGACATATAAGAGGAGGGAGGGTGCTTTCCCCACTCTCTCATACAGGGTGACAATGAAACAAAGAACTAAAGTACAAAGTAGTCTTGTTGCTCACATGACAACGTGACACTGAAACTGGAGGTTACCCATTAATGGAGTCCTTTCCTTGCACTGGCATAGTGGCAGTGGTAAAGAAGAGTGAACTGTATATTGACCTATTATATACATAATTTGCTCTTTTCCTCTGCACAAGGGGAAAACCTCTGTTTAGTTAAGGAACCCTAAGTAAAATTCTGAGGAACCTCCAAATCTCTCTAATAGTGTGTCTGAAATCAGATGCATTGTAAATGTTTCTGTATTTGATACAATTTTTAAATAACCAAAACATTGCAGGGAACCCTTTAGGGATGCCCGGGGAACCCTTTAGGGTTTGCCCAGGGAACCCTTTAGGGATGCAAGGGGAACCCTTTAAGGATGCCCGAGGAACCCTTTAGGGATGCCGAGGAACCCTTTAGGGATGCCCGGGCAACCCAAGAGTCCTAGGAACCCTGGTTGAAAAATACTAGTCTAGTGGTTCACTGAGTTTGTCAGCACTTAGTGACCAAATGATACCAAGACAAAAGGTACCCATTACCGATGAACCCATCTCAATATCCTTTCTGACACTGGAAAACTAACTACCTTAAAGTGGACCTTTTGGGTCTTTAAAGTCTGTTCTTTTTCTAGATTAAAAGTCTTCACACAATGCAGCCTGATTATGTCCCTGTCACGGTAGACCAGCACTTTTAACACCTTTTATACCTTTCTGGGATCATTCACTAGGCAAAACAAGGTAGTGGAATAAAATGAGGTTTATTCGGGTGAAACCCACGGACACATAATATAAATACAAAATACAGATAGAATACACACTTTCTGGGGGTCTGGGGTCGAAAACTGGACTCAAATAGGTGCAGGGCGCCTGCTTCGGAAGGCTTTCCCTGACCAGAACCTAGTCCCGAGCTTCCTGGTTCCAACCAACCGCTACGTTCTATTCTGAGAACTTGGCCCTCGCGTCTGACTTAGTCTCTACTGGGCAGGCTTTCCTAGCTCCAAAAATGAAGCTGGTTGCTCTGCTACTCACAACAGAGCAACTTTGAAAAGCCTGCCCATGCTTCACCTACTCAAGCCACTATATGGTCTGGTTCTCTGATCGGGCAGCCTCCTTACATACAGTGGCGGCCGCCCTGAGTCTAAAGCGGCCGCCACCGCGGGTAATTTAAAACCCCGTTCAGACGCAGGGTTTTTTTTTTTCTTTCGCCGCCACAGGCGCTTCTATTGTTTAGCGCCATTAGGCGCTGATTGGAGAAACGGCCGCACGCGGCCGTGAGATGCGGCTGGCGCGCGGCCAATCTCGGCTGTGAAAAATAAAAAGTGAGAAAAAATGCGGTTAAGCTTTAGATTAAGCTTGGCCGCAGCAGTAGAACCCACTGTTCTATGTTTAACATGGAAGCCAGGCAGGCGACCAATCAGAGAAGGGATCCTAATGTAGCAAGCCAATCAGACTGGGTGCTCATCTGGCTGCTGACGTCAGAGGAGGGGAAGTGTCGAGCCGGATCGAAAAGCCAGGTGAGCGGGAAATATGAATTGGCCAATGGGAAACATGGTTACGAGCAGCATCTTCCCCCAGCCAACCCATAGCCACCCACTGGCAGGCTCCACCAGGTCTGGCAGTCTCAAAAAGTGCCCCAGTGGGGTGCCCTTTGTTCTCCGGACCTACGCACACATCCTGACACCTATGTAGATACCCAGGCTGATTGTATAGACATTAATACATACAGTATAAAACATTAAAACACTGTTTTAATAAACTTATATCTTTAGGGGAACCTTATATATGTGAGGGAAATGGGCCTGGGATACTTCAGCTCAAAAACCAGGATTCTGGGGGACACTGTGTAGCCCCGGTGTAATTCACCTTGCTTACCCGCATATCATGCCTGCATGCCGGGGAGAATTATGGGACTACCGGTAACGTTGTCCTCCGAACTCCTACACAAAATCTAACCACATGTTGACCCAAATATCCCACCTAAACCACCCATTCCCAAAGTATCATGTGTCTGGGGAAAGAGTAACAGGTAAACCACAAAATAGGTCAGGTTTTTCCTATACATTACAGTGTTCCTGACTTATGGGGCTACTTAAAGTAGCTGCTAGGGATCCACAGCTTTCAGCGGTAACCAGTCAGGCTTCACCTTTCTTATGAAGACTGGTTACCCCCTACCGTCACAGTCCCACCACATCTTTCCATAAACTGAATGTTAAATCTTTCATCTAAATAATTTCTTTTGTCTATTGTCCATATTCAGATCTGGGTAACCTGGCAGAAACATACATCGAAACCATAAGCAGCGGGGACATCCCCTGCATGGAGAACGCGGTCCTGGCTCTGTCTGAGCGTGAGAACAAGGCAGCAGTTCACGAAGCCTCTCAACATTATGAGAAGGAGATGAAGGAGAAAGCTGTGTTTCCCACCGAGACCATGAAGCAGTTTATGGATCTGAGTGGAGAGTGTGAGAAGGAAGCCCTTGAGATCTTCATGAGCAGGTCCTTTAATAATAATAATAATAATAATAATAATAGCATGTTTTTGTATAGCGCTGCTAGTTATACGTAGCGCTTTACAGAGACATTTTGCAGACACAGGTCCCTGCCCCGTGGAGCTTACAATCTATGTTTTTGGTGCCTGAGGCACAGGGAGATAAAGTGACTTGCCCAAGGTCACAAGGAGCCGACACCGTGAATTGAACCAGGCTCCCCTGCTTCACACTCTCAGTGCCAGTCAGTGTCTTTTACTCACTGAGCCACTCCCTCTCCTCTTCAAAGATAAGGACCATCAGTTCCAGACAGAACTCATGGTAAGCCCTGCCCTCTCCAATGTATGTTGGATTTAACAATGCATCTTAATGCATGAGTGGGGCGGTATCTATAGCAGGACAATTTTAACTAAAGGAGCAGGGTGAAATAAAACTGTCTTATTGTGAGTGAGATTCATCAAGAGATAATAATAACTTTATTTCATGAAACACTTTTATCCCAACGGGGCTCAAAACACTTCCCACTTACAATATACCGCACGGAAAGCAGCACTGTACAGAGAATGTTATAGACACAGTCACTGCCCTGAAGAGCTCACTATCTATATTTGGTGCCTGGGGCACAGGGAGGTATTGTGACTTGTCCAAGGTTATAAGTGGCTGACACTGGCATACCAATAGGGCTCCCATTCTTTAGTGTCTTTACTCACCGGTCCTCTCAGCTTCTTCAGGCCAACGTGTGTCTTATATTGAGAACAGTAAGATGTGACGGTTATAATGACAGATGAACAAGATGAGACATAGTTGTGATTAGTATTTCCTCTCAATCAGGGCATCATACTGCAGAAAAGGGGTGAATTTTCCAGGCAGAATATAGCAGCTTCCCAAAAGTATTGTCAGTCTCTAATAAAGAAGCACTCAGAGGACCTGGAGAAAGCTGTGTCTGACGCATCATACAGCGTTCCTGGGGGGCACCAGAAATTCAAGGAGAAAATGACAAAGATTGCAGATAAATACAATAAGGAACCTGGAAAGGGCATACAGGTAAAACTGTCTGCTGGTCTTCATCCTTGGATATAGACTACTGACTGTATTCCGTGACAGACCGGCTGTTCTTTAATATAGTTTGCTACATCCCTGATGGCCCTTTTTTCTGTTATGATGAAATCCATTGATCTTTCTACCTCTTCTTCTCTGATCCTTGTATATCTTCCAGGCTGAGGAAGTTCTTCAGGAATTCCTAAAGTCCAAGGAGACCATACTGTAGGTATCACCATCCTGAGGAGTGACGAAGCCCTGACTAAGAAGGAAAAACAGATGGAAGGTGCACAGCCATCCGTCGCTTCACAATTTACTCATATTACAGTATCTCCCTCTTCTCCAAACATATGTCATACTCCACTCTTTCTACATGGGACATAGCTACTATATACTGTACCACCTCTTTACTCTAGCTAAAAGATGTGCAATCATTCATTGTTTCTTTATTGTAAGGTGCAGAGTTATCTCACATGTTGCTTTGCTTACAGTAGAAGATTAAAAACTATTTTTTACTACTCACTCTGGTTAAATCTTAGTAGACAGATTGGTCTTTTATTGGCCAGGATTCCCTGAGTGCCAATGTAGGGTATTGCACTCTCATACAGCATTCATTTCCATTGGCTTGAATGGCAGTGATAGCTAGATTGGAGTTAGAACCTCCACATTGGATCTTGGTAAATCCTGATTATTGAGCTATCGTTTCTAGTTTTCATCATTAAAGTCTAAAGCTTGTTTTCTCTCTCTCTTGTCTGCTTTCATTCTCCCTCTCGCTGGCTGTCAGAGGAGAAAGCAAAGGCAGAAGCCAGAGAGATGGAGAAGGTCGTGTCTGTAGAGATAGCAGCTCAGGAAAAGCAGGTGATCGAGGATCACAAGAGAACCTTTGAGGAGAACATGAAACAGTTGCGGAATAAGATGGAGATGGAGAGAAGGAAGAAGCAGGATGACATGGATCTTATAATGTTCGAAACGATGAGGGTAAGTGCTCCTTTCTGTAGACTTTCTCACTATAATGTGATGAGAAAAAGTTTTTGAACTCTTTAGGATTTTCACGTATTTCAAACCTAAAAAGTTATTAGATCTTAATCTAATTCCTAATAATAGATCAAGATAACTTGATAACAAATGATTAAACATTCAATATCCATGTGTGAAACAGTATGTGAAACTTTAGATTCAGTAACTGGTGGCGCCCCCTTTAAAAGCAATTACTTCAACTGCGCGTTTCCTGTAACTGCTGGTCAGTCTCTCACATCGGTTTTGATGAATTTTGGCCCATTCCTCCTTACAGAACTGCTTCAACTCTGTGACATTTGAAGGCTTCCGTGCATGGACAGCACACTTCAGGTCCTGCCACAATATTTTGATGGGGTTTATGTCCGGACTTTGACAAGGCCATTCTAAAATGTACAATTTCTTCTTCTGCAGCCATTCTTTTGTAGATCAGCAGGTATCTTTAGGATCATTGTCTTGCTGCATTACCCACTTTCGCTTCAGCTCCAGCTCACAGACGGATGGCCTGATATTCTCCTCTAGAATCTTCTGATACAATGCAGAATTCATGGTTGTGTCAATGATGACAACCCATCCAGGTCCTGAGGCAGCAAAGCAGCCCCAAACCATCACATTCCCACCACCATGCTTTACAATTGGGATGAGTTTCTTTTGTTTGAACGCAGTGTTATTTTTTGCCATACAGTACATAATGTTTCTCATTGAGGCCAAACAGTTCTACCTTTGACTCCTCTCTCCAGAGAACATTGTTCCAGAAATCTTGTGGATTATCTATGTGCTCTTTGTCAAACTTCAGATGGGCAGCAATGTTATTTTTAGAGAGCAGTAATTTCCTACTGGCTATCTTTCCATGAACACCATTCTTGTTCAGTCTTTTTCTGATAGTTGAGTCATGAATGCTCACATTAGCCATGGCGAGAGTGGCCTGCAGATCCTTAGATGTTACTCTGAACTGAACTGAGAAGGAGTGGCTCAGTGAGTAAAGACACTGACTGGCACCGAGTTTGTAGCAGGGGAACCTGTTTAAATTCCTGTAACCTTGGGCAAGTCACTTTATCTCCTTGTGCCTCAGCCACAAAAACATAGATTGTAAGTTCCACGGGGCAGGGACCTGTGCCTGCAAAATGTCTCTGTAAAGAGCTATGTAAAACTAGCAGCGCTATACAAGAACAAACAATTATTATATATAGATATATATATATATCAATGTGGTAGGAACAAAAGGAGCGCAAAAGCGACTTCGCCGTAGGAGTTGTTTGATATGAGACCACACGAGTCACCCCAAAGAGAGTCTCCCCAAAGAGGGTCTCCTCACCATGCTGCCCCAGTCCATGAATCCAGCGTGGACAGGGTTAATTCCATCAAAAAAAGGACTGACACAGCTTTAGAAACCTGGGAAACTTCACCTTCTTTACCCCCCTTCACCCTTCACCCCTCTGCATTGTTGCTGGGAGGGGCAGTTGCTTCCAGCTGCTTTTACCTCACCGCAGGACTCTCTTTGATATGAGAACACAGGAGCCTTGACAAAGGGTGTCAGCAGTGTGCTGATGTTAGAGATGCTCTGCTAAGTTCCCATAATCATTCATTATCTCTAACTGTCCATGATAATGACATGATACTTTAAAAAGACAGGCAGTAATTTCATCAAGTTTATTCGAAAAAGTACCCGGGCGCTATCGCTATATGACGTGTATAGGATGTTAGAGTAGGATGGTGAAGTAAAAAAAGGGGGTGTAATACAGCCTTAGAATAATGTTCTTATGATGTCCTCCTGTGACTCGGAACCCCAGCAGGATCTATCCAGGACTCTTGATGACAATAAAATACAAGAAAAGATTGGGGAGCACAATTTGAGGAAAAGGACTGTTAATGATGTGTCCTATTAGACTGGTGATCGATGTGGTAAGAGACACCTCTATTGAAGCATCAGTCTATGGAGTGGACTCCATCTATGGGAGGCGAACATACAGTGGTGTGTGTATGTAGGTGGAAAGATAAAAGAATAAATAACTTACACGGCCTTGTGTAAGTTCTATCACATCAAGGTTTCTTTGGATTGCTATTCTTCTTTGGAAGATAGGTTCTCCTTCAGTCGGAACTTCTTTCCTCGTTGTGCCTTCGGCTTTCTTCGTTGGATGGATTTCTCCCTCCAGGAGGTTTTCCTCTCGTGAAAATGAAAAGGTGATTAGATCAATACAAATATACAGCGGCTGCGGTGTAGGGAAGGGTAATAAAGCAATATACCATTGCAATACAATGGTATATTAAAGCACTCACACGGGCCAATGTGAGTGTTCTCCTATCGCGGTATCTTGATATCGCCCGTTTAAGAGGTTGATACAGGGCTTCAGATGTTGATGTCTGTAGATATCTAGCAAATAATTGCAGATAGTGGTGTGTGTGTAATCTGGGAGTCACCTGATGTTTGAGGTGAAGGGGAGTAAAAAGCGATATAACAAAATACTCACACGGGCCAGTGTGAGTACACACTGGTAGAGGTTTCTTTTCACTTCTGGTTTTTCTTGTGGGGTTCCCCTTAAAAGTAATGGAGGGGTGAAGGCAGACTATGGGACACTGTGGTCTATGGGATTAAAATTTTATTAAAACAGAAAAGAACAAACTATAAAGGTACAAAACAAATAAAACAGATATAAAACAAAGAAACCAATGGCTTCTAAGTGGAAGTAAAAGCAGTAGTAGTAAGGTTGTAGGTGGTAGGGGATCTCTCCCTCCGCGTCCGGATAGAGAGCTACGACTTCACCTCTGGCTCCTCTGAGTAAGCTGCAGAAATGTCCCAAGTGAAGAGCAGCGCGTTTCGCCCAGAACAGGGCTTCCTCAGGCTCGACAGATGTGGACCGGCTGTGTCTTTGCGTTCTTATACAGTTGTTAGCCAATCCCTATCCTGTTGTGTTCAATTACTCTCTCCTTCTACGACGGGACGCCGCCATCTTGAAAGCTGCGTGCGCATCTTGCATAGATCTGTGTGCGCATTGGAATGTCTCTTCGTGCTAAAGTTTTAAAATTTTGAAGGGGAATCTGTGGATGGTTGCGTGCGCATCCTTATGTATACAGCGCAGCCCCTGCCCTCGTGGGTGTCGCTGTGGGATTCATAGGTGTGTTGGGTATGACATTAACCCATAAAGGGTTGAAGGATAATTGATTCTCCTCATTTCTTAATAAAAAAGCAATAATTAAAACCTAAAGATGGTGCAATATGTTAAACTTTACTCTGTGAAATAAAAGTGTAATCTTGTGTTGTGTTCTTTTACCAAGTGGTGCATGGTTATTTGCATTAACCCAATAGTGAATTTGGACAACTCAATGATTGTGTATACGGTGTTTAATCAACCATTATTGGTGGAAATTGTGTATTTATATGTATATTGTATTGTAACATTATCCCAAAGAAGGTTCATGGATATTGATGCTCCTTATTTTTAATGAACATGCAGCCGATCCAAAATGGCAATTCCCACCAAGCCTAAATCGCGCACGTGCTGCGTGCAAGCAGGCTGTAAAAGAAATGTGGCGAGAGATGTGCAGGGGTTTGGCGACAAACCCAGATCCCCAGCCAAAAGTAGGGAGCGGCGCGAAAGCTAAAGCCACACCCACTTGTGCAGTGACTGGCCGACGGACGAAGCCACATCACACAAAGAGAGAGAGTGCCCCTCCTCTTGTTTCCACCAGAGGGAGGGGGCACACCAAGAACCAACCCAAACAGTCCTCCCCAGCGGAAGGAGGGACAGGAAGTGAGGCTGAGGAACTTCCCTTCTGCTTGACTGGAGAAGGAGAAGGAGCTAAGTGCGAAACCAGCAAGCTGAGCAAATCAACCCCCGTGCAAAAGATGGCTGACCTAAGAGTAACCACTTATCAGCTTCCAGGAGGCTTCCTGGTTCTGGAGGTTGATGGCTGAGAATATCTGCGGTGCCTTTGCATCCAATGCAGGTCAGCCGGACCGGCCCCAAGTACAACGGCACGGTGCCAACAATGTGGCACGTTCTACCTCTGGCCTCTCGAGCCATGCCCTATGATAAAGACACCGCGAGATGCCTCTCCAGCTACGCTGATCGAGATAGAGGAAGCGGAGGCTAAGAATGCCCTGGTCCCATATATCACCTCAGAGGTAGGGACCCAGGCCCAGCCACCAAGATATGTCCCGACGGAGGAGAGTGCAACCGCAGTGGAGGTACCTGAGCGGGCCAGTTTCGTACCCATACCCACTGGCGGTGCTGCAAGGACTCGAGGTGATTCCCCAGTGGAGGAGCCATTGCAGTCCTCGGCAGTGAGAGAGACAGCCTTCATCGGTGGTGATGCGCCGGCCGGCGGACCACCCCAGCTGTAAAGAAGAAGTCCCACTTACCCCTGAGATTAAGCAGACGAGTCCGGAGACCCCCTGACGGCGAGCGCTGGTGCGGCCTGGACCGCGTTGACGTCCCACGGCCGTGGTGACTCCCAGTGCGGCGGAGATGGGATCCAAGACGGCTCCAGAGGAACCGCAGAGCATCGCAAGACAGCGGAGCGGTAAAAGGACACCACCACCCCCTTATTCCCACCAGGTGAAGGAGGAACCTGTGGTGAGAGAAGGGCTTGAGGCCTACCTGCCCATCCGCGACCCTGATGGTCCCCCACCGCCCCTTCCGGTCCTCAACACAATTCCGGTGCGAAACCAAGGAGCGAATGGAGATTCCGCGGCGACCAGCGATGACGTCACTTCCGGGTCAGACTGGCACAGAGGCCTGGAAGCTTTGATTGCTTCCCTAAGGAGAGCTTGGCTGGAAGCAGAGTTTGAGAAGTTTAAGGCTCAAGTAGCCAAGCGAGGAGCCAGAAGTGCTGCCGAAAGAGCCAGTAAGAAAATACCTACAGGTCGTGGCATCGCCCGACTCAGAGACACTGTAATGGACTTTGGCGATCCCATGGTCACCGCCCCTAGCGCCATTACCCCAGCCACTGCCCCTGCCCCATCATGTGTCGTGCCACTGGGTCCTAGTGGGAGTAAGCTGGATAAGACGCCGAAGTTATCAACTGATTGGCAGGATTGGGTGACAAGTGATGAGGGTTCTGATGGGGAGATACCATTGTCAAGTGTTGTACATGTACCTAACCCCACTGTGTTTAATCCTGTTCCTAGAGGTAGGGGCCGAGGGTCCCAGTCTACTGCAAAAGCGGGTCCCATAAGTCCCAAACCACCTAAGATGAACCCCACGATCTATAAGAATGTCAATAGAGGTAGACGCAGAGGCTCGCACTCTACAGAGGCAGCGGCATCCGGTGTATCTTCCAGAGCTAGTCTGAGGAAGCTATGAGTGTATCATCATCATATGAGCACCGAGATGGTGTAAGGTTAAAACTGTCTTCTGTCAGCTCTGGAATTGATAAGGTTAAACAGAATATGCTGGCCTTGCTATTTTCACGGGAGGCTATTGTAAATAGCTTTTAGACCAACTGTTTCGTGCCTGTCATATGTTGTTAAAACAAGGCTACAGAGGATAGGGCTGCCTTATAAGTCACCATTGTATATTCCTCTTGCTCAGCAGTTAAATGTTTTAAGATCTACAGAAAAGGCATTATGTGAAGGTTACATGTAAATTTAGATGTGTACCCATATTTGTAACAGATGACAACTGTATTTTTGTCCCTGCCTTATGTATAAAACCTGCTTTGTGAACCATTAAAACTCAGTTGTGGGAATTCAACTACAAGCCTCCTTGAATTCTTACAGCTCTGAGCTCGTATGCTATACTATTTGAAAGCATCCCATATCCGTTGCATTTCAGTTGCTCCCGGGAGAAGTTATGTTTTGCTTGCCCTAGAAGGACCTGATCTGTAGAGATCTAACAATTTTGGTGACAGAAGTGGAATTTCGCACAGGAAAACGGGTGAGTAAAGATTCTTTTTATTTGTTTCTCACCTTTTCCTCTGCGAAACGAAACAACCTAATTTTTTTAGGGCAAAAGAACATAGGGTGAGAGTCCCTATTGTTTAATCGTGGGTAAGTCCCTTTAATCAAGGGTAAGTCCCCGATTTATGTAACAAAGGGTGAGAGTCCCTATTGTTTTATCGACGGTAAGTCTCTGATTTATGTAACAAAGGGTGAGAGTCCCTATTGTTTAATCAAGTGTAAGTCCCTGATAAGTAAAACGGACGGTATATGATTTCAAATAGGATGGCAATTTAAGTTAAGTTAAGTTAAAAATTGTTTAAAGTTAAGTTAACATAAGTATTGTTTAAAGTTAAGTTAATAATTGTTTATTAATACGTGCGCATAAAGTGTTAAGATTTCTTTCCTGTATAAACTCATTATGGGCACTAACATTTTGTCATCTAATGAACTTACCCTAACCTGTCAGCCCTCGCACAACCCCCTCCTTCACTGTCAGTGGCAAAATCAGCTGTCTCTCTCTCACCTGAATGTATTGTAATAAGCAGCTGCAAGTAGCCCCCACCTTTTTTCCTCCAGCTATTTTTACACAGGCATAGGAATGTACCAAAATCGTGAATGGCAGCATGGCTCTTAGGAAAAACGAACATGAAAACTCAAATTATTTGTGCAACATTAACTGAGTATGAGTATATATTAAGTTTAAATTAATAATATTTTCTCGTCTGAATTGAAAAGTGGAAAACAAGAGTATAACATGTATAGGTTTCTTTTTCCCTCAGAATGTTTTATTTTTAAGTATGGATATGGTAAAAAAAAAAAAGGTTGATTGATTGAGTAATCCCTGTGTGTGTGCTTGTAAGAATCTGGGTGAATTCTATCTATATGAAAGTATTATTTGCATTGAATAATAAGAATACCGGTTTATTGTATGTATACAAAATGACTATTCAGGACTTGCAAATGATTCTAAAATAAGAATATAATTAATTGCTCATGTTGAAATTTAATTTTTAAAAGGAGTACACCACCACTATAATATAAACTAATTTACACTGGGCAGGGGAAAGTTTTGGGTATCTGTGGAGAAAAAGAATAAAGAAAGGATGAATTATTTTTGTAAACAGTCCAGTCACTGGAGTTATAAGGATGTTTATCGTACTGGCCAGGCGATTTATTTCCTTAACCAGAATTATAATTCTTTTCCTCTAAATCTCCACAGATAAAATCAGGTGAATAAGTTATATAGAATAACAGGTGAAATATATTCTAGACACAAAGCTAACTAGAAGCTCAGCATTTTAAAAATTAGTTTAAAAAAAAAGAAGTTAATTATGATATGAAGGGGAAAAAAAAAAGGATATCTTTATTAATTTAGTCTGCAGGATCAAACTGTTTTGTTTTCCTATTTATTAAAATAGGTGAGAAAATATGTGTCTGTTATTTTTGTAAAAAAAACTGGTTGAATGTGTGAAAGAAGCGTAAAATTCTGTTTTGTGTCTGTACTGTGCTCTTTTTGTGTATAACCAGTAACTGAACTATCTAAAAGTATATGTTAAAGCCTACAATTTTCTGTTTAACAAAGATCCAGTTTTAATTTTTGAATACCAGTAACATTGTCGGGCTGTGTGAAGAGCTGCATATTTCAAGCTGTCCCAAATTGTATTGCAGTAACCAGTAATTAAACATTTTTTCTGTTACAAGGTTTTGGCAGGAAGCCCAGAGAGTTATTTGAGCTTGTTATATGGCTTGAAATGGAAAAAGGTGTAAATTGATTAATATAGAGTTCCAATAAACAGAGGACAGTAACCCAGAATGAGCACTCTAAACACCTGGTGGGTGGGTAACGAAGTGGTTAAAACTTAAATCTTTAATATCCGTGTAAAATAATGGGGATTAAAACAAATATTAAACGCTCAGATCCTATAGTATGAACACAATGTAATGTTCCGGATCACTGATGAACTGCATAGAATCACTAAACTAGTGTCTTGCAGTGGGAACAGGTGGATAAAGTAACCACTAGTCCAATGTAATCAGCACAGAAACTCTAGTGCTGAGCCATGTATAAGTGTGCAGACCTCGAAATAGCAATAAAGCAACGGACAAGGAAAACGGGCCCTAGCCATGTCTGCCAGTATACTAGAGGGTTCTCTATGGAATTATTTTTCTGCAAAGTTGATCAAATATTTAATATTTTATCATTTTTAACCATCTTTTTCTCTCAAATGTGTCCCACCTTTAAATCTGTGTCTATAAGTTTTTATGCTACAGGTTGTTCTTTCAGCAAATCAGATGCTATTTTGTGTTCTAAAAGTTTCTGTCAGAAGACTATAGCAGATTATATTTATATTCAGTAGGGTTCTTTTGAGATTTCTAATGAAAATGTTATACCCAAAGGATTCAGGTTAGTTTTGCTATACATCAAGCAATTCCATTAAGGTTATGCTTTAAATGCTGTTATCCTTTATGTGATATTGTTCACATGTAATACAAGTGAACAAAAGGAGGGTGTTATTGCTGTTATTATTGCTGGCTGCCCCTGAAACCATATGGCAAGGGCTGAGAGTGTCAGCTCTTGGCTCTTGGGTATAATATTGTACCTTACTGCACCGACACACTTTATTCGAGCAAATACCCAGTATGTACCTGGCAGATACCTGGAATGCGCCGCTCCTCACCTCTGACAAGCCCCGTTGCGTTTGCCTTCCCAGCCTGGGTTCATGCCTGGCTGACCGGCGGCTGATCTGTTAAATGATAATGATTAGGATTTAATAGGCTGCAATGCTTCGCGTGTCTACCAGATGGCATAAATTCATGAATTATAATGCAGTATATATATATATACTGTGCAGTATTGCAGCCAGCGGGAATAAAATGCTTCAATCCCTGCATGGAAAATAACCCAATATACTCTGGCAGAAAACAGTCACAAACCTCAATACACCCGGGTATACCCGAATTCGTGGGACTAGCCAAGCTCGAATAAAGTGTGTCGCCAGTGTACTATGTTGCCTGTAATTTTTGCTTTTTATACCCCCACATGGGTATAAACTAGGAACTGTGTATGTAGGGTTAACTGTGAAAGCCCAGTGGGCTAGTTAATGCATTCTCTGTGTATTCCCTTTGCCTCATGGGCCTGCAGCTGCCTGTGCCAGCTTATAAGTGGATTGCCTTTATGGGTGGCCCCTTATGAGAAATAGCTGCAGAGGGGAGTCTCCTGGCACATGAGGGAAAAGGGAGGGGCTATTTTGGCCTGTCTTGTCTGCCAGCAAGGTATTCTTAACTGGTGTCTTAGAGAAGAGAAGGTTTTAGAACCCCACATGATAGGTGCAAATGGAGGAGTGCAAGCTCTTGTGTCTACATGTTGGTTTTATGTGTTCTAAAAAATGCAATGCATTGTGTTTGTCCTGTGATTTAAACCCAGGTTGGTGAATTACATGTGAAGAAGCATGCCAATGCCCCAGCTCAGATATGGAGTGCCTGAAAGTGAACTGACCCTGTTATTTTCTATGTCATATTCCCTTAGTGGAACTGTGAAATTTCTTGTGTGTCAGTTTTAGGGGGATATTTGGGTGGAAAATATAATTATTTTGGTTGCAGGAGTTGTGGGGCCAAAGTCCTGGTAGTCACTTAATTTTCCCCAGCAAGCAGGCATGATTTGACGGTACGCAGTGTGAATTACACCAGGGCCTCCCTGTGCCCCCCAGACTTCTGGATTTCGAGCCCAAATCTCCCCAAGTTATTTTCCTAATAAGTATAAGGTTCCCCAAAGTATATTCTCTGTTTCTTGTGTTTGTGAGTTTTCAAGGTCTTATCCGAATAAACCATTTGTTTTTCTGCCTGTTTTGCCTTGTAATTGATCCCTTAAATATAAAGGTGTATTTGGCCTGGCCTAATGTGACAATCAGATATAATTTTCTCTCATGGGAAGACCAATGGTCACCCTAGGTACCTTGTACTGCTGCGACACACTTTATTCGAGCAAATGACCAGTTTGTACCTGGCAGATACCTGGAATGCGCCGCTCCTCACCTCTGACAAGCCCCGTTGCGTTTGCCTTCCCAGCCACGGTTCATGCCTGGCTGACAGGGGCCTGATCTGTTAAATGATAATGATCAGGATTTAATTGGCTGCAATGCTTCGCGTGTCCACCAGATGGCATAAATTCATGAATTGTAATGCAGTATATATATACAGTACTGTATATACACAGTATATATATATATATATATATATATATACTGTATAACAACTACCCTATAACCCCTAACATACAGTACTGTACACATACGGTGCTGTATATGCACATACATAAATGATACTACTGTATGGGCGGCGGGGGCGAGATGTGTTTGCAGCAGAGAGAGATCCGCTGCTCTCTCTCTGCGCAAACATCGGCACATTAAAAATTATTTTAAATACATTTTTATTGATAATGTAGTTGTGCAGGGGGTCTCCGGAACTGAACCACGTTGGTTTATGAGGTGCCGGTATCCCTCTGCTTGGTTTAAAGGGCCCGATCACGTGATCGCGGCCTGTAAACCAAGCAGAGCAGAGGGATACCGGCACCCCCTAAAGGGGCCTGTATCTCGGGGAGCAGGGGGTCCCCAGACCTGAAACCAGTGCGGTTCTGCTCTGGAGACCCTCTGCACATGTACAGTATAAATAAAACACATATATACAGTAAATAAACACTCGTTCTCGGAGGGTGATAGGTTCAAAAAATTGTGTGTCAGGGAGACCTACTGGATATATGTACTTGGTACATTGGTTCCGGGGGGTCTCAATGACACAATAGATATCAGTACAGTAGTTTAGTTACATCGTTTTGTCTACTGTGAGGTGTGGTGCTTAGCAGGGAGGTCTGGTTTGAACGATTTATTTCGTTCCCTCCGTGTGGGCACCATTACACCACAGTGGCTCAGTATTTTTACATTCATATACCAAATCATTTGCTCATTCTTAACTTGGCCTAATCTACATCATTTATATGGGTACCGTTGACTTTGCTTGCGTGACCACCATTGGTCCAGTATCCTTCATTGTTCACATTTTTTATTACATTTATTTTCATTTTTATTTTTATTTGCCATTTTCATTTACATTTTTTCATTTTCATTTTTATTTATATTTTCACCTTTATTCATACATTTTTTATTTCTCTTCTACACACTTCTTTTCCCTCCCCTGTCTCCTTTCCCTTTTTATATATTATATATTATACATTATTTATTTTTTATATTCATTTTTCTACACATTTTCAGCTTTTTTGTTAGCTCCTTTGTCTTATATTTTTTGCACCTGGATCCCTCTGAGTCTCTTTAATACCTACTTTGTCTCCTTCTACATTTAGTGGTTATTCAGCTATCTCTTTATACTTAGGGTTTTGTTTACCATGTATTGACATCTGTTTTCTGTATTATATGTATTATATATATGTTACTATGCAAGTTATCTACCAATGACATTTTATTTAATCTTTTTGTTTAACCTTTTTGGTTAACTTGTGTGCTTAATTTTTGTTTTACAATTGTGATATATATTTAATGCACTAGTTGAAGCGCTTAATACTATATGCAATAATATATTTGGTCCTTAGGATTAAAACTGTGAATCCGTATCTATGTGTGCTTTGGCATATATGGGGGTTAATCCAACCATAATACTCATCATGTGTACAGTATCTCATTACTAATCCTCTGTCTTCTATGCTCTGATTGGTCTTATGTACTATATAACTGTGTTCAATGCCTACTGCTGCGGCCGAGTTTATTTGAGCATTTGCCCGTTCTCGGCCGCAGCAGTAACCTGGCGCGCGCCAGAGGGTCGCCTAGCGTAACCTGGCGCGCCGAAGACACGGAGGAGCGCCCTCCGATCGGGGCTTTCTCTCTCCCGCTGCCGGGTCCCCCGGAACCCCCTGCCGCCGTCCCCCACATCGCGGGACACCAGGGCTCCCTCGGGGAGCCCTGGACGCGCGTGCAGGGGGCGCAGGCACCCGATGACGCGTGACCGCGTGTCGATGACGCGCGGCACGCCGAGGGAGTGCGGCTAGCATGCCGGGGCATCCCCAGGCCGGGCTGAGTTGTACTCAAAAATGCATTTTATTCAGCTTTGTTTGTGAGTGTGTATTTTTATCCCTTATTCCATAAATTTATTGTTATACAATTTTACGCTATGAGTGCGCCTGTTTTTTCAGTGTTTTTGTAGATATCCTCAAAGAAGGGGTGTTCCCTTCATTCGGGCTGCAGAGACTCTTTTGGATAGCAATTGGAATATCTTGGGATTTGTATATTTTTTATATATATTTTTCTGGACTTTTTCTTTTTTGGTGTATTTTAGATGCATTTTATTGGTTTATTACATTAATTTTTATTCTATCCACTGTGCTTAGCATAGGTTTTTTATTTATATCTTTATTATTTATTTTATCTTTATATTTATTTTATTTTTTAATTTTATAGAGATATTATATAGTGATAGGTTGGCGCTAATATTTTTTCTCTTGTTGTGATATATATATATATAAGAGGGAATGGCACTGAGAGTTTGAAGCAGGGGAGCCTGGTTCAATTCCCGGTGTCGGCTCCTTGTGACCTTGGGCAAGTCACTTTATCTCCCTGTGCCTCAGGCGCCAAAAAATAGATTGTAAAATCCACAGGGCAGGGACCTCAGCCTGCAAAATGTCTCGGTAAGTGCTGCATACAACTAGCAGCGCTATACAAGAACATGCTATTATTATTAGTATATATATATATATGTGTGTGTGTGTGTCTGTATAGCTATACATATATACTGTATGTATGTGAATATAGGTGTATGTTTATGTACATATATATATATATATGTAACAAAGAAAAAAGCTGCGCCTCTAAAGAACATATACAATGAATATATATATATATATGCTATAACAATATGATGTAAATATGGATGAATATCTTAATTATATAAGCAATATATACACATATATGATATTGTGGACCTATATTAGTATCAGGCCCACAAAAACATGAACAATAGTATATATAAAAGAGCAAAAAAAAGGATAAACCAGTCCTCAAATAGTCCAATGAATGGTATAGGTGCTGGTATGCAGGGTCTCCGGCAGCTCTCAATATGGACCAACCACGTCCACAAGATATCTAAAAAGGAAAAAAGAGGAGAGAGCGCACGCCCATAGCGTATAAAAGTATTTAATGAGGGGGAGGGGGGAGAGAGGGGGGTAAAAAACGCACTTACAAAAATGCAAATAAAATCAAGCATATGTGATATATAATAATCACCACCATCCGGTTTTTCTCTAGACTCTTGGGGCCGTCCCAGGCTCCGTTGGTAAGGGAGGAACGTCACAGCAGATTCCCAGGGCTGGTAACACCATCCGGTTAGACTGCAGACTTTTGGGGCCGTCCCAGGCTCCGTTGGCAGTGGAGCAGAGTCCCAGCAAATTCACAAGGCAGGTGTGCTGTATAATAGTCCAAGAAAGAGGTCCCGTAGTAGTGGTGCCTATAGCACTCGCGCCTGGATCAATACGCTCCAGCGCTTCGTGTAGACTCCAATGTCTGTGCGTCTGATGTCACGACGCTCCCTGACGCGTTTCGTCAGTCACGGCTAACTTTCTCAAAGGGATAACATGAGAGGGGGAGGTCCGGTATTATATATACACAACCTCATGATGGTAATTAAAAGAAGTAACCTCCCCTACTCAGCTGCAATCGTTTTTTGTGCTGCTACACACTTATACACACCCATTAACAGGTAATACAGATAATTAACCCTAAAAGAATTGGAGGAGATAGTTGGAGTAAGAGCAAAATTAAAAACATACACTCTGAATACCAGTCTAAATACCAATTCATTTTAAATGAATTGCACAATTTGTACAAAAATACTTATATCTGCCAATTCACTTATATAAAAACCATCGATGTATACTATATGTATATAACCCATAGACTGGTATAACATTGTACATAAAGGCAGAAAAGAACCGAGAAAATCCTAAAGGGACCATACCAAAATAAAAGTAAAAAGTGCTGCATACAACTAGCAGCGCTATACAAGAACATGCTATTATTACTGTATTAGTATATATATATATGTGTGTGTGTCTGTATAGCTATACATATATACTGTATGTATGTGAATATAGGTATATATATATATATATATATATATATATATATATATGTGTACACATACGCATCTGTGTGTGTGTGTCCTCGTATATATTTCTGTGTATGTATAAGTGGGTATGGAAACAGAAAAACAGGTTTGTGTCCTTATGTGTATGTATATGTAGCCGTGGCTCCTGATTCACCCCAAAAGAGCGGGAGGTTGAGCTTGCAAATAGTAGTTGCATAAAGCCCGCGAAGGAGGAGAGTGCATTTGGCGGGAGAAAGCAGTCCCTTGACCCAGCAGCCCTGCGGGGAGGGTCAGGTGAGAGAGGCTAGCCAATGAGAGGAGGAGGTACCAGAGATATAGGCAGTGGTTGCGCGCACGTGGAGCCAGAGAGGAGATGGAGAGGCTGTGAGGGGAGGTTGAACCGCCCCGGTGCAGGCCGCGTGCCCCAGGCCCAGTTAGCCCTGAGTCACCTTAGAGACAAGCTGAGCCAGGGAACACCTTAGTGAGGTTCCTGTTCCCATAGTATTTGTAAGCCTTGACTGGGACTATGCTTTCGAACGGGAGGTCTGGGCTCAGACCCCATTGGTGTTGCCGGAGTCCGGGTGGGATTGCCCCGGACCCTAGAGAGAGAGAGATAGAGCGGTGTCGAAGTATCGAGACCCTTTGTGAAGATCGTGTCAGTCCCGAGCACCGGAGTGCTCAGCAGGTATTTCATCAAGTGCACCAACTGCACCATTCATTTACCCGAGACACAGTCGCTGCGCAGTCACCCATACACACACATAGGGCCTGCTGTGAGGACTAATCCGTAAGGATCGGACACGGGGTGGGATCACCCAGTGTTGGGAGTGGGAAGTATTGTTGGCGTCCGCCGTGGCGCATGTTGTGGGGAGTCCGCCGTGGCGCAAGATATTGTTGGCGTCCTCGGTGGCGCACTACCTAATATATATATATGTAGGAATGTTATGGCATGTACTGTATTGTGAGTTTGGTCAGCAAGTAAAAGAGATTGGTTGTATAACTCGGCTGTGTAAGTGTAATTCTTGCATATACGTCCTGCAAAGACCCACTCCCCCTTTGGCGGGATCTGTCGCAGGTGGAGGCGCTGCACCCATTATAAGTATTGTGCGCAACCCAGGCTCTCCGTGGCAGAAACTTAGGCCCTGTGAGCCGGCAGGTAATACAGCACAGAGTAGCGGCTTGCTAGTGATAGGAAGTGTGTGTGTGTGTGTAGCGGGTGTACCCCTGGGGTACGGCACTACTTGTACTGTATTCACCTGTGAGGCTAACCTGAGTCCTTAGCCCCTGCCATTGGGAGTCTGGGGTGTACTTACACTCGGTGCAGCGCCTCCACTGATGAGGGATCCCAACGTAGTGGGAGTGCTCCCTTATCAGAACCCACATATACAATACCACACGGGATTGGATAAACAGTATTTACTGATCAGCATAATAATCCTTAACACATAACCAACATAGCATTTCTCTGCAAACACAGCATTTATATCATCACACATACAGAACTGAGTGTGTGCTTGGAATCAGTCCTGTATCACTTTAGTCCCTGATGTACCACTGTGCCAGGGCACTTAACCTCTTAGTGTCCACCAGCTAGGAAATCAGTGTGTGTGTGAGGGACAGTGCTTCCCTGTGTTGGGGCCCGTTGGTGCATTTTAATATAATACCTTCCTGGTTAGGATCCTAACCAGGAGAATACTTGATGACTCTGCAACACTGCTACGTGATCCCACGCCACGCTGCACTCTGAATAAATTAAGGAACACGCTGACTCCACAGGGGAGGGATCCCCAGCCGGATGATCCTTTGCACACTGTCTCTGCTTTGGAGCAGATGCCACACCGGCACTCAGGCTGCACTGGTAATCAGGCAATGTCCTGCAGCATAACATCTCTCAAGCTATATGAAAAGGTCCCTGCATTAAGGCCTTCCCTATAACAGCACTCTCAGCACCTCTACAGTGAGTCAGGGAACTAACTGGGCCCTGGGGATTTACCTATGGCCTAATCCCTGGAGCACTGCTCCGTGGATCTAACCTGCAGCTTCAGGCTCCTGGTCTTCACAGACTGCTTCCTCTCCCAGCAGGCAATAGTCCTTCCTGCTCCTTCGGCAGAATCCTGAAGCCTTAGTGGCTCCCTGGTATCAGGTGGTGTCACTGCCCCCTGAGCATCATGGGGATTGTAGTCCCGCCTGCAGCCTTTAACATAAGGAGCCTCGTGCTCTTCCTCTAATGGCCGCCGCTCAACACCTCGTGCTCTTGCAACTCCTGTAATGGCCGCTGTGGGCCTGCCCTGCGCAGGCGCAAACTCTCAGGCACTCTGCCGCTCCTCGCTGCTTCCGCGCATGCGCGACTCCGCAATTGTGCGCGCGCCCGTCCAACTTGGCGGCACCCTGGTGCGGAAGACACCGCAACTCTATCACCCTGCCTGCACTCTGAAGGTAGGGTGGGGGAACCGGAACACTGGGAGCCCGATGGGGGGTACCTGGCTACATATATATATATATATATATATATATATATATATATATATATATATATATATATATATAAACCAACTGTAAATATTCCTGTATATTCATTTGCATGTCTTAGACAGGTCTGCAACCCTGTCTTTCACCATTATCACGCAGCACACAGCACTTCCACTGCAGCAAGGGATTCTGGGAAATGACATGCAAATGAGCACACAGTGCCACCTTTTATCTCATGCTCACATTACATGACCAACCCTTAGCCAATGCATGCTGCTTTAGACACAGCTTTTAATCAAGGGCTTGGGAGATGCAAAGTCAGTAAACCCACTCACAGACATGTTTCAACCTTGATGGGTATCATCAGTGTGAGGTTGGTTATATATATATGAACAAAAGGAAAAAATAGTTAGCGCTTTCCAGTCCCCACTGACCCAAACCTTGTGAGCTGTGAGAAAATTGCAACCAATGATTAACAAAAAATCTATATAAATGTAAAAACAGAAACATAACAATAAAAAAAAAAACAGAAGTAATCTATCTATATAATCAAAGGCTCCTTACCAGGCAGACCAGAGAGTCCAGAGAATCTGTGGTCTAACCAGCCCCCATTACATGGTCGTGTCTGGTGGTGCACCTGTATGCAACAGGACTCCTGAGTCTCCCGCATGATGGTATTCGGGGAATTTCAGTCCAGACAGGCAGCTGAAGGTGTGTGTGCGAGTCCTACCTATATCACGTGCAGCGCCTCCACCTCATCAGGATCTATGTGTCCGCAGGGAGAGGGTCCTGATGAGGAACTCCTTCTTGGTGGTGCCTTCCACTGTAGAGTAACTTCACACTCACACAGTGGAGGTATCATTGAACAAGACATCTTTATTGTTGCTTGGTGGGCAAGCTGCCCTTCACAGCAAGCTGTCTTAGCCGCACATATTGCTTTGCTGTCCCTTTGACAGGTACGCCCTCCCAATGGAGTGGGATACCCTCTCCCCGTAGGGAGATCACCCCTGTGCCAGGTCCCTGGACACAGTATGGCTCTTATTCAGCTTGCCGTAGAAATGGACCACTAGTTACGGCACTAGTGGTTCCTTTCTTCCCAACGCACTCCAACAACTCAGCAACCAACTAACTTTGGGCAGTGCTGTGCCTTATATACTTCAGGAGCTGTCACAGCTCTGATGTCACTAACTGTGTACTCAGAGCATGTAGCCATTCCCACCCATACATAGGGAACCTCACAAGGGTGTGAGGGCAAACCTTCATGATTACTGCTGGCATCCCTGTACTTACCAGGTTTACTGCCAGCAGAGGAGACAACGGCAGACCATTTTACATGCATGGCTACAATCTCCCCCTGGCGAATCCCCACCGACCCGTCTGGGACCTAAATTTGGTGTACCTTTTTCCAGGAAGCACTGTAAAATGGAACACATAATTAATCAAAACAACATTACTGTTTTCATAATTATTAACATGTAGAGCTCACTGACCAGCAGAGGGCGCTCAAGGTTAGAAACAGACCTCACTAT
>CM071578.1:23246818-23343908 GCA_036426205.1 Ascaphus truei | reverse complement strand
GGAGCTGACTCCACTGACTCTCCCTCTTCTGGTTCCCCCCAGGAGGACACTCCAGATGTCCCGGTAGACCGTGACTGCAATCCCACCCTCTTGGGCCTACTTTCTAGGGTGACACTTACGACAATCAGGCCGTCACTAGACGCTGACACTTGTCACGAATACCTCCCACACACTGAACCATCATCTGATGTACCACAGTCCAAGCCCCCCTCAGTCCGTTCATCCGACGTGACCCGGGAACCCCCTGACATGCCTAAGCTTGACGAGGAGCCGAAAGAAAAGGTGGCTGGGGCTTTAACTAGGGCCTTGGGTTTAACTAGGGCCGGGGATTGGGCATAGGGCCGAACAGTTGGTATCCACGGGTCTACGACCTGCTCATCACCGCTACCTGGTCCGGTACCACCGCAGGGGCTCTCCGCTTCTCCGGTCTCACTGCTCTGCAGCTTCCGCGTCGATCGCCCGCTCCTTTTCAACTTAGGCGATCGGCTGACACTGCTCGAACGAAGAGGCGCCGTCATCTCCCAATTCGTTCCGCTCGGCCCACCGGAAACGACGTCCTGACACGCACGTGTCTCGCCGCCATCTTGGGTTGGGTCCCCAAGCGGGACCTCTTCCTCCACGACTACATCCGGCAACGCCCTTTTCACTGTGGCACCGCTTGGGCCTTGCTCCGTCCCTCCTCAGCTGTTGCCACCCTCGGAACCTGGTAATAGCAGGGGCTCTGCTTACCGTTCCGTGGTGTTGGGGTGGATCTGCCGCCATCGGAACCGCTGGTCACCACGGCCGTGGGACTTCGCCTCTTGGGCTGCCGCTGCACGGGTGACACTCTGCTCCGCTCACTTCCGACACAGGTGAGTGGCACTTGTTTAATCGTACTGCTACTGTGGCTCACCGATGGTGGGGCCGTCAATGCAGTAGAGCTCGCTGTTTCCTCATCCGAGGACTCCAACTTCACGTTAGGGCGCGGCATTCTGCTCGGTGATCGACGGTGAGCCCCCCTTTTATCACCGCGTCGGTGGTCAGTTTTCTCGTCCGGTTCGGGTTTGATAGTCGGGCCCGATCCCTTTTCTCCGGGATCAGCAGACTCCCTCCAGAGCGCACCGGGGAGTTCCGCAGCCAGCATAGCAATATCTCCCGCGGTTTTCACTGCCTGGACCGGCACGAATGTCGGCATTGGCCACAGGTACTGCAAGCCACATTGTGCGCATCGCGCTGTAGAGCTCACAGCACCACCCGGCAGGCGACACTGCAGGCACTGTCACGCCACTGTCTCTATACCCGCCACTCGTAATCTCAGGAAGCCTCCTGGAGCCGAGTAGGGATGGGTAGATATCAGTGACCCTTCTTCTGATTTGCAGGCCATAGTCAATAGGCACTCTCACTAGTGGTCTGTTCTGCTCGCTGGCTCCTCGCAACTGAAGTGCAGGGGCTGGTTTGCCAACCCCTCCTCCAGCTTTCTGCATCCGCCACAACCGGAAACCACTCCCCCTGGTGGAAACTGGAGGGAGGTTCCTCGATTTAGTCTCATGACCCAGCACAGGGGCTGAGTTAGTCATAGTCCAGGTGGGCGCGGCTCCAGCTTTCGCGCCATACTCACCATCAGGGTGGGGGTTCCTCGTTGGCGCCACTCCTGGCCAACTCTCTGCAAGTTGAGAATTTGCAATATTTTCTGCAACTGGCCCACGCGGTCTCCCAGGGAAGCGGGAACCGCCATTTTGGATTGAAATGTCACTCTTGTTATCGAATGAGGTAGCTTTTAACTGTTTGTACGTTGAATGACAATCCAGTCCATTATGTTCCTCATAACTCACGACAATGTCCTCTTCACTGTCCTCAGGGTTACTACCCCAAGGTCCTAAGCAGGCCCAACACGGTGCAATCATAGCTTTCGCACAACTCCATAACAGGCTCACAAAAGTCTCTTCTGTAGCTTGTTCTTCCAGCAGGCTCACACAAGTCTCCTCTGTAGCTTGCCCTTCACCCGCACACATGCCATGTGCGCTCTCTCCTTCGACCTCCGTCCGCCATATTGGACCTTCCGCACTGCGCGGATCCTCCATTCTTGCGGTCACAATTCGGCCACTGTACATTGGGTTATTGTACATGGAGCTCCTCTCTGTGGGGCAGCTGCCCCACCGATACAATAAAAATGCCTTGTGCACCACCTTGTGTACCTAATGTAGATCTGACTCATGTTTGCACTACCTCAGGCTAGGCTCACTCTTTCTGTGTCTGCTGTATCTCCTTCCTCCCAGTCTGTGCTCCCTATAGTGAGTGGTCTGGAATGGACTGGAATACTCTGGCTCTTCCATGCAGTACTTTGGGCGTCTACCTACTGTTGGCTAGCCTAGCGCAGACCCTCTCCAGGATTCCTGAACTACGTTACCAGTTTATCCCTTTAGGCGTCCTACCACTAGCACTACCTCAAGGGACTAAGACAGCTATAGCCTGGCTCCAGCCCTACTAACTCCTTGCAGAATCCCAGGGCGTCCGTGCGGCCTGCAGCTCCCCTGACTACCCCTGGCTCCTTCCCACGCAGCACAAAGTGGCAGCAGACACTCTCCCTGTTTCCCAGTGTCCCTAGCAAAAGCCTGTACTGTTGACAGGTATCTCAGCAGTGCCTCCAACTGTAACGGGTATTCCCTCTAGTCTGACCCACCCAATCTCATATTGGCCCGTGTGGTCTAACCAGCCCCCATTACATGGTCATGTCTGGTGGTGCACCTGTAGGCAACAGGACTCCTGAGTCTCCCGCATGATGGTATTCGGGGAATGTCAGTCCAGACAGGCAGCTGAGGTAGAGTGTGCGAGTCCTACCAATATCACGTGCAGCGCCTCCACCTCATCAGGATCTATGCATCCACAGGGAGAGGGCCCTGATGAGGAACTCCTTCTTGGTGGTGCCTTCCACTGTAGAGTAACTTCACACTCACACAGTGGAGGTATCATTGAACAAGACATCTTTATTGTTGCTTGGTGGGCAAGCTGCCCTCCACAGCCAGCTGTCTTAGCCGCACATATTGCTTTGCTGTCCCTTTGACAGGTACGCACTCCCAATGGAGTGGGATCCCCTCTCCCCATAGGGAGATCACCCCTGTGCCAGGTCCCTGGACACAGTATGGCTCTTATTCAGCTTGCCGTAGAAATGGACCACTAGTTACGGTACTAGTGGTTCCTTTCTTCCCAACGCACTCCAACAACTCAGCAACCAACTAACTTTGGGCAGTGCTGTGCCTTATATACTTCAGGAGCTGTCACAGCTCTGATGTCACTAACTGTGTACTCAGAGCATGTACGACAGGGAGAGATGGAGCACTACAGGAAAAAACTGCTAGAGAGTGTGTTCCCAATAAAGAGGTTTATTGGATTAGAGCATAGTACACAAAAAATGAGCCCTAGGGCCCCCACCAACACGTTTCGAGCTTCCGCTCTTTCTCAAGGTGCATACCCTCTGGCAAATCCCCTTACCTGATATAGGTTCATTTTCCTAGCCTGTTGCCCCCCCTATAAGGTTTCTCAACATGTTCAATTCCTCTATATTTAAGTTTGGTAATGTCTCCTTGTTTGCTGTGTGTGTATTTGGGAACGAGGGCTTACTGTGTGTGTGTGTATTTGGGGAGGGGTCAGGAAAAAAGGGATCCCACGCTCTACAAATTTTGAATTATAAGCTAATTTATTTGTGTCATTGTTTATTTGGGGAGGGGGGCTTATTGTGTGTGTATTTGGGAAGGGGCGCTTACTGTGCTTGTTTGTGTTTTTGGGAAGGGGCACTTATTGTGTGTGTGTATTTGGGATGGGGCGCTTACTGTGTTTGTGTGTGTATTTGGGGAGGTGGCTTATTGTGTGTGTGTGTACTGGGATGGGGGTTATGTAGTGTGGGATCAGAGGGGGGAGTTTGAGACAGAGGGGTGTAAGATGGAGGGGGAGAGTGAGAGACAGAGGTGGGAGTGTAAGGGGGTGAAAGAGCAAGGTGGTGTGTGAGAAGGAGGCAGTGTAAGAAAATGGGGGGAGAGGGTGCTCGCAAGGTCGCCAACACGTGGGTGGGGGGCCCCAGTGGAAACTCTAGTCCTGGGCCTCAGGAAAGCTGCCTGTAGCCCTGGTCATACAATTCGAGTAACATGTAGAAAGGACACATGTATGTTCAGAATTAGTTACTGTACCATGGCATGATAGCAGGTAATACTGTGCGCTGCAAGGTCAGGGAGAGGAAGGGTCCGATGGAGGAGTTGGAAGGGCCCAGAATATCTCTAAAAGCAACACAATAGCCCAGCACACACTGTCTATAGATAATAGAACAAAGGAAAGGGATAATGCCAAAAGAAATTAAATGACACTTAATGTATAACACAAACCACCATAAGCAGAACCACATACCCTACATCAAATAACGATAACATGCAATAATAAAAACATATAACAGCAAAACCAGAAGGAGTGGTGGAGGGGGAGGGGGCGGAGAATAGGGTACGTGAGCACAAATACAATATAGGGTCAAGACAACACATAGGTGGGTACAAAAAAATGGGGAAACATCAGGGGGGCAACATTTCGGGGAAACACCCCTTCGTCAGGCCAGTTTCCCCTCTCTCCAATGGGACTTCCCTGCCCCCAGACCAACAATAATAACGTCACCCAATAGGAGACTAAACAACCCCACACAAATAGTACAATAAAGTGCAAATGAATAACCAATATGGTAAGTGAAAATGGCAAAATCAAACAGAGCAGGATAAATTTATATGTCTTGACCCTATATTGTATTTGTGCTCACGTATCCTATTCTCCGCCCCCTCCCCCACTCCTTCTGGTTTTGCCTGTTATATGTTTTTATTATTGCGTGTTATCGTTATTTGATGTAGGGTATGTGGTTCTGCTTATGGTGGTTTGTTTTATACATTAAATGTCATTTCATTTCTTTTGGCATTATCCCTTTCCTTTGTTCTATTATCTATAGACAGTGTGTGCTGGGCTATTGTGTTGCTTATATACTTATATTGGAGGAATTGGGTTCTCCTTAGTCCGTTGCACCCTGCAAAAAAATTCTCTTGCTGTCCAGTGTGTGCTGTGTATCATTGTCCTGATCTCTAAAAGCATTATCCTTCATACAGATCGGAGGCAGAGAGGGGATAAGACCGCAGCCGGAATTCAGCCAGGAGGAGCAAACAATGGCTGAAAAGGAGGAGCCGGCGGTATTCAGCCAGGAGCCGGCTCTGGGGAAGATGGTGAGTGTACAAATTGCTGTCACTGTGCAACTCTTCCAATGACCTGCAAAATAATGCATAGAAATAGTGACACTTGTTTCTAACACGTTAAGCGCCAAAGGGGAACTCAACAGCTGTTGGAGAAGTTAAGGGAGTTATTAACACAAACTCAGTATAAATTCTAGTTATTTATTTATTCCTTTTTTTATTTTAAACACGTACAACCAACATATTTAACAGTATTCACATTAAAGGGCAGGGTGGGCGGGAATCTCATGCCCGGGTGCAGACTGACCCCGTGCCCCTGCCTCTGTCTATTTCTAACCTCCCTGACCCTTCCCCCTGCCACGTCAGCCCTGCTGCCAGAGGGGGAGAGAGGCCAGGGGGGACGCAGTACACACTCGCAGGTAGGGGGAGCCTAATCCCTCTGGGTATAGCGCCCTGTCACCGAGTGCTCAAGGCTACTTTTCTGGGTTATTTTACTTTTGGTATTTTGAAGTGAGCGACATGGGGAAACTAATTTAGGGGTCTTCCCAGACACAAGAGAACATTTAGGGGTCACACAAAGAACATTTAGGAGTCTCCCCAGAACAGCCAAACCCCACACACACAGATCCCAAAACCCTCGCCTTTCCCAAACTGCAGGTGGAGGGTCAAGATTCCAGGTGTTTAAATAAACGTTGTTACCCGTGTGTGTCTGGCTTTTATTGTAACTTCTCCTGAAGTCGTCACCGATACAGGTATCTATATTGATCACTTCTCTGTGTGTATCCGAACTGTCTCTTTCTTATAACCCTGCGTATGTCTATCACTTGTATTACTGATCTGTCACCTTTCATATTTCCTTGGTGTGTGTGTAAATAAACCCACTTTGGTGGCTATGCATTAACCTGGCTGTGACCATGCAGCAAGGCTTAAGCCTATAGGGAAACCATGTTTAAAGTGGTTTTGAGCAAAAAGTGGGCACCGGTGTGCTCATTTGCATGCATATCATCTCCAGAATCCCTTGCTTGCAGTGGAAAATACTGGGTGATAAGGTTGGTGAAAGGCGGGGGTTGCAGACGGTCTAGACATGCAAAATGAGCATACAGTAATATATCCATTTGTATTTGTTTTGTGGAGGGTTTTTGTCACCTCTTGTTATTCACCATAACTTAACATATATATAATATATATATCAGTGTAGCCCTCTTTCCTGCTGATATAGAGCGACACTAGTGCTGTATGTACCTGCTTGCTCAGCGAGATCTGGGCTCCGCTAATGGGGAGCCTGGGTGGGTAACAATATGGTCTTGGCACGCCCTCCACTTACCCGGATCCCAATAAGTAAGATTCCCCAAGGAAGAATAATGATTAACAGCTCACGTGTTGTAACCTTTTACTAAAGTAATCGCAAAACCTTAGCATCCAATTAGCAGGAATACACACATATACAGTTCATAAATAGCTGATATTCAGTATACACACAGTTGCCTGGCCACTCTACTCATTGAGTAATGTCGCTTCCCCACCACCGCGTCGCACCACCAACCGTTTACCATGTGTAATTCAGTCCCTTGGTCACTCAACTAGTGGCCACCAAAGAACGCTCCCCCAAAGGCGGGTATCACGCCTGAAGGTACGGTTGGTGCACTTATATAAATACCTTCCGAGCTACTCCAGCAGCCCGTAACAGACTTCAAAAACGATCCGCCGATCCGCCGATCCAGCGTAGTCTCTCACGAGTTGGGGATGTCCAGCAGCTTGAGCCCCAGAACACTGTTCACACACCCAGCCCAGAAAGAACACTGTGTCTTTATCCTGTTGCTACAGTAAGGGAATGAATGATCTTTCTCTATGGCTTTCCCCTGACAGCACCACAAGCTAAGGGTGACTCAGGGGTGCACACGGGCCCTGAGGGGAAATCTGGCCTACGGCAGTGGGGTCACTGACCCTGCACAACACACACGACCTCTCCCCTAGCCTCTCCGGGCCCCCTCTGTAGCGTGTGTCTCTCCCCCACGCTTCCCTTTCTGCTGCCAGCAATACTCCTGCACTCCTATTCTTCCTGGTGTGGTGGCTCGCTGGCCTTCTTTAAGCTGTTCTATCGGCTCAAAATGCCTACCAGCAAATTTTCCGTTAGTGTCGCTAAGTGGAGGTTGAATCGTCCAATTTTTATTATGGCTTCTTTTCAGTAGCCCACGTCCACAACAATCGCACCAAGTGATCGGCTCATCAAGCCACCTTTCATCGCCGAAGTTTGTCATCCTTTTCTACACTGGTGCTAGATTTCCCTCTAGCCCCCGGAGGCCTCTCGCATTCGATCCTCCTAAACAAGGGCGATACTTACTCCTCTCCAAAATCTCTCCTCGCCTTTAAAAAGTTATTGGGCAATGGAAACTGCCCAATAACAAGGTTTCTGCAGCCTGCGGCGAGAGAGACGGGTCATGTGACGTTACGTTGCCATGGCGACGCGTCAGACCATGTATCTGAATCCCGATAAGTGAGTTACCTTGGCCTCACGCGATCCTCGGTATTTCATTTAAATGCTTTGGGGGAGAGCGCAGGGACTCTGCAACCGCCCGCGCCCCCCAGGAAAATGTAGCGCCCCCCAGTTTGCGCACCCCTGCTATAAGTTAGCTGAAAGCCATAAGATATACCAACAGAAATGCAGTGCACATCCACCACCTAAATGCCAGAACATGAAGAGAAAGGTGCAAAGAAAAGATGTATTATACAGCAAATCACCAATAAATGGTACAGAAACATAATGAGGAGTACAGGACTAATACAGGGAGAAAACACTATACAATACAACTATGGAAACACAAACAGCAACCAGTGATTATAATAGGGGGCAACGCTTCGGAGTAAGAGACTCCTTCAAGGCCCGTTCCCATGTGACCTCCAGAAGGTGTGCTGTTACTGACTATAGGAGATTATGGGGCCTATGCTAGTAGCCTTCATAACCCACTTATCAAGGCTTTTTAGCTGTTATCGGCCCAAAATGCCTACAGCAATTCAGTAAGTGTCGATAAGTGGGTTGAATCGCCAATTTTTTCAGCCGTCAAAAACAAATCGCCAAGTGAGCGGCGATAAGCCACTTATCGCCAGTTTTCTAACTGGTGCAATTCTAGTAGCCCGAGGCTCATCGAGGCTCTAGAATGGCGATTTACTCCCAAAATCTCCTCGCCTTTAAAAGTTGGCATGGAACTGCCAAGAAGTTTCTGAGGCGGCGGCGAGAGAGGGAGAATTTTTCTGAGGCGGTGGCGAGAGAGGGAGACCCCCGGCATCAGATTGATGCCGGGGGTCTCCGGAGCTGATACACATTAATATCAGCACCGGAGGAGGCCCCCGGCATGAATCAGATTCATGAAAAATGCACTTTCAGGCAACTTCATTACCTTAGCGGCTAACCGATACCACCCGGTAGACCTAAACATCCATCCTTGGGGCTACTACCCCCTTCACCCAATCCCTCTACCCACAATAACGAAAAATAAACACAAAAACCCTACTACCCCCAACAACCCCCACCCCCCAACACATACAGTACAGTAATGGGCAAAATAACTATTATCCAGATATGGATACTGGCCAGGGTTGCCACCTTTCCTGGTTTGACCCGGAGACTCTGGGTTTTGGGCACTTACCTCAGGATAAGGGTTGCCGTTGTCAATCTCCGGGTGGTGGTGTTGTGCGGTGGTGGCGACTCCGACATTCTCCGTTATTTTTCTGCAATTCCCCCTCCACATGCAGGGAAAATGGCTGCGCGGCATCATAACACCGGGTTGCCATGGCAATCGGATGCTACATGACTTCATGACGCTAATTTTTGGTTTTAGAATGGGCAAATGCACTATTATCAATTTTCGATAATAGTAACTTTGCCCATTACTATACTGTATGTGTTGGGGGGCGGGGGGGTGTTGTTGGGGGTAGAGGAGGTGGGTAGTAGGGTTGTTGTGTGTTTTTCTTTATTGTGAGTAGAGGGATTGGGTGAAGGGGGTAGTTGCCCCAAGGATGGATGTTTAGGCCTACCGTGTGCTAGCGGCACTGGTTAACCCCTTCATTACCATAGCGGTTCCGCAGGTTAACTCCTCCCGCAGTGATACAAAAAATAAGTGCGCAACCCAAAATTCACCTTACAACAAAATCCACACACTATGGTGTTGAAGTGCAATATTATATGTGCATAGGGTGTACTCATATATAAATTTATATACAAAACCATATAGGAGGCGTATGCTGCTAAACTGAAAGAGTGGCTCGGCACTCAAAACACTAGGAGAAAAAGACAAAAAGAACAGCGCAAAACGCAATAGTGAAGTAAATAGGTACAAATTATATTTGTGAAAAAATGGTGAGTATTAAGCGTACATTTAAGCAGAAGAATAAAAGCATATCTGTGCAAACATCAGCACAATGTTACCACAATGGAAAGCCTCTGGATGGAGTGATGTAGCCCTCTGGTGCAGCAGCTTTCTTCTGGCAAGTCACAGTGATATCTCTCACTTATCCTGGACCCCTGCAAGTGGCAGCTGCAGCCCTTGAGCTGTTCAGAGTTCCCCCACTGGTAGTGGCATCTGCTGGGCTCGTGGCAGTTCGTTTTTGGCTGTCCTTAGGACACAGTAATGCCTCAGGGCTCTCCTCTCACTATAAACACCGCGCGGCCCACGTGGGATCTTCTTCCGGCGCTCGCGCACTCCCGTGACGTCACGGATGACGCGCGATGTGGATTTCAATGGAGAAAGTCCCAAAAAAAGTTGCACATTCAGAAAATCGCTAAAAATAGGTTAGGGGGGCTAGGATGGGGAAACAGACCCTGCCAATCTTTATCCAACGCGTTTCGAAGCTACCAAAAGAGCTTCTTCATCAGGGACTCCTCCCGCAACCTTCCAGGCAGGCCTAATTACCCTCCCTGGGGCTACTACCCCCTTCATCCACCCCCTCTGCCTTCAATAAACAGGCTATTGAGGTTGAATCCCTTCATTGCCTTAGCGGCTAAACACTAAGGAAATGAAGCTGTTTTAATAAAAAATGTAATACTAGTGCGTGTGAGCAGGAGGTCTCCGGAGCAGAACCGCATTGACTTGAGGTCCGGGAACCCATGCTTCCTGAGATACAGGCCCCGTTATAGGTTTCCAGTATCTCCTATGCATTTAAATCCCACGGTCATGTGACACAAGACATTTAAATGCTTAGGAGATACATGCACCCTATAACGGGGCCGGTATCTCAGGAAGCAGGGTGTCCCGGGCCTCAAATGAACGCGGTTCTGCTCCGGCGTAATAGAACCAGCGTTATAGAACCTTTATGAAGGCTACTAGCATAGGCCCCTATATGTGACTGCAAGGGAGAGTCAAATGGACCATTCAGGTTCCTTAGATAGGATTAATTAAAAGGAAGTACCACTATCCCTTAGTGTGACGTGAAAACGGGCCTTGAAGGGGTCTATTACTCCGAAAAGTTACTAAGATTGCGAAGCAACGTTGCGTAGATTGTTACTGTTTAATTGCTGTGGACAATTGGTTTAACCGTCAAACCTCCCATACAGCACCAGGACATGCTTATCAGTGAGGAATACACGTGCTCACATTACTATCCTCTATATCACAGGCATGGGCGGAGAATACCCCTCAACAAGAAGGTGGAAGTAGCGCTTTACAGGTAAATGGGAATCGCTGAGCTGTGAATCAGCCGCACATACATTACTTTTAGCTGTTGTACAGGACACTATTTATAGAATAGTACGTTACGGTATAACAGGGTACTTGGCCTGGGGAGGGGGTATAACGGGGTACTGGACCAGTTGAGGGGGTATTACGGGGTGCTGGGCCTGGGAAAGGGGGTATAACGGGTTACTGGGCCTGGCGAAGGGGGGTATAATGGGGTACTGGGCCTCATTTATAATAGGGTGCTTGGCCTGGGAAGGGTGGTAGCATGGGGTACTGGACCTGGGGAGGGGGTATAACGGGGTTCAGGGCCTGGGTATAATGGGGTACCGAACCAGGGGAGGGGTGTATCATGGGGTACTGGGCCAATATAGGGGGTGTAACAGGTACTGGGTCTGGGGAGGTGGGTATAACTGGGTACTGGACCTGGGGGTATTAAAGGTTATGGGTCTTGGGAGGGGGGAATAACGGGGTACTGGGGGAGGGGGTATCATGGGTACTGGGGCAAGGGGTATAAGGGGGTACTGGGCTTTGGGATAGGGGTATAATGGGGAACTGGGCTTGGGGGTATGACTTGGGACTGGGTCTGAGGAGGTGGGTATAATGGGGTACTGGGTCTGGGGGTATGAAAAGGAAAGAGTGACAGTGGGAGTTTAAGAGGGGTGAGAGCGAGGTGATGTGTGAGAAGGGGGCAGTGTAAGAGAAAACGGAGAGAGGGGGTTCTCGCAAGGTTGCCGACACGTGGGTGGGGGGCCCCGGTGGAAGCTCTAGTCCTGGGTCTCAAGAAAGCTGTCTGCAGCCCTGGTCATTCAAGCTGTGTAACATATAGAAAGGACACATGTATGTTCAGAATGAGTTACCATGGTACGTTGAGAGGCATGATAGCAGGTAATTCTGTGCGCTGCAAGGTCAGGGAGAGGAAGGGTCCGATGGAGGAGTTGGAAGGGCCCAGAATATCTCTAAAAGCATTGTCCTTCATACAGATCGGAGGCAGAGAGGGGATAAGCCCGCAGCCGCAATTCAGCCAGGAGGAGCAAACAATGGCTGAAAAGGAGGAGCCGGCGGTATTCAGCCAGGAGCCGGCTCGGGGGAAGATGGTGAGTGTACAAATTGCTGTCACTGTGCAACTCTTCCAATGACCTGCAAATTAATGCAGAGAAATAGTGACACTTGTTTCTAACACGTTAAGCGCCAAAGGGGAACTCAGCAGCTGTTGGAGAAGTTAAGGGAGTTACTAACACAAACTCAGTATAAATTCTAGTTATTTATTTATTCCTTTTTTTTATTTTAAACACGTACAACCAACATATTTAACAGTATTCACATTAAAGGGCAGGGTGGGCGGGAATCTCATGCCCGGGTGCAGACTGACCCCGTGCCCCTGCCTCTGTCTATTTCTAACCTCCCTAGCCCTTCCCCCTGCCACGTCAGCCCTGCTGCCAGAGGGGGAGAGAGGCCAGGGGGGACGCAGTCCACACTCACAGGTAGGGGGAGCCTAATCCCTCTGGGCATAGCACCCTGTCACCGAGTGCTCAAGGCTACTTTTCTGGGTTATTTTGAAGCGAGCGACACAGGGGAACATTTAGGGGTCTTCCCAGACACAAAGAGAACATTTAGGGGTCACACAAAAGAACATTTAGGAGTCTCCCCAGACTCAGCAAACCCCGCACACACAGATCCAAAAACCTCAGCCTTTCCCAAACTGCAGGTGGAGGGTCAAGATTCCAGGTGTTTAAATAAAACGTTGTTACCCGTGTGTGTCTGGCTTTTATTGTAACTTCTCCTGAAGTCTGTCACCGATACAGGTTATCTATATGATCACTTCTCTGTGTGTATCCGACTGTCTCTTTTCTTATTAACCCTGCGTATGTCTGTCACTTGTTATACTAGATCTGTCACTTTTCATATTCCTTTTGAGTGTATCTTGTGTGTTTCTTTTCATGTGTCACTGTATCTCTGTGTCTGCTCCGTCTCTCACTGCTACAGTCCTAAAAATGTAGGTGTGTATGTGTATCTGTGTGCATCACTGTGTATGTCTGTGTGTGTGTGTGTATATATTTCTGTACAGTATGTGTGTGTATGTATATCTGTGTGCATGACTGTATGTCTGTGTGTGTCTGTGTGTATTTGATTGTGCGCGTATCTGTGCATCTGTGTGCATCCGCGTGCTTCTGTATGTATGTGTGTGTAACCCTGTTTCCCCCCCCCCAGTCTGGGAGTGTGAGGGGTGCATGGGGGCTGGTTACATGCGGTGTGGTGCGTACCTGTGAGGAACAGGAGGGTTGAGCTTCCCGCGATGTTGTGGGGGAGCCATGACCGGGCTTCTGGGGTAGTAGCCTCCATATTATCTTAGTGGTGCAGAGCCTCCATCTTCTATACTCCCAGGGTAATGGGATAGGACCGGTATAGAAGAACCCCTCGGGTTTAGGTTTATACTCTCCAAATCACACACAGTCTTTACGGGTGCAGAACAGTCTCTTTATTTGACAATGCAACGATATCCCAACGATAAGGCTTCCAGAAGCCACCATCAATCGCCAGGGCCAAGTACAACCTGCTCAACTCCCACGACTCCTCCTCCTCTCCTTCCCTCCAAGTCACTCGGCCGACAGGATGGTCTGAGCTAGGGCAGCAATACACATGGCCCAACCCCAGGGTTAGCCTCGAGGTGGGTCTTGAATTCTCTTCCCATCACCCCTGGCAGCGGGGTGAGGGCATTGGTCCACCAGTCTATGGTTCTATCAGCTCTAATTATAGACGCTGATCGGTTTGATTCCTCTCGCTCTCAACCGGCATGCTGCGCCGGGGAGCCCGTACCTCCTGATACTCCTCGACCGTTCCGCAGGACTCGTGGCTTACGGCCTTTACTCGCGCGTCTAGACTCTTGGTCTCACTGCTCACTCGAACTCTTCTCACGCTAATATATCTATTGAGAACCATCAATCAGAGAGGAACATGGCACCAGCAAGGACGAAGAACCAATATCTCGCCGGAGTGGGCTGCTAAATATAGAGCTAGCCCCTCCCATCTTGGTGTCAGCAGAACCTCCTCTTGCTCAGCCTGCAGCAGAGTCCAGGCTAGCATCTACCATTCAGGTTAGAGCTATGAAGGGGGAAAACCCATAATGATTACTGCGCCTGATCTTAACAGGACTTACCACAGTAGAAGGAAGATAGGTATAACCTGAGCTGTTTACAGGGGCTACATATATATATATATATATATATATATAATATATATATATATATATATATAAGCCTCTCTTGCATTCCCAGTAAAATCAACCCCACACTGATGAGACCCATCAAGGTCGAAACAGCTGTCTGTGGTGGTTTTCTGGTATGCACCTTAACCCTGGCTGTGCTCAAAGCTGTGACCATGCAGCAAGCTTAAGCCTATAGGGAACCATGTTTAAAATGGTTATTGAGGCAAAAAGTGACACTGTGTGTCTCATTTGCATGTCATTCTCCAGAATCCCTTGCTGCAGTGGAGGTGCTGTATGCTGGGTGATAATGGGGAAAGGTGGCGGGTTGCAGACCTGCCTAAGACATGCAGATGACCATACAGCTATATTTGCATATATATATATAAAAATATTAAATAAAAAACAAAAGATGAAGTAGCGCCTCTAATTACCCTAATCAAAGCTGTAAATCAATTAGCCCAACTGAAGTGCATCCAGTGGGGTGATAAGAAGATAACAAAAATAAAATTGTGAACCAGTATTTCAAAGAAATTTAAAAAAATGTATTAAAAATAAAATATAAAAAAAAAATTATTTATGTGTGATGTTATTAAAACACCAACCTAATAGTTTAATAATATAACAAGGATAAAAATCATAATAATAATAAAATAAAACATATTACACAAAAAAACCTTTGTAAATAACCTCTGAAAACCCAAGTCCCGTTCCAAAAATAATGACATCCAGTATTTGGCAACCCGTTTCAAAAGGGTTCACAACTCCCTGATTGTACCTATGAAAAAGAAAACAAACAGGCGCACACCTAGTGCTTAACGTATAACAAGTGTTTATAAAACATTAAAATCGATCAAACGCCCACTCTTAAAAGCAAGATATGAGATAGGCTCTCATGTGCCAGCAACACCGTCTCTGAAATAGGCAATGGCGTCCTCTCGTTGTCTTTCTCTGTGTTGCCGGATGGCCGGAAGTGATGTCCCTCCATTCGGCACCCAGCACAAGAAATCCCTCCGGAAACAGCAACTCCAAATTCTCCGTGCTGGCAACAATGTTCACGGGAATAGGAACCAGCGTCTCTCTCAAGCTTACAGAGTCTCTCATACAGCAGCAGTAGAGTTCATGGACAAGTGACAGCTCTATCTAACACGCCCTACGCGTTCGTCATCTATGATGACTTCATCAGGGGGGCCTATCTCATACCTATGCCAAAACTGGGGTACTTTACAGGAACAAATCCTCCTAGTCTCCTGGTCAGAAAGCGTATTGACAGCAGATGCTAATGCCAATTATTGACTATGGAGACATAGTATATGCTCCGCTCTCCAAACCCACCTAGCAAACTTGACACCCACAATTCAATTTGTCGTTTGTTCTCCCATGCAACGACAACATATCTGTGTGCATCACTGTATGTCTGTGTGTGTCTGTGTGTATTTGATTGTGCGCGTATCTGTGCATCTGTGTGCATCCGCGTGCTTCTGTATGTATGTGTGTGTAACCCTGTTTCCCCCCCCCAGTCTCTACGGGAGTGTGAGGGGTGCATGGGGGCTGGTTACATGCGGTGTGGTGCGTACCTGTGAGGAACAGGAGGGTTGAGCTTCCCGCGATGTTGTGGGGGAGCCATGACCGGGCTTCTGGGGTAGTAGCCTCCATATTATCTTAGTGGTGCAGAGCCTCCATCTTCTATACTCCCAGGGTAATGGGATAGGACCGGTATAGAAGAACCCCTCGGGTCCCAGGGTTATACTCTCCAAATCACACACAGTCTTTACGGGTGCAGAACAGTCTCTTTATTTGACAATGCAACGATATCCCAACGATAAGGCTTCCAGAAGCCACACATCAATCGCCAGGGCCAAGTACAACCTGCTCAACTCCCACGACCTCCTCCTCTCCTTCCCTCCAAGTCACTCGGCCGACAGGATGGTCTGAGCTAGGGCAGCAATACCACATGGCCCAACCCCGAGGTTAGCCTCGAGGTGGGTCTTGAATTCTCTTCCCATCACCCCTGGCAGCGGGGTGAGGGCATTGGTCCACCAGTCTATGGTTCTATCAGCTCTAATTATAGACGCTGATCGGTTTGATTCCTCTCGCTCTCAACCGGCATGCTGCGCCGGGGAGCCCGTAGCCTCCTGATACTCCTCGGACCGTTCCGCAGGACTCGTGGCTTACGGCCTTATACTCCGCGCTCTAGACTCTTGGTCTCACTGCTCACTCGAACTCTTCTCACGCTACTATCTCTATTGAAGAACCATCAATCAGAGAGGAACATGGCACACAGCAAGGACGAAGAACCAACTACTCGCCGGAGTGGGCTGCTAAATATAGAGCTAGCCCCTCCCATCTTGGTGTCAGCAGAACCTCCCTCTTGCTCACGCCTGCAGCAGAGTCCAGGCCGGCATCTACCATTCAGGTTAGAGCTATGAAGGGGGAAAACCCATAATGATTACTGGCGCCTGATCTTAACAGGACTTACCACAGTAGAAGGAAGATAGGTATAACCTGAGCTGTTTACAGGGGGCTATATATATATATATATATATATATATATATATATATAATATATAAAGCTACTCTATGCCATTCCCAGTAAAATCAACCCCACACTGATGAGACCCATCAAGGTCGAAACAGCTGTCTGTGGGTGGTTTTCTGGGTATGCACCTTAACCCTGGCTGTGCTCAAAGCTGTGACCATGCAGCAAGCTTAAGCCTATAGGGAACCATGTTAAAAATGGTTATTGAGGCAAAAAGTGACACTGTGTGCTCATTTGCATGTCATTTCCCAGAATCCCTTGCTGCAGTGGAAGTGCTGTATGCTGGGTGATAATGGGGAAAGGTGGGGTTGCAGACCTGCCTAAGACATGCAGATGACCATACAGCTATATTTGCATATATATATATATAAATATATAAATAAAAAACAAAAAGATGAAGTAGCGCCTCTAATATACCCTAATCAAAGCTGTAAATCAATTAGCCCAACTGTAAGTGCATCCAGTGGGGTGATAAGAAGATAACAAAAATAAAATTGTGAACCAGTATTTCAAAGAAATTTAAAAAAATGTATTAAAAATAAATATAAAAAAAAAATTATTTATGTGTGATGTTATTAAAACACCAACCTAATAGTTTAATAATATAACAAGGATAAAAATCAATAATAATAATAATAAAACATATTACACAAAAAAACCTTTGTAAATAACCTCTGAAAAACCCAAGTCCCGTTCCAAAAATAATGACATCCAGGTATTTGGCAACCCGTTTCAAAAGGGTTCACAACTCCCTGATTGTACCTATGAAAAAAGAAAACAAAACAGGCGCACACCTAGTGCATTAACGTAATAACAAGTGTTTATAAAACATTAAAATCGATCAAACGCCCACTCTTAAAAGCAGATATGAGATAGGCTCTCATGTGCCAGCAACACCGTCTGAAATAGGCAATGGCGTCCTCTCGTGTCTTTCCTCTGTGTTGCCGGATGGCCGGAAGTGATGTCCCTCCATCTCGGCACCCAGCACAAGAAATCCCTCCGGAAACCAGCAACTCCAAATTCTCCGTGCTGGCAACAATGTTCCAGGGGAATAGGAACCAGCGTCTCTCTCACAGCTTACAGAGTCTCTCATACAGCAGCAGTAGAGTTCATGGACAAGTGACAGCTTCTATCTAACCACGCCCTACGCGTTTCGTCATCTATGATGACTTCATCAGGGGGGCCTATCTCATACCTATGCCAAACTAGGGGTACTTTACAGGAACAAATCCTCCCTAAGTCTCCTGGTCAGAAAGCGTATTGCACAGCAGATGCTAATGCCAATTATTGACTATGGAGACATAGTATATGGCTCGGCTCCTCAAACCCACCTTAGCAAACTTGACACCCTCTACAATTCAATTTGTCGTTTTGTTCTCCAATGCAACTACAACACACATCACTGCGAAATGCTCAAAGAACTAGATTGGTCATCACTAGAGTCTAGGCCAAAGTTCACCTTTCCTGTCTCACCCTCAAATACTTTCTGGGCAAGCTACCCAGCTACCTGAACAAGCTCCTCACCCCTACCACATGCAGTACCTATCACCTGAGATCAGACTCCAAAAGACTATTCATGGTCCCAAGACTCAACAAAGTATCCGGACGTTCCTCCTTCTCCTTCCGTGCACCCCAAAACTGGAACAACCTACCAGAGACTCTCATATCCACCACCAGCTTAAGTTCTTTCAAATCTAAGGCTGTCTCACACTTTAATCAGGTCTGTAACTGTTTCATACGCTCATAATATATATTTTCTTTAACTGTGCATGCAATGTCTTGTATATAATGTATACCTTGTTCATTTATGTAACTGTATTTGTAACCATGTATTATTTTGTTTTACTCTGTGCCCAGGACATACTTGAAAACGAGAGGTAACTCTCAATGTATTACTTCCTGGTAAAATATTTTATAAATAAATAAATAAATAAATAATATCTGCTTTTAATTCTAGTACCTTTGTGAGTGGGCATTTGATCGATTTTAATGTTCTATAAACACTTGTTATTACGTTAATGCACTAGGTGTGCACCTGTTTTCTTTTCTTTTTTCATATATATATATATATATATATATATAGAGAGAGAGAGAGAGTGGGTCTGAGAGAGAGAGAGAGTCTGAGAGAGAGTGGGCCTGAGAGTCTCAGAGAGAGAGTGGGCCTGAGAGTCAGAGAGAGAGAGAGTGGGCCTGAGAGTCTGAGAGAGAGAGAGAGTGGGCCTGAGAGTCTGAGAGAGAGAGAGTGGGCCTGAGAGTCTGAGAGAGAGAGAGTGGGCCTGAGAAGTCTGAGAGAGAGAGAGTGGGTCTGAGAGTCTGAGAGAGAGAGAGAGAGAGAGAGAGAGAGTGGGTCTGAGAGTCTGAGAGAGAGAGAGAGAGAGAGAGAGAGAGAGAGAGAGAGAGTGGGTCTGAGAGTCTGAGAGAGAGAGTGGGTCTGAGAGTCAGAGAGAGAGTGAGTCTGAGAGAGAGAGTGGGTCTGAGAGTCTGAGAGAGAGAGTGGGTCTGAGAGAGAGTGGGTCTGAGAGTCTGAGAGAGAGTGGGTCTGAGAGTCTGAGGGAGAGTGGGTCTGAGAGAGAGAGTGGGTCTGAGAGTCTGAGAGAGAGAGAGTGGGTCTGAGAGTCCTATTTCCCTCCCCCCTGCCCGATTTCTGTGTGTCTGTGTGTGTGCGTGTGTGTGTGTGCGTGTGTGCGCGCGCACAGACACCAACTTGCAGTCAGTCATAGTCACCCACCACCCAAGAGTCAGTCAGTCACCCAAAGAGAAGCAGTTCCAGCCATTTCATTAGTGGTGAGTTCATTAAATGTTTGACCAAATATAGCAGGCTAATTTTTAAGTTGATAATTTTGTATGGCCCTCGAATGATTTTATAAATATCAAAATGGCCCTTGGCAGAAAAAAGGTTTCCCACCACTGCTTTAGACATACCCTAGAGACTTATGGGGATAAGAGTGTGTTGTTACAATGTGATTTGACCACTTAGCCATAGCCACCCCAGTTTGGCCTGTTGTCTGCTTTATTCTGTTAACCTTGTCAGGTACTTTAGAGTGCAATTGTTGTCAATTTTGATATTGGTTTTGTTCCCATTGGGATTTAACTGCTGGAGGATTTGTCAAGTTTTGCTACGTACAGGGGATCCATGCCCAATTTTATACTTTCTGTGCTTTTTTTTAACTTTTGTTCTGTGACAACCTTCTAATAAAGATTATGTGAATTTGTACTTTACAGGCATACTAGAGTGCTTTTGTTTGGGGCCCTTTCCTCACCGTATTTACTTGCCCTTATAGCACCACCGACTTATCACTGTATATTGATGAAATTTTAGTGTCGGTATTTAGTTGCATTTATTTATCTTGTGGATGCGGGGTCCTCCTTTTCTCCCACAAAAAAAATAAAATATATATATATATATATATATATATATATTGTTCGACAAACTTATACATTTGCACGCACCGGGCGAGTGGATTTAACATCGTGGCGAGCTCCTGTTGGCCCAAGCAACACACGTTTGGTACTAGGTGGTGAGTAGATTTTTTTATTCGGCGAGTAGATTTTTTTTGGTGATTTGTTGACCACTCTATATATATATATATATATACAGGTAAACCCCGTTATAACGTGACCCGTTATAACGTGAATCGGTTATAACGCGATTTTCACGTGGCTCCCGTTTTTTTTTTGCACACTGCACACACTGCACACTCTGCTCACTGCACACACTGCACACTAATCACTGCACACACTGCACACTAATCACTGCACACACTGCACACTAATCACTGCACACACTGCACACTAATCACTGCACACACTGCACACCTCTCACTGCACACACTGCACACCTCTCACTGCACACACTGCACACACTACTCACTGCACACACTGTTCACTGCACACACTGCACACTAATCACTGCACACACTGCACACTAATCACTGCACACACTGCACACTAATCACTGCACACACTCACTGCACACACTCTCACTGCACACACTCACTGCACACACTCTCACTGCACACACTCTCACTGCACACACACTCTCACTGCACACACTCTCACTGCACACACACTCTCACTGCACACACTCTCACTGCACACTGCTCACAGCACACTGCACACACTCTACACTGCACGCACACACTCTACACTGCACGCACACACTCTACACTGCACGCACACACTCCCACTGCATGCACACAGTCCCACTGCATGCACACAGTCCCACTGCACGCACACAGTCCCACTGCACGCACACAGTCCCACTGCACGCACACACTCCCACTGCACACACTCCCACTGCACACACTCCCACTGCCACCCAGGACACTCCCAGCACTACTGCAAACACACTCACTGCACACTGCTCACAGCACACTCTCACAGCACACACCTCTAACACATACACTCTACATGTCAGCAGCCCACCCCCCACTAACATGTCAGAGCCCCCCCCCCCCCTCAACAGCAGCCCAAACCCCCCCTCACATGTCAGCAGCCAACCCCCCCTCAATGTCAGCAGCCCAACCCCCCTCACCATTGTCTGCAGCCCACCCCCCCTCACATGTCAGCAGCCCACCCCCTACACATGTCAGCAGCCACCCCCCCTCACATGTCAGCAGCCCACCAGCCTGTTTTTCACACACACACCCCCACCAGCCCGTAAGCCCCGCCCCCTCATGCTCTGACCTCTCCGGAAGAAACAAAAAACACACGGCTGCCAGGGGCTGGGAGGGAGGGGGAGGGAGAGAGGGAGGGGGCTGGGAGGGAGGGGGGAGGGATGAATCGTCGCCATTTTTTTAAACTTTTTTTTAAACTTTTTTTTAAAATTATTTAATTAACTGGCGCCCGGCCTGAGTCATCGCGGGGCCCACAAAGAGGCCAGACGGGCTGCATGTTGTGCAGGCCTCTTCCTTCCTTCCCTCCTCACTCCCTCCCGATCAGGCGCGCGGCGGCCATTTTTAAAAAAAATTAGCACGACCCCGTTACTAACGCGATGGTCTCGGGGTGGACCCCGAGGACCGCGCTATAACGGGGTTTACCTGTATATATATATATATGGGTAAAGAAAACAGCAAGCACTCCAACATTGTAATCCAAATAAGCCTGGTGCTAGTCCCATAAATAATGTAAAGAGTACATTACCATCCAGCAGGGCAGCGGAACAGCAGGGAGAGGCGCACCCCAGGAAGAAAATTCTCTGTGGGATCGAAACATTGGATTTTTGTATCTGTAATACAATACAATTCTTTGTACACTTACCTCTGAGTGCTGCCTCTCTTTGCTGTTCCACTGCCCTGCTGCATGGTAATATATGTATGTATGTATGTATGTATGTATGTATGTATGTATGTATGTATGTATGTACTGTATGTATGTATCTATGTATGTATATTTACCAGATTGGGGTCCAGCAAAAAAAGAGACAGCACACTGTATGTAGTCTTCAGACAAAAAACTGTATTGAATCACAGGGCACTGCAACCAACGTTTCGGTCACCCAGAAGGACCTTCATCAGGGTTGCCCCTCTGGGTGACCGAAACGCTGGTTGCAGTGCCCTGTGATTCAATACAGTTTTTTGTCAGTGGGCTGACAGTGAGCTGTCTCTTTTTGGACCCCAATCTGGTAAATATACTTTTTGTTCTATTCATATGGGATAAGCATCCGTTTTTGCGTGGCTAGTAGTGTGCCAACTGTTTTCTCTTTTCTATATATATATGCTCATTTGCATGTCATTTCCCAGAATTCCTTGCTGCGGTGGAAGCACTGTATGCTTGGTGATAATGGTTGAAAGGCAGGGGTTGCAGACCTGTCTAAGACATGTGAATGTGCTCACAAGTGATATTCTTTATACACACACACTTTGAATTTGAAATAATGGGGGACCCCAACCCTCGCCCCCTGTCTGTCGCCGAGTCTCTCTCCCCCCTCACTTTACTCCTTAAGCTCCCTCTTCCCCTCACAATCTCCCTCCTTACACTCCCTCTCCCCCACACACTCTCCCCCTTACTCTCCTTCTCCCCCTCACGCTCCCCACCGTCGGAATCTTACTACTCCTGATAGAATTTTTGAACAAAAACTTCTTCAGGTTTGAAAAATCATACTATGCTACAACTCAGTGGGACGCCATATTGGCTCAACAATGGCTCCATCATATGTCGCAACTTATACATGGACATAAGTAGGACAAACCCACATTCTATGCGCTCGCCCAATGCAGACTACATCAAGAAATTTTTACGCTATATTGACGATATTTTCATTGTTTGGAAGTGGGTCCATTGGCACTACAAATTTTGTGACAAATCTGACAATATCCTCATCAAAAATACGTTTCATCAACGTTGTGTATAGGAACTGAGATTACCATTTTTGGATACGATGGTGTACAAACAGGTGATAATTGGCCACGAGGTTAATCAACAACATCACTGACAAAAATCCACTGCTTTATTCTAACAACCCCACCCGGCCCTGTTTGAAAAAGGGTCTTCGTATTCACAATTTATTAAGAGTGAAGGCGAATCACCAGTGATCCTGACGAGATGGCACCAGCTCTCATCAATATGGCAAACGAGGTTCCTTAGCGAGGATACGGCCTGTCGATGTCAGATGCCCTGACCGTGTGGATCCTAACAGACAATGTAGATCGTATGAAACAACCACCAATTTGGAAGAGCGAACTAATCAAACCAGATTTAATGTTATCAGCACACGTCATCACTCACATGCACTGGCATCCCCATGCATACAACCAGTATAGAGATAATTTGGCATGGTGTTCACAACCTACCGATGACCAATAGGCAAACCCTTTCGTGACCCCCTTGTTTTGTTTTCGCCGTGGTCCGTCCATTGGGACCGATACGCACGCAGATCCAACTGACAAATATAGCAAGACAACACATGGCCATTCAAAAAACCTGGGTCGTACAGGTGCAAGGGTGCACAACTTCCAATACATGCAGGTGGGGCCTCCTGTGCCCAGTCCCTCCCCCCCCACAATAGTGTGTACTAAAATCAGATTCACCAACATCTGAATTGTGAATCAAAATTTGTCATATATTTGATCAATGCCCATGTGGTTTTACTCTATATGGGAAAACATTTGCGGATTGCTTAAAGAGCGTAGCCATTCATCGATCCACAATTCGAAAGGCCTTGTCTGTCGACGCCAAGGATTTGGAGTTTAAATGTCTCCCTGTTGCCAAACATTTCAGACTCACGACACCTCTTTGGCAACATTTAGGGGGGGGGGGGGGGGTTCATGCCCATTATGCATATTCCATGCACCCGGATAGGGGGCAGATAGAAACAGACTCCCTACTGCAAGTTAAGCGAGGCATATCTTTGAGCTAAAGACGTGCCACACCCTTTGGGCCTAAACGAAGATGTTTCGTGTTGGGATGTTTCCTAAATGAATCCTGATTTGGACATTTTTTGAGTTTGATGAAACAATTTTTCTATATATTTGTCGTGAGTTTTTTTCCTTTTGGTCTTTCCCTTATTGTGTTATAGCTTTATGTGCCCTTGTTATGTGTTATCCTCCATAGTCACGCCGGTTAATGGTGTGTGCATAAGTGTGTTTATTATGTTCCACTTCGAGAATTTTGGTACGTCAAGAGCAGTTGATATTGCATAATGTCAAATATGTTGATTCAGCATGTTCGTGATTACTGTTTTAGGACAAAGATAGCTAAGGATTGCACGTTTACGTATGCTCCAGTTGGATAGTCCTTATCCTTATCATTATGGTATGTTGGACTTGCACGTCGTATGCTTATGGCCTCTATTTAGTTAGTAGATTGGTTTACCACCGGTATCATTTTTTTCGATTCTTGGACTGGATTGGTCAATGTAATTATAGTATCTTATATCGTGGTACAGTTAGAATCAATAACACTCTAATCTGATGCAACAATTTTTACATTTTATTATTTTTGTTTGAATATGTTGTTTTTGTATTTTTTGTATTTTGCTTGTTTTCCATGCAGTATGTGTTGGAGCATGCCCCTCCGTCTGGTGTGATGTATGTCATTACCGACCACATAACAGTTTTAATAGCTTATGTGCAGCTTTGGTATGTAGCCCAATTTGTGGATGTACCATATTACACAAACACCAGCCCTATTATGTGCCACTGTCATCTGACCATAGTAATTTAGGCCACAGATGTGCACAATTACTTGATTGGTGACATAAACGTATCAGACACATAGTGAAACATAGGCATCATGCATTATTACAACGCTGGGACACTGTGGGACTCGCGCCATAGCGCGAACCGCCAGTAAGGGACACAGTGCTCTATATGTGAGACAGCAAATACAGCTTGGGCCGGCCATGTTGAGCTGCGCATGCGCGGAGCGTCCTAGGTGGCTGTGAGTTACACATGTGCTAGTACCAGACCACCACCTTACTTGATTCAGATGGTCTGGTTTAGCCTATCCAAGATTGCGATGCTTTCCAGCACATCCCCGCGGGTCACGGAGCATCTGCGGTTTCCGGCGGAAGTTTGTTTCTGTGCTATCACTGGTGATTTCACTTTATTTTGTTTAATTAGTATGGGTATAAAGGGGGATCTATAGCATTCACTTATTGCATCGTCCTGAGGAAGGTCACGCTTGGGTGATCGAAAACGTTGGAGGGGTGCCATTTACTCTGATACGCTTTATTGGAACTACTGGACTTTGGGCTGTCCTCGTTTTTCGGACTCCAATCTGGTAAAAATCTATTTTTTATATATATATATCAGTGCTGTTTTCAACGGGGTTTGCGGCCGCCGGGGGGGATGAAGCTTGGACTCTCCGCTGTCCCGACCCCGCGAAACCCCCACATGCAGTGACCCGGAGCTCAGCGCAGCAGCCCCGCGGTTCACTGCATACTCCTCTCCGCCTGCTCAGTCGGTGCCACTGAATAGAGGGAGAGAGCGGATTGGGAGCGTGCGCTCTCGCAGGGGTCTGTCTGTGTGTAAGTGTGAGAGTGTGTGTGTGTGTGTGTATGTGTAAGTAGCGAGTGTGGGTGCACGCGCAAGGAGAGAGTGTGAGGGGTAGAAGGAGCATGAGGGGGAGATGGAGCATAAGGGAGAGTGTGTGAGGGTGAAAGGACTAAGGGGGAGATTAGGCGAAGGGTGAGAGTGAGGTGAATAAGGGTGTAAGGGGAGCGTGCTGGGTAAGGCAAGGCTGTCAAGGAGGAGAGGGGGGATTGAGGGGGAGAAGTGTGAGCATAGCGAAGGGGGAGAAAGTGATGGGAGAACTAGGAGAAGGGAGAAGGGGGAGAGTCGGAGGGATTACTTTCACATACACTGTCTTCGAACATTAATTAAGCTGACTCACCCACATCCCAGCGTACCGTAAAATTACACCATACAAAACCACGATCTATCGGAAAGCTAAAAAACCAAGCAGGGTACCAAAAGCCAACGACGCATACGCTCGGTCAAGCTTCACCAAAAAGGTTCCATCAATCTTACCGGGTCGAACCCTTACTGCCAGCGTACAAACCAAAGAGGAGAGGGCGACAGACCTCAGATCCCCAGACAAACGCACCGCCCCTAAGGTAAACTGACCAGCGGTGTGAGTAAAATCACACTCATCACTTAACCGCTTCAACACCCCCCGTGCAACACCCATATCGCCTCATGCGAAATTCTTTCCCCCTAGCCGCACATGACTGGCCCCCCACCCTTGCCTACCCGCACGTGGCAGGCCGAGGTACCTCCGCCCCCTCATCTCCCGACAAATAGCGCAGACGGAAAGAGAGGGATCTTCGTACACATGAAAAACGCTGCACACGTCGGACACCATGATCTACGTATCAAACAATTCAAGAAACGGGCGATTGATGGGGGTTAGTCACGCGCCTCAGCCCTCATGGAGCTGCCCCGCTAAAGAACCAACCCCCATAAGTGCAGTCAACGTAAAGTACCTCCCAGGGGTAGAACACCAAGTCCGTTTCGACTGCTGATACTGTGAGGACGCAAGTCCTCCCAGCTCTCGACACAGGGGAGGGATCACCCGGCCCGAGCTGGCTACACCACCAAGCGGTAGGGGCAGAGGGATGGGCAGGTAACCCCACAACCTTGATTAACGACATTCTGGGAAAAGTCTATTGGTAACGAGAAAGAGTCTGACAACACCGACGCAATGAGGAAGGCATTGCACACACTAGTAAAGAACGGGTCTACTAGCCGGGTAGACACCACTCTCGAGGAGTCCGTGCCCGGGGACGGGATCATACGCCAGAGCCGCACAGCCTAGATGAGAGTATAAGCAATCCTTGAACCTCCAGAGTCGCTACCTGAACGTACGAGCAGGGCGTTCCTTAAGACTTCCGCGCACCCGAACACTATCTATCCGTAGCTCCGCCCGCCCATCTACCCCGGTCCTGGTCTCCACACCCAAAACATCTCCAAGAAGGGTGAGGACACCAAGATGCGCCCATCCGACCTACCTCCGAGCTGAGTGAAGCGGGCCTAGCGATTCACGCCCAATGCATCTCCCAGTTGGCGATACTAAGGGCGCACACACAAGGCGGCAGTTCTACCAACGCGCTACATTACTCGAGCACTTATCAGGACTCCACGCCCATGGCGGCCCGTGCCGGCAACCAGACCCTCCCCCACAAAGCACAATACACAACCACAGAGCCGCCGTTAAAGCTCCGGCCGGCCCAATAGACAAGCAAATCTAGGAAACAGTGTCTTCTAACCGCAATACGCCTATCGTAACACCCACGACACAGGTGTTCCGATCACCGTAACCAGCCTGGCCATTAGCCGAGGGACGGAGAAAGGGGACCCCATGGCAAGCTCCTCACCCTGCCTACGCAAAACGAGTCCTTGGCATCGAAACTTCTAACTGGAGCTGTAAACACCGATGGGCCGTCCAGCCAGTCGTCAACCCTGGCTAATTAAACGACGATTCCGCCCACCCCTTCTTCGACAGGCTTGAGAAGCGCCGGCTTTCATCCAATCTAGCAACACGCGTTTTCGCGTAGACAGTCAGACTCCCTACGCGTGCTAAAACCGAGGGAACCACCTTACACCCACCCAACAGACAGAACAAACCAGGGCAAGAGAGACCGGTCAATCCCGTAAACGGGAAGCGCCGTCGGGAGCCAATTGCAAACATCCGCGTCACCACTTTATGCAACTGGCCAATCAGCAGCCCACGACGATAGCGCCCCTTACTCTGTTATGCCTGGACACCTCGCCGGACGAGCCCGTGCGAAACCTTCTACTAGCTGGATATGCGGGAGATAGTCCTACCCCTCAATCACGTCAAAGCCCCACACTTTACGGCGATGTGCGAGGAAAACAGAGAACACATTAGAGTCAACCCCGAAAGCAACGAACTGAAAGTCCGTTACACCAGACATAGCGGAGGCGGTGGGTCTGCTTTTCCCGCCCACTCGGGCCCAGGCGCGCCCTACACGCGGTCCCCATGACGTAGTGGATAAACATCCCCGTCTAACGCACTCGCGCCCACGAGAACCCGCCCCAGGTGACGAAGAATCCTTCCTACCGCCGCCCGCACTCCCAGCATTCCGAAACATTACCCCTAACCAAGTCCGCAAAGACAAAGCCATGCTACAGAGGCTGCTATTGCTCGTTGAAAGCAACCTAGGGGAGCGTTTATGGTATCTCTTCGTGGCCCCCACACGAATATTAGCGGGCCGCCGCAGGTCTTCGGCACTTACCCTCCACAACTACGAAAAAAAAAATAGCGTATATAACCGTCCTCCAAACTACCCAGTCCATACCAACAGCCGTCACGCGCGGAATCCCCTGCAGAGTCCGCTATACACATCCCCAGGGAGGCGTGATCGTCACCACCCGCGCCCACGGCCACACGCCACAAGCCACGATCCGGACGACCGGCGCGTATCTTGTCGAACCGATTCGCTGACAACGCTCCCTCACACTATTAATGCAGAACCGCTCAAACCCAGACTCTCTCCATCGCGCCTACACATCACCCCTCGTGCAACACAGAAAGACCACAAGACGCTAGTGACTGTCGACCCTCGGCCCTTCATCGCCCGCACCGACTGCACCTCATACCGTAAGGAGAGGTCTTATATCAGTACTAAACCATCTTTTGTAGATCATAACGCGCCCGGCCGGGCCCCATCCAATGCATACGTCTTTCCCCAAGGAATCACGAAATCTTCTGTCATTTAATCCAATGCCGGATCGCCCACAAAAGCTCGCACAATACTTGTTCCCCTCCCACATCCGCCACTTAACTCATAGGGGACCGAACCCCAACGCAGGTCGAAGCGGAGCAAGGCGGAGCCAGAGAAGCGAGACGGGGGAGCCGCCCGGGGTGGCCAGTTCACTGATGAACCATAGACTAAGTCCTAGTACAATCACCTAACTAGTGCCGGCCACTGATTCGCCCCTCTACAATAACTCAGTGCAATACCGCCTTAGGTTGTCTCATGTTATCCTCCGCGCCTACTTCCCAAATCACGTCGCCAGGATAGCGCGCGCCCTCTAATCCAACCATTCGGAGACCGCCCCCCACCCAAACTCCCCGCTTCCCCCCTCAAAAAAGGATCGTGGTGTGAGAGTGTGAGGTGGTATAAGAGTCCGTAGTGGGAGAGGTGTGAGGGCAGAGCGTGAGGGGGATCAGGAGCGAAATGGGGAAAGTGTAGGGGGATAAAGGAGCGTAATGGGACTAAGTTTTGGGGGCGAGTGTGAGCTGTAAGGAGGGAGTGTAAGGAGGGAGAGGGGTAGAGTGTGAGGGGGAGAAGAGCGTGAGGGGAGAAGGAAGCGTAGAGGAAGGGGGAGAAGTAGCGTAAGGGGGTGAAGGAGCGTAAGGGAGAGAGGAAGCGCGTGCACCCACATCGCCTACTTACACAGACACACACACACACCACACTCTCACACTACACACAGCAGACCCCTGCAAGAGCGCACGCTCCACACGTCGCATCCGCTCTGTCCCTCTATTCAGTGGGCAGGGGGCGCGGTGGAGAGGGCAGGAAGGGAAGTATAGCAGTGACGGCCGGCCTGCTGCTGCTGAGCATCCGGTCATGTCTATGTGGGGTTTCGCTGGGTACTGGGACCAGCATGGAGAGTCCCAAGCCTCCCCCCCGGCTGGCCGCAGAACCCGAGTTGTTGAAAAGGGGCGACCGGGATAATATATATAAAAAATAGATTTTACCAGATTGGAGTCCGGAAAAAAAACGCAGACAGCACACAGTCCAGAGTTCCAATAAAGCTGATATTCAGAGTAACATGGCACCACCTCCAACGTTTCGATCACCAAGGTGACCTCTCAGGGACGTGCAATAAGTGAATGCTTATAGATCCCCCTTATATACCCATACTAATTAAACAATAAAGTGAAATCACCCGTTGTAGAAACAAACTACCCGCGAAACCGCAATGCTGTGAACCGCATGGATTGCTGTGGAACGCCTCGCCATCTTGGATATGCAAACAGGACCATCTGAAATCAAGTACGGTGGCTGGTTATAGCACCATGTTGTAACTCACAGCCAACCTAGAGCTCCGCGCATGCGCGAGCTCACCATGTCCTGCCCAAGCTGTATTGCCTGTATCCTAAGAGCCAGGTTGTCCTCTACTGGCGGTTCGCGCATGCGCGAGTCCCACAGTGTCCCCTGTTGAATCTGCTGAGCTATGTTTCACTATGTGTCTGATTACGTTTATGTCACAATCAATAATTGTGCCACATCTGTGGCCTAAACGTACTATGGTCAGCATGACATGGCACATAAGTAGGGATGGTGTAATATGGTACAATCCACAAAAGTGGGCTACATACCAAAGCTGCCATAAGCTATAAAACCTGTTGATGTGGTGTAATGATTACATCACATCCAGAAGGGGCCATGCTCCAACACAGTACCTGCCCATGACACACAAGCAAAAAATACAAAAATACAAAACCACACATATTCAACAAAAATATATAAATATGTAAAACTGTGCATCATATTATAGTGTTATGTTCTAAACTGTACCACTATAATAAATACTATAATTACATTGACCAATCCAGTTCTAAAATCGAAAAAAAGATACGTGTGGCTCAAACCAATCTTATAACTAAATAGAGGGACCATGAAGCATACGACGTGCAAGTCCAACATACCAAATATGATAAGGATAAGCCTATATCAACTGGAGCAACGCTAAACGTCGCACTCCTTTATCTATTCTTGTCCTAAAACAGTATATCACTAACATGTGAATCAAATATTTGACATTATGCCATATCACGGCTTCTGACGTACCAAATTCTCGAAGTGGAAAAATAATAAACACTTGATGCGCCACACCATAACCGGGGAGTGACTATGTGAGGATAACATACAAGGGCCACATAAAGCTATAAACACATAAAGGAGAAAGACAAAGGAAAAAAACTCAAGACAAATATATAGAAAACATTTTTTCATCAAAATCAAAAAAGTCCAAATCAGGATTCTATTATAGGAAACATCCCAACGAAAATCTTCGTTTAGGCACCAAAAGGTGCCACTGTCTTTAGCTCAAAGATATGCCTCGCTTCACTTTGCAGTAGGAGTCTGTTCTATCGCCCCTCTCGCGGGTGCTGGAATCTGCATAATGGGCAGCACCTAAATGTTGCCAAAAGTGTTTGAGTCCCTGAAATGTTTGCAACAGGAGCATTTCAAACTCAAACCTTGCGGTCTACAGGACAAGGCCTTTCGAATTGTGGATCGATGAATGGCTATACGCTTTAAGCATCCGCACTGTTTCCCAATATAGAGTAAACCACATGGGCATTTGATCAAATAATGACAAATTTGATTCACAATTCAGATGTTGGTGAATCTTGATTTTTAGTCCCACTATGTGGATGGCAATAGGAAGGCCCCCACTGCATGTATGGAAGGTTTGTGCACCCCTTGCACTGTACGACCCAGTGTTTTGAATGAGCCATTTTTGTCCTTGCTATATTGTCAGTTGGATCTGCTTGCTGATCATGTCTCCAATGGACGGACCACGGCGAAAACAAAACAAGGGGGTTCACCGAAAGTGTTTGCCTATCGTTGTCATCGTTAGTTAACACATGCCAATTATCTCTAATACTGCCGTTGCGCATGGGGATCATGCTGAATGTGCTGATAACATTAAATCTTGTTTGATTAGTTCGCTCTCTCCAAAGTGGTGTTTATACGATTACATTGTCTGTGTAGGATACACGGTCAAGGGCATCTTTGACCTCGACAGGGCTGTATCCTCGATCAAGGAACTGTTTGCCATATTGATGAGAGCTGGTTCCATCTGTCAGCGATCACTGTGATTCGCTTCACTCTTAATAATTGTGAATACGGAAGACCCTTTTTCAACAGGCCGGGTGGGTGGCTTGTGGCATAAAGCAGTGTATTTTTGCAGTGATTTTGTTGATATAACCTCGTGGCCAATTTATCACCTGCTTTGTACACATCGTATCCAAAAATGGTATCTCAAGTTCACTATAACACAACGTGAAAACGTATTTTTGATGGATATGTTCAGGATGGTTCACAAAATTCTGTAGTTCCATAATGGACCCACTCCAAACAATGAAAATATCGTCAATATAGCGTAAAAACTTTCTGATGTAGTGTGCATTGGGCGCATCGCATAGAATGTGGGTTTGCTCATACATGTCCATGTATAAGTTGGCATATGATGGAGCCATGTTTGAGCCCATGGCTGTCCCACTGAGTTGTAGATAGTATGATTTTTCAAACCTGAAGAAGTTTTTGTTCAAAATAACTTCTATCAGGAGTAGTAAGAATTCCGACGGTGGGCCGGTCCGTGAAGTACTTGTTATCAACTTACTCCTGATAGCCTCCAGGCCCTCTTTATGCGGGATATTCGTATAAAGGCTTGCTACATCCAGGGTAGCCAATATGCACCCAGATGGATCAAATGCTAGATTGTTGATATGCTCCATGAAATTAGTAGTGTCCTTGACATATGTAGCCATACCAGCCACCAACGGTTGTAGGTAGAAATCAACGTATTGAGAAATCGGGTGACACAGTGACGTCCGTGCCGAGATGATTGGTCGACCTGGCGGGTGCGTAGTAGATTTATGAATCTTGGGAATCGTATACATGACAGGCATTTTCGGATGCTGCTGGGTGAGGAATCCACCGGTGTCCTCCGAGATCCATCCATTTGATATGCCCATTCGTATTATAGTGTCGATTTCCACTTTGTAAGCTACAGTGGGATCTTTGGCCAGCTGTTTGTACGTCTCTGTGTCCCCCAGTTGACGCAACACCTCCTCTTTGTAGTATAGGTAATCCAAAATGACGATTCCACCGCCTTTGTCGGCGGCTCGGATGATGATGCTTTTGTTGTTTCTCAAGGACTTGACAGCCAGTCTTTCCTCATTCGTCAAATTGAAGAAGCTGTTTTTTTGCGTCTTTATCTTGCTTCTTGTGGCTTTACCTAGAAGGTTCATAAAGGTTGCAATACTGGGATTAGACACTTGTGGATCGAACGTACTTTTAGGCCTAAAGCAGGATCTTACTTGTTCAGGTGCTGGGGTTGCTTCTGGTTTTGAAAAAAAGTCTTTAAGCTTCAGGTGTCTGTTCAACTTAAAGAGGTCCACTTCCCACTTGAATGGATCTTGTTTATAAGTTGGCACGAAGCCAAGACCTTTATGTAAAACACTCGCTTCAGCCAACGAGAGGGCATGTTTGGAAAGATTAAAAATTACCGTTTCCTGGGTAGCTGTTTTAGACCTCTCCCCCTGTTTGGGTAACGCTCCGGATAACGCCGTCTTTCGGCCTCCTCGCCTGGTTTTCCTCCTGCATCTCCGGCTCCTATTGGTGGTTTGGCTCTCCCATCTGGGCCTTGGCCTAAAAAAGAAGGTTCTGCAGACACATTGTCGCTAGTTGTGTCTGCGGCGTCCGAGAAGTCTGTATCACTGGTGTTGTACCCAGACTTTCTATACCCCCCACGTCTCCGGCGGGACTGGCCCCTCAGCTGACCCTGTGCACCTGTGGGTAGATCACTCAACCCCAGCAGCCATCTGTATACTCTACGATCTTTGTAATCTGATTCTACAGTTTTAAGTTTCTCTCTCTTGTATTTGATGAGGTTGTTTCTGTATGTGTCTATGGAGGACTGTATTTTGTCCGTCCAATTGGTAGAAGTGTCAGTCTCTAGTGTTGTACCATGTTTGGAGTAGATTGCATCTATCTCTTTTTTGATCTTGATAATTTCCTTACTTGATTGATCGATTACGAGAATGACCAAATCAAATGCACATTTATTTAGTATAGCAATCCATCTTTTGCAGAACTCTGGATCTGTCCTCCCTATAGTGGGCTGATTTCTTATTCTGAACCCACGGGGTAGCATTTTTTCTTTATGATAGTGTGACAGCGTTACACCGTGTAGATAATAATCAACTTCCCTTTTCTTTAATTTGATCAGGTCATTGTACACGTCACTCGCTTTTTCAGGTCCCAAAACAGATTCAAAGGACTCCGTGTAACGGATTTTGGAAATTTCAGCCTCGCTAAAGCTAGCTGACTCCGAAATAGCGGAAAATACACCAAAGGTGTCTGCAAACTCCTCCATGTTATTGCTTTACGTGAATAAAAACAACATTCATTTATGTTATGGCTAATATAGAAAAAACATCCACGGAATAGGCCAAAAGCCGTGGACCGACCACTTTAACCCCTCGCAGGGAACTTGATAACAAGTACTTCACGGACCGGCCCACCGTCGGAATTCTTACTACTCCTGATAGAAGTTATTTTGAACAAAAACTTCTTCAGGTTTGAAAATCATCTAATCACAATCTACACTCAGTGGGACAGCCATGGGCTCAAACATGGCTCCATCATATGCCAACTTATACATGGCATGTATGAGCAACCACCCATTCTATGCGATGCGCCCAATGCACACTACATCAGAAAGTTTTTACGCTATATTGACGATATTTTCATTGTTTGGAGTGGGTCCATTATGGAACTACAGAATTTTGTGAACCATCTGAACAATATCCCATCAAAAATACGTTTCACGTTGTGTTATAGTGATCTTAAGATACCATTTTTGGATACGATGGTGTACAAAGCAGGTGATAAATTGGCCACGAGGTTATATCATAAAATCACTGACAAAAATACACTGCTTTATGCCACAAGCCACCACCCGGCCCCGTTGAAAAAGGGTCTTCCGTATTCACAATTATTAAGAGTGAAGCGAATCACCAGTGATCCTGACGAGATGGAACCAGCTCTCATCAATATGGCAAACAGGTTCCTTGAGCGAGGATACAGCCCTGTCGATGTCAAAGATGCCCTTGACCGTGTGATCCTAACAGACAATGTAGATCGTATAAACACCAATTTGGAAGAGCGAACTAATCAAACAAGATTTAATGTTATCAGCACATTCAGCACTGCATCCCCATGCATACAACGCAGTATTAGAGATAATTGGCATGTGTTAACTAACGATGACAAGATAGGCAAACACTTTCGTGAACCCCCCTTGTTTTGTTTTCGCCGTGGTCCGTCCATTGGAGACATGATCATGCAAGCAGATCCAACTGACAAATATAGCAAGGACAAAACATGGCTCATTCAAAAACCTGGGTCGTACAGGTGCAAGGGGTGCACAAACTGCCAATACATGCAGGTGGGGCCTTCCTATTGCCATCCACATAGTGGGACTAAAATCAAGATTCACCAACATCTGAATTGTGAATCAAAATTTGTCATATATTTGATCAAATGCCCATGTGGTTTACTCTATATTGGGAAAACAGTGCGGATGCTTAAAGAGCGTATAGCCATTCATCGATCCACAATTCGAAAGGCCTTGTCTGTAGACGCCAAGGATTTGGAGTTTAAATGTCTCCCTGTTGCCAAACATTTCAGGGACTTCAAACACTCTTTGGCAACATTTAGGTGCATGCCCATTATGCAGATTCCAGCACCCGCGAGAGGGGGCGATAGAAACAGACTCCTACTGCAAAGTGAAGCGAGGCATATCTTTGAGCTAAAGACAGTGGCACCTTTTGGCCTAAACGAAGATTTTTCGTTGGGATGTTTCCTATAATAGAATCCTGATTTGGACATTTTTTGAGTTTGATGAAAAAATGTTTTCTGTATATTTGTCTTGAGTTTTTTTCCTTTTGTCTTTCTCCTTTATGTGTTATAGCTTTATGTGCCCTTGTTATGTTATCCTCACATAGTCTCTCCCGGGTTATGGTGTGTGCATCAAGTGTGTTTATTATGTTCCACTTCGAGAATTTTGGTACATCAAGAAGCAGTTGATATTGCATAATGTCAAATATGTTGATTCAGCATGTTAGTGATATACTGTTTTAGGACAAAGATAGATAAAGGAGTGCGACGTTTAGCGTTGCTCCAGTTGGATATAGGCTTATCCTTATCATTATGGTATGTTGGACTTGCACGTCGTATGCTTAATGGTCCCTCTATTTAGTTATAGATTGGTTTGACCACACGGTATCATTTTTTTCGATTTTAGACTGGATTGGTCAATGTAATTATAGTATTTATTATAGTGGTACAGTTAGAACATAACACTATAATATGATGCACAGATTTTTACATATTTATATATTTTTGTTGAATATGTTGGTTTTGTATTTTTGTATTTTTGCTTGTGTGCCATGCAGGTATGTGTTGGAGCATGCCCCTTCTGGATGTGATGTAATGTCATTACACCACATAACAGGTTTTATAGCTTATGTGCAGCTTTGGTATGTAGCCCACTTTGTGGATGTACCATATTACACCAGCCCTACTTATTGTGCCAATGTCATGCTGACCATAGTAAGTTTAGGCCACAGATGTGCACAATTATTGATTGTGACATAAACGTAATCAGACACATAGTGAAACATAGGCATCATGCAGTATTACAACAGGGGACACTGTGGGACTCGCGCATGCGCGAACCGCCAGTAGAGGGACACAGTGCTCTATAGGATACAGGCAAATACAGCTTGGGCAGGACATGGTGAGCTCGCGCATGCGCGGAGCGTCTAGGTTGGCTGTGAGTTACACATGTGCTATACCAGCCACCGTACTTGATTTCAGATGGTCTGTTTAGCATATCCAAGACGGCGATGCGTTCCAGCACATCCCTGCGGGTCACAGCAGTGCGGTTTCGTGGGTAAGTTTGTTTCTACACGGGTGATTTCACTTTATTGTTTAATTAGTATGGGTATATAAGGGGGATCTATAGCATTCACTTATTGCACGTCCCTGAGGAAGGTCACGCTTGGGTGATCGAAACGTTGGAGGTGGTGCCATGTTACTCTGAATACAGCTTTATTGGAACTACTGGACTGTGTGCTGTCTCGTTTTTTCCGGACTCCAATCTGGTAAAATCTATTTTATTTTTTACATGGCATATGGGACAAGCATCAGCATTTTTTCATTTTGTGTCAGGGTGCCAACTGAGTGTGATTTTTTATATATATATATATATAGAGAGCAGATGACTCTCCCGCTTTTGACCCATTTCCTTGCTACCGCTCTCTCTCATTTCCCCCGCCATTTCGCGCCTCTCACATAACCCCCATCATCTTGCCATCCCACTAGAAGCCCCCCAATGTATTCACCCATCCTCTCTCTCGCTCACACACTTCCTTGGGACTTCACCACATAACATATGTTTTATCCCCTACAACTCCTACTTCTATTACTGTTGGTATTCTTTTGTTTCACGTTTCCCCCCCCTGTCTGTCTTCTGCTGCCTTAACCCCCTTCCGAGTCCCGTTTCCTTCATTTTTACCTTGCTTTCTGGCCTATCCTTTCCTACTCGTTTTTTTTAATCTAACATATATATAACATATAGTATATATATATAATATATATATATATATATATATATATATATCCATTATACATATATATATATATATCATATACATATATATATATACATACACACAGAGAGAATATATTGGCACAGCATGAGAGACAATATCAGCACTGAGTTTCGGTCCTGTATACGTACACACACACACACACACACGCTCACGCACACTCTCTCCCACTTACACACGCACACTCTCTCCCATTACACACACACTATCATGGAACAAGGATCACATTTCTGCCCGAACCCCCTTCTGCTTGTCAGCTCCTTAAGTTCAGCTGCAGGCATTTGTTCCACATACACACACCGTGCCTGTGTGATGTATCAATACTGTATGTTGCCCTTTCTGCCTGTGAGCAGGCAGCCAGTGAGTTGCTACAGCAACCTCTGAGATTCTCCCCTCTTGTTGTCTCCAGATAGTCTGTCCCAAGACTATTCCTGCTATCCACATTCCCCCTCACTTCCTTTTCCACCTAAGATCACAGTGAGTACAGATCTGTCTGCATCCACCCCTGGTAAGGCCTTTCTGTCTTACCGTAGTCTAACCTCATAGAAGCATTCCACATAGAGAAGCACTCTCTGCCTACACTACACCTACAAGTTCCTGTTGTTTTCTACGTCTGCAATAAAGTTAAGAAAGACATTAAGGACTTGTCATGCTTGGGAGAGGGAAGACATGAGTTAAAGCTAACTGAAGCTATTCGTACCTCAATACGTGACCCTAGTTTCAGGATACACACAGACACATGCTTCCTAAAATAAACTGCAGGAACGGAGAATTAACAGGTTCCGCTCAAAAATACAAACGCACAATCAGTTATATTCACACACAATCACACTAAAATGCCACAGATTTAAACTCTTGTAGAAGCCCAAACACACCACAAGAAATATTTATAAATACACAATCATACTTCTCGTTATGCTTTACAAAAACAGTAACTATTAGACAGTAGCACACACTCCCTCAGATACACACACTTATGGTTATATACAGACACATGCTCCCTCATTCTCACTACACACGTACCCCTTCTGTGTAGCACATGTGACGCTACAGTTTGTAGTGAGTATGTTTCATCATAAATGGTTTTTTACTGTGTAGGCCCACGAATTTGAGAACACCCTAAAACTAAACATATATATATATATTTATGATAATAAAGTGGTCGACAAATCACCAAAAAATCTAACTCGCCACACAAAAAAATCTACTCTGCACCTAGTACCAACGTGTGCTGCTTGGGCCAATAGGTAGCTCGCACGATGATAAATCCACTCACCCGGGCGGCGAGCAAATGTATAGGTTTTGTCGAACATGTAGGAGTAAGATAGTATAGAAGATGATTATAGATATTAGAGAGAGAGATATTGATAGCGAGAGAAGAGGAAGAGAGAGGGAGGGAGGTGAGATATATATACATATATATACAAACAAAAACAGCCCTACCCTCTTGGCAAGTGTGGACGGACGTTCACAGAGGTACACAATTAGAAGGCTTTATAATGTGAAATTATAATAGGCTTTATTGTGCCTGTTCCTTTTCATCAGGAAATTATCCAAACACAGGGGGGGGGAATAAAGCTTCCATTCACTTGGGAGTATTTCTAGTGAAATTCTATGCCATTAGAATTTCACTCCTCCCTTAGTCAAGCAGTTCTCGCAGCCCAAAAACATATAGCATGAAAATAAGCAGATATAAGCAGTCTTTTAAGAATAAAAGTCTTCTCTGTTTCTTGGAGGGAAAATCTCACTTCCTGGTTCAGCTTCAGGTGCAGTAGTTTTCCCTGTGTCTTGAATTCAGCTCTGCTGTTCAGAGCTCAAGACCGCTCAGCTGCAGAGATCTGGGTTTCTTTTGGTTAGTCTCTCCTGGGACTCAAGAACCTCTGCTCTGTCTCTCCAAAGGTCAGCTCTCAGTCAGAGCTAGGGAGGAGTTACTTCCTGTCTCAAAGGCAGGCTTTTTCTACTACCTGTAATCAGGCAGGTGGTGCTAGTTAATTCGCTACCAGCAGTTAACCACCACACTGCTGGATTAGAGGCACCTTTGTGAACAGGGATAAGTCTCCTGTTACATACCTCCCCTGTTTGTGGGAAGCTCGGGCTTCCCACGGCCAAAGCCCATCCTTCCACTCTCATTCGAGATCTTTCTGTGACTTGAATGAGAGTGGATGGAGGAAGAGAACACTCTGTCCCGCTGGGATTGGAGCCCTTTCTCCAGTTTATTTTTGTCTCCTCCCGAAGGATCAGCACTCCTCAGTCGCTCGAGGAGGACTTTTTCCACGTAAAGTCTTTTTATCGCGTGCGTGGTCATGAGATTTCTGTTGCGTCGGGCACTCCTCTTTTTATAGACAAAGTGTATGGCAACAGTTGTAGAGCAGTTAGGACTAGCCCTTAGAGTTTTCTGCTCTTCTCCACACCACGGAGTCGCCAGTTCACCTTCTTTGGGACTGAGTTGCACCTCCACCTCCTTTTCCAGAGAACGTCCTATTTTTTCAGCTTCCTCAGCTAAGGATTCTTCTGGCTTTGATTCCGCACTCCTACCTCTGTTTGTTGCCTGTTGGGCAGCTGTAGGTTTGGCTAGTTGCTTTCTTAGGTGGCTGTATTAGAGTCTCCTTCATATTCTGGAGCTCCGTAATTTTTGTTGTCAAGGTTGCCGGTGCGTCTGTTTCCTCCTTGGTCTACTGACTCAAGGGAATGGAACAGTCTCTCTGTCTCTCCAGCTCTTGCTCCAGTTTCTGAGCCTTCTCACGCTCCCTCTCATACAGAGTCACCTGGTATCGAAGCTCCGCCTCCAATGATGCTCTGAAGACATGCAGCGTGGCCTTTAGCTCCTCATACTGCTCTGTGGGGACGTACTGGGTATTCAGACGTTCCTGCAGCGCTTGTACCTCTTTAGCAGCCTGCAGCTTTTCTTCCTGCAGCGTTTGCTGCTTCTCCTCAGCATACTGGAGGTGTGTACGCAGACCTTGCAGTTGGTTGTGCAGTCGGTGCTCTGCTTCGAACTTTTCCTCTTTCAAAAGTTTATTTATTTCTTTAAGAGCCTGCAGCTCTTCATTCTTTCCCTTGACGTATTCTGTCAACTCAGAATTTTCTTTTTTTAATCTTAAATTTTCTCTATTTTCAGTCTCTCTACTATTTAGGGCTTCCTTGCAGTCCACCTTCCATTTTTGCACATCTGCTTGGAGGCGGGCTGTCTCCTGGCGTGAGACTTCCATCTCCAGGTTTAAGTTCTGAAGCTCCTTCTGAGAGACTTTGAGATCTAAGTTAAGATGTAGGATAGTTTTCCTTGAAATGTCCAGCTCCTCAGTGAGACTGTGTAGTTCCTTTCTGGAAACTTCCAGGTCTGTGCGGCAGCTGTTGGTCTCATGATGTGAGGCATCCAGTGCTCTGTGGAGTGTCTGAACCTCTTTCTGAGCTACGTCCACCTCTATCTGGACACTGTTCACCTCCTGTTGTGAGGCATTCAGCTCTATGCGCAGAGAGGAACTTTGTGGAAGACTGTCATCTGCTTCAGTGCCCTCCTCAACTTCGCTTTAGCGTAGCCACCATTTTATCAGGATTGGCTTTGCTTTTCATCCATGGCGGAAATAGCAGCATTGCAGTATCTAGCTCAGTCTTGAGATCGTCCAATTCTGTCCTGGCTGTAGAGTACATTGCGAGCACATATTCCTGTAGCTTCATGTTATTTTTCAGTAGCTCCGCGTTACCATCTTTCTTTTGATTCAATTGTTCACGGACTAAATCACAGTCACACCTGGCAATTTTCAGGCGGTCTTCAGGGCTGGTCAAGGGATCGTCACTCACTGGTTCCGGTCCGCTTCCGTGGGATGACTGGTTGAGGCTTCCTCATGTTGGCACCGGACAGACACTTCTTTGGGTACACGACTTCTGCCTTGGGCCCTCTGGATATTCGGTTATACGCGGGACGAATTCTCCTTTTCTTAGCCTGCAGGGCATCTCGCGTCCCCTTTTCTCCACAGGATCTGCGGACGTGTCTGTTACTTCCACGGTAAGTGAAGAACCGCTTTTCTTTTTCTTCCTTTTTGATTTGGATGACACCGTCCCTTCAGGGATACGGGGTCTCCATCTTCATTTGAAGTTTTAGCACGCGTCACTGGATCCACCCGGCTTTTCTTGCAACTGTAATAGCTGACGGAAATATATCGGTGATCCACTGCTCCCGCTCTGTCTCCTGCTGATCATATTCGTCATCAAAGGGAGCGGTCTTTTCTGTTCGTGCCGAGTTCAGGCACCCCCACCATTCTTGGGGTGTTTTGTGGGTGTGACTCGGTTCGGGTTCCCCGTAAGAGATGTCTTCTTCTTTATTGGACTGGAAGGGCCACTCTTCCGTGGGGTAGGGTTCATTACAGGAACGCTGCATCTTGTCCTCCATTTTTAGGCTATCAGGTGTAATTTTCTTCCTGACCTCAGGAGGCACTATTGCAGCTGTTGCCACTGTATTTGCTAGAACCCCCAATTGTGATAGTCCTACAGGTGGGCATATTTTGCTTGTTGAGGTCGTGGCTCTCACAGGCATCTCTGTAGATTTTTCTTTCTTGGGTAATTTTTTATTTTATTTTTCAATATCAGCAGTGCTGTGCATGCATTTTCTTTTATCAGGTATACAAGATTGTGCAGTTGCTAGGTAAAAAAAAGTCTATTTGCTATACACCATTTATTTGCTAGGTGCAATCCCTCCGCTTTAGCAACAGAATTTGGTTTTCTGCCTGAGTTCAGTAATTTTCTGTCTCATCTTTGGGTATTATGGCATTCACACTTCACACTTTGGGTGTCTGTTTTGCTCCCAAGATAATAGGCATACGTTTTTACTTGCAGAAAAAAAACATTCTTTGCAGTGGACTCAACACTCAGCAATTGGCTTTGAAAAAACTTTTTCTTTATAGGGCAATTTTACACTCAGCATTTGTTTGCTAAAAATTCCCTTGCTTCAGCACAGTCTTGTATCAATTTTCACACTTTTCTGCATATACTCCATTCACAGCTGGTAGCCCTATGCGGTGTGGCAACCTTTTTTTTCAAAATCAGTACCACTCGTGGGTCACCATCTGTATTCACTGCTTCAGCGAAACTTTTGAAAACAACAAACACCTATCCCTTACCAAGGGCTGACTCACTTCTTGAACCCTGACTATGGCTGAAAGGCAAAGACCCCTATTTCAATGACCATATTACGCTTTGTGATAGGCAAATAAGATTTTAGCTGCTTCAGCAGACTCTCTCCTCTTGGGATTGGGGTAAAGAGTCCATCTGTGTTTTTGTAAGTTTCAATGCAGTGTAAGTTTCAGTACAGTGGTGTGTCCCTTTAATTCTGATCTCTGCTGCATGAGGTTTTTTTTTTTTTTCTAAGTTTCTCAGACTTGTTTGTAGGCAAAAAAGCATAACAAAAAATTTCACATAAAACTCTCCGGTCCTTTTTAACTACACAGACATCTCTTGTCCCACCTCGGACACCATATGTGGACGGACGTTCACAGAGGTACACAATTAGGAGGCTTTATAATGTGAAATTATAATAGGCTTTATTGTGCCTGTTCCTTTTCATCAGGAAATTATCCAAACACAGGGGGGGGGGAATAAAGCTTCCATTCACTTGGGAGTATTTCTAGTGAAATTCTATGCCATTAGAATTTCACTCCTCCCTTAGTCAAGCAGTTCTCGCAGCCCAAAAACATATAGCATGAAAATAAGCAGATATAAGCAGTCTCTTAAGAATAAAAGTCTTATCTGTTTCTTGGAGGGAAAATCTCACTTCCTGGTTCAGCTTCAGGTGCAGTAGTTTTCCCTGTGTCTTGAATTCAGCTCTGCTGTGCAGAGCTCAAGACCGCTCATCTCCAGAGATCTGGGTTTCTTTTGGTCAGTCTCTCCTGGGACTCAAGAACCTCTGCTCTGTCTCTCCAACGGTCAGCTCTCAGTCAGAGCTAGGGAGGAGTTACTTCCTGTCTCAAAGGCAGGCTTTTTCTACTACCTGTAATCAGGCAGGTGGTGCTAGTTGATTTGCTACCAGCAGTTAACCACCACACTGCTGGATTAGAGGCACCTTTGTGAACAGGGATATGTCCCCTGTTACAGCAAGTAACAAAGAATCTTAAAGATGAGAATCGGTACCAGTGTACATGAGGAATCCCTAATTCCTCCAGCAATATATAGAATTAAACCAATTGTCCACAGCACTCATGCTGTAACAATCTCACTGGGGTAACTAAGACCCCCGAAATAAAAAAATACTAGTATTCTAAATGAAAAGAGTTTAATAAACAACACATCTATAATAAAGCTGTACAATGATAACAGGTGGAAAGTACAACACACCCAGTATACAATCTGTGCTATCAACCTTAATGCATAATCAAGTGCCTAAAATGCACACAAATAGCCATCAGTACACCATCTATAGTACACCACTCACAGCATAGTTATAAGTGTAAGTTATACACAGAAGAACTAGCTACAATGAGCCTAACTGCTGCAAGTGTAATTACCCAGAGCATACAGGAGCATACTGATGAGACTGGGTAAAGGAACACTAAAATAAATCACAGTATACTATAAGGCAGGGGTGCGAAAACTATTGGAGCTGCGCCCCCCTGCTTGCTGCCCCCGGTGCTCGCACCTCCTTACCTCATTTTCCAGTGTCAAATGACGCCGCCAGGTCATGTGACATTCCGTTGTGACCCCGCAGCGGTATTTGACGCCGCGTTGCCATGGCGACGGGTCATGTGACGTTACGTTGCCATGGCGACTTGTCACACCATGCATCTGAATCCCGGTAAGTGAGTTACCTTGGCCTCACGCGATCCTCGGTATTTCATTTAAATGCTTTGGCGGAGAGCGCAGGGCCTCTGCAACCGCACGCGCCCCCCTGGAAAATGTAGCGCCCCCCCAGTTTGCGCACCCCTGCTATAAGGTATCTGAAAGCCATAAGATATACCAACAGAATTGCAGTGCACATCCGCCACCTAAATGCCAGAACATGAAGAGAAAGGTGCAAAGAAAAGATGTATTATACAGCAAATCACCAATAAATGGTACAGAAACATAATGAGGAGTACAGGACTAACACAGGGAGAAAACACTATACAACTATGGAAACACAAACAGAAACCAGTGATTATAATAGGGGGCAACGCTTCGGAGTAAGAGACTCCTTCAAGGCCCGTTCCCATGTGACCTCCAGGAGGTGTGCTGTTACTGACTATAGGAGATTATGGGGCCTATTAGCCTTCATAACCCACTTATCAAGGCTTTTTAGCTGTTATCGGCCAAAAAAGCCTACAGCAATTCAGTAAGTGTCGATAAGTGGGTTGAATCGCCAATTTTTTTAGCCGTCAAAAACAAATCGCCAAGTGAGCGGTGATAAGCCACTTATCGCCAGTTTTCAAACTGGTGCATTTCTAGTAGCCCGAGGCTCTAGAATGGCGGTTTACTCCCAAAATCTTCTCGCCAAAGAAAGTTGGCGTGAAGCTGCCAAGAAGTTTCTGAGGCGGCGGCGAGAGAGGGACTTAGAAAAAAAATGATATTTTCCTCATCGGATTGATGCCGGGGTCATTAATATCACATTAATATCAGCACCGCAGGCTCCCGGCATTAATCAGATTCATGAAAAATGCATTTACAGGCAACTTCATTACCTTAGCGGCTAACCGCTAAGGCAATGAAGGGGTTAACTACCAGTTCCAGGTTTATTGTGTTTAGCGGGGGTGGGTGAAGGTGGTATTTGGCCCTTGGTGGGTGTTTAGGCTTTTGGGGGCTTGCAGGTGGAGTCAGCCGCTTCATTACCTTAGCGGTTAATATCGCTAAGGTAATGAAGGGGTTAACCACTCCCGATACCACCCGATAGACCTAAACATCCATCCTTGGGGCTACTGCCCCCTTCACCCAAACCCTCTACCCACAATAAAGAAAAATAAACACAACAACCATACTACCCACCTCCTCTACCCCCAACAACACCCCCCCCGCCCCCCAACACATACAGTACAGTAATGGGCAAAGTTACTATTATCGAAAATTGATAATAGTGCATTTGCCCATTCTAAAACCAAAAATTAGCGTCATGAAGTCACGTAGCATCCGATTGCCATGGCAACCCCAACACACACCCCCCCCCAACACATACAGTACAGTAATGGGCAAAATAACGATTATCCAGATATGGATAATAGCCAGGGTTGCCACCTCTCTGGGTTTGACCCGGAGACTCCGGGTTTTGGGCACTTACCTCCGGGCTACGGGTTGCCGTTGTCAATCTCCGGGTGACGGTGTGGTGTGGTGGAGGCAACTCCGGCATTCTCCGTTATTCTTCTGCAATTCCCCCTCCAATTGCAGTGAACATGACTGCGCAGCGTCAAATGACACTGTGTTGCCATGGCAACTGGATGCTATGTGACATCATGACGCTAATTTTTGGTTTTAGAATGGGCAAATGCACTATTATCCATATCTCGATAATAGTAATTGTGCCCATTACTGTGCGGTATGTGTTGGGGGGGGGGTGAGTTGTTGGAGGTAGAGGAGTGGGTAGTAGGGTTGTTGTGTGTTTTTGTTTATTGTGGGTATAGGGATTGGATGAAGGGGGTAGTTGCCCCAAGGATGCATGTTTAGGCCTACCATGTGCTAGCGGCACTGGTTAACCCCTTCATTACCATAGCGGTTCCGCAGGTTAACTCCTCCCGCAACCTTCCAGGCAAGCCTAATTACCGTCCCTGGGGCTACTACCCCCTTCATCCACCCCCTCTGCCCCCAATAAACAGGCTATTGAGGTTGAATCCCTTCCTTTCTTAGCGGCTACCCACTAAGGAAATGAAGCTGTTTTAATAAAAAATGTAATACTAGTGCGTGTGAGCAGGAGATCTCCGGAGCAGAACCACGTTGACTTGAGGTCCGGGAACCCATGCTTCCTGAGATACAGGCCCTGTTATGCCGTGCCGGTATCTCCTATGCATTTAAATCCCACGGTCATGTGACACAAGACATTTAAATGCATAGGAGATACATGCACCCCATAACGGGGCCAGTATCTCAGGAAGCAGTGGGTCCCAGACCTCAAATGAACACGGTTCTGCTCCGGCGTAATAGAACCTTTATGAAGGCTACTAGCATAGGCCCCTATATGTGACTGCAAGGGAGAGTCAAATGGACCATTCAGGTTCCTTAGATAGGATTAATTAAAGGAAGTACCACAATCCATTAGTGTGATGTGTAAATGGGCCTTGAAGGGGTCTATTACTCCGAATAGTTGCAAACATTGCAAAGCAACGTTGCGTTGCGAAGATTGTTACTGTTTGAGTGCTGTGGACAATTGGTTTAACCATCAAACCTCCCATACAGCACCAGGACATGCTTATGAGTGAGGAATACATGTGCTCACATTACTATCCTCTGTATCACAGGCATGGGCGGAGAATACCCCTCAACAGGATGTTGGAAGTAGCACTTTACAGGTAAATGGGAATCACTGAGCTGTGAATCAGCCGCACATATAGTACTTTTAGCTGTTGTACAGGACACTATTTATAGAATAGTACGTTACGGTATAACTGGGTACTTGGCCTGGCGAGGGAGTATAATGGGGTACTGGGCCTGGGGAGGGGGGTATAACGGGGTACTGGGTTTGTTGAGGGGGTTTAAAGGGGTACTGGGCCTGGGGTGGTGGGTATAACGGGGTACTGGGCCTTGGGAAGGGGGGGTATAATGGGGTACTGGGCCTCATTTATAACGGGGCACTGGACCTGGGGAGGGTGGTAGCATTGGGTACTGTGCCTGGGGAGGGGGGATAACAGGCTACTGGGTCTGGGGAGGTGGGTATAATGGGGAACTTGGCCTTGGGGTTTAACGGGGTATTGGTCCAGGGCTTGGGGGTATAACAGGGTACTGGGCCTGGGGATGGGTGTATAAAGGGGTACTGGGCCGGGGAGGTGGGTATAATGTGGTACTGGGCCTGGGGAAGGGGGGGTATAATGGGTTACTGGGCCTCATTTATAATGGGGTACTGGGCCTGGGGAGGGTGGTAGCATGGGGTACTGGCCTGGGGAAGGGGGATAACTGGGGTCTGGAGAGGTGGGTATAATGGGGAACTTGGCCTGGGGGTATAAAGGGGTATTGGTCCAGGGCTTGGGGGTATACCACCATACTGGGCCTGGGTATGGGGGTATAAAGGGGTACTTGGCTTGGGAGGAGGGTATAACGGGGTACTGGGCCCGAGGAGTGGGGTATAAGTGTCACAGGAGCTCTTGCGATACAGCGTATCACTGTCCTGGTTACACAGACTTTATGTCTCCTGCAGGTCGTGGAGCATACGGAGGTGGAGCTGTTCAGCCTGTCAGTGTGGTACCCTGTGAGCTCCAGTTCCAGCTCTTCAGGGCACTATATGCCATCAATAGTGTGGGAGGATAAAGACGATGAGGAGTGTGAGGAGGAGGCCGACGAAGAGGAGGTATAACGGGGTACTGGGACTGGGTATAACGGGGTACTGAACCAGGAAAGGGGTGTATCATGGGGTACTGGGCCAGTGTATGGGGTATAACAGGTACTGGGTCTGGGGAGGTGGGTATAACTGGGTACTGGACCTGGGGTAGAAGCAGAAATTTACCAGGCGCTCCCACAGGTGTCTTGGCTGAATGAATAAACAGCAATAAACTACAATAATGAAAAAAAGAGATAATACAGACGGTAACACGATGCAGCTCAACCTTCACTGGATCTTCCAAGTTGATCCTTGGAGTGTACTTGTGGAGCGGAGTCAGGGAGCGCAGTTCACCGATATGGAATATGCAAAACAGAAAACACACACATAGTGCAACCCTGTCTGAATATACTAAAATGGTCCTAAAATAAAGGTACTCTCGTGTAGATAAAACAGACAACTAAAATAATAATAGAACCCAGTCACCTGGTGGGATTAAAACTAATAGAACATATAAATCAACCTAGAGGAAAGAGAGGAGGAGGGAGGCAAAAGGCTAAAGAAGATAAACCATTAAGTAGCATTTTTAACCTAAGTTCTGTCATTTTAAGTCCGCACAAAATTCTTTTTTAAGTAAAGGTCTCAACTTTGCTCCCACAATAGGACCTAGCAATTTTGAGCTTTTTATTGATGCGAATAAATATTTGAGAAAATTAGCAATTAAAAGATTATTTTTATTGAAAGGGAATATCGATCAGTCCTTGACGGGTACCATTGTTTTACAGAGTACTGTTTCCTCCGCAATATAACAAATACAGTATACGCCCTTTCCTCTGTTGCTCGACTGCTAAAACTCGGACTCAGGCCCTCATTCTCTCCCGTCTTGATTACTGTAACCTCCTGCTGTCCGGCCTTCCTGCCTCTCACATGTCTCCCCTACAATCTATCCTAAACGCTGCTGCCAGAATTACTCTACTCTTTCCTAGATCTGTCTCAGCATCTCCCCTCATGAAATCCCACTCCTGTCTTCCGATCAAATCCCGCATCTCACACTTCATTCTTCTCCTCACTTTTAAAGCTTTACACTCTACTGCCCCTCCTTACATCTCAGCCCTAATTTCTCGTTATGCACCATCCAGACTCTTGCATTCTTCTCAAGGATGTCTTCTTTCTACCTCCTTTGTATCTAAACCCTCTCCCGTCTTAAACCTTTTTCAGTGACTACCCCACACCTCTGGAATGGCCTTCCCCTCAGTACCCGACTAGCACCCTCTCTATCTACCTTTAAGACCCACCTTAAGACACACGTGCTTAAAGAAGCATATGAATAGCACTGTGGATATTCTGAACATATGATACATAAAGTTTGGCCCCCTGCAGATGCACTTACCAGAACTCCCTCCTACTGTCTCTGTACGTTCTCCCTACCTACCAATTAGACTGTAAGCTCCTCGGGGCAGGGACTCCTCTTCCTTAATGTTATTATTTTTTTTTTTTTCAACTTGAATTTTTTTTTTATTAGTAAGTCACATGTTCTACAGACATTTCAAACATTTCCATATAAAGCCAACATTTTGTAGTGTCCATTGTTCATGTGTCCAAACTTTCAACCGACTGAAAGGACAGACTGGGGGGGACAGACCGACATATAACCTAGACAAACCTGAGGGATAGAGGGGGGGAGGGTAGCAGGGGGAGGGGGGGAAACCTTCCGCTGTGGTTCCGCTGGGAGTTCCGTGTCTTCCGGCTCATTGCTTCTTGGGGGGTCGGATGTATCCCTGGCCGCTCCAACTACCCGCGCCACGGGGCCCCATCTGATACTATCCCCTCACTTCGAACTTGTGCTATGTGTATGGTGCTGTGCCTAGGCACCAAGGGAGAACGCATTTCATCCTATCATTGCTAAATCGTGGACCCATCTATCCCTGGTATGTCTGTCTGGGCCAGCCAAGGTAACCAGACTTTTAGGTAATTTTCACCGGTATCATTGACCAGGCTCGTCAGTTTCTCCCTCTGACATACTGTCCAAATTCTGTTCCGAATGGAAGCAATCCGTGGAATCTCATTTTGTTTCCATCTTGCTGCGATCTCTCCACGCACCGCCGTCGCGAAGTGCGTTATCAATTTATTTGTTGCTTTGGAGAAGCCCTGGAACGGTCTATTTAGTAGGAAAACCCACGGGTCCCACGGGATTTGTATGCCTATAATTCTTGTTAGCCAATCTTTGATTAAGTCCCATGTCCCGGTCAGTTTGGGGCAAGACCACAGCATATGCAACAGGTCTGCTTGTTGTCCACATTGTCTAGGACACAATGGGGAGTAACTGGGCAGAAATTTAGCCAATTTTGAGGGAGTATGGTACCATCTCATCATAACTTTATATGCGTCTCCCTTAGGGTCGTGCACATGGAGCTCTTGGACACTGCTTGCACAATTTTTGTCCACTCTTCCGGGTCGAGTGTCTCCCCTAGGTCCACCTCCCATTTGGTCATGTAGCTAAGTTTCTCTGTCACAGTTGAGCCAGAATCCGTTATGTCTTTGTATAACTGCGATGTGAGTCCCTTAGTGGTCGTTCCTGAGCAACAGACCTTTTCGAAATTCGATAGTTGACTTATAGGTTGCTTGGCTTGATAGAATGCCCTGACCTGGAGATATCTAAAGAATTCGGCATTTGGGATATTGTTGCTACTTTTTAGGATTTCGAAAGTTTGTATGCCTCTTCTGCCCTCCAGGTCTACCAATCTGTAAATGTGATTGGTTTTCCAGATTGTGAAATCCATACTGGTCAGCCCTGGAGCAAATAATGGATTCCCCCAGAGTGGGGTCATTCCCGATGATTTATGGGTCAGGTTGCATTTGAGCCTGGTGTTGTCCCACCCCGTGAGTGAGTTGGTCATTGAGGAAAGCGGCTGTTTGGTGCTTAATTGCATCTTTTTGGGGAGCCAAATTAAGTGTTCCAGCTAAACTGGGGAACAGAGTTCTTTATCTAGAGCCACCCATCTTTTTGAGTCCAGGTTGGTGTGCCATTGCACAATTTGGCATAATTGTGCCGCCTTGTAATAGGATAACAAGCAAGGTACCGCTAGCCCTCCTGCCCCTGTTTGTTTGCGCATTATTTGCTTACTCACTCGCGCTCTTTTCCCTCCCCAGATAAATTTATCTATCTCGGATTGAAGCGAGAGGATATCCCTCAATCCTAGCGGCACTGGGAGGGTCTGGAAAAGGTATAGTAGGCGAGGCAGCAGGTTAATTTTAATGCAGTGAATCTTCCCTATCCATGAGATTGTATATTTGGCCCAGCGCCTAACATCCTCTCTCAAGGTTTGTATAAGCTTTGGGTAATTTGCCTGGTACAACTGTTTAGTAGTCTTGGTGACATTGACTCCCAGGTATTTAATTTGTTTCTGTTGCCAATTGAAGTTAAAATTGAGGGTGGTCAGTTTCTCCATGTGTTTTGGTAAATTTATATTCATGGCTTCAGATTTAGCCTGGTTTATTTTGAAACCGGAGATCCTGTTAAACCTCCCCTAGAGGTCAAACAAGTTTGGCAGAGAGGTGAGGGGCCTCGATATTGTCAGGAATACATCATCCGCATATAGTGCCACCTTATGCGTCTGGTTTCCAATGCCAATACCTGAGATAGCGTTACTATCTCTAATCTGAGCGGCCAAGGGCTCCATGCATAATGCAAAGAGTAGGGGCGACGGGTCAGCCCTGCCGCGTTCCGCTTTTAATCATGAAGGGGTCGGAAGTGAATCCCTGGTGGGTCACCCTGGCTGACGGTGCAGAGTATAATGAGAGGATGGCTTTTGTCAATTTCGTGCCCATCCCAAATGCTCCAAGCGTGGCCTCTAAGTATGGCCAGTCTATCCTGTCGAACGCTTTTTCAGCATCCAGACTAAGCGCCATAACCGGTATTGATCGTGTATTGGCTATTTCTAACAGATCAATAATTAGTCGGGTATTATCTGCCACTTGTCGACCCGCGATAAACCCAACCTGATATGGATGCACTAGTCTGGGCAGGATGAGACTAAAACGGTTGGCCATCAGTTTAGCGTAAATTTTAATGTCCGAATTTATCAGGGATATTGGCCTGTAGCTTCTACAGTCCAGTGGGTCCTTACCCTGTTTGTGAATCACTGAGATTGACGCTTGGAGCATGTGCTGGGGGAAGGGGGTGCCCTCTAGTACTTGATTGTACATTCGGAGAAGATAAGGGGTCAATTGTTTCATGAATATTTTGTAGTATAAGTTTGAGAATCCGTCAGGGCCTGGGGCTTTAGAGGGTTTCAAGTTTGTGATAACCTTGGAGACCTCCTCTGCTGTAAAGTCTCTGCCCATCACCTCTCTATCATCCTCGCTCATACTAGGTAGGTTCGAGCCCCCTAGGAAGTCCCTCAGGGCTTTCTCTGTACCTGTGGAGCGGGTCACCTTTCCACCATCATATAGATCTTCATAGAAGTGCTTAAATTCTCCTACTATGTGTTTAGGATTGGCGGTGGTTATGCCGGATTTGGTTCGTATGGCCTGGCTATGATAGGACTTGTCTTTGGGATTAAGCATCTTGGCCAATAAGGTATCTGGCTTGTTTGCCTTTTCAAAAAATTTCCTCTTTGACCAAGTCAGCGACCTCTCGGCTTGGGTTGTCAGCAACAGATTCAGCTTTGTCTAAGTGTCTCTAATCTTTTGGAGGATAACTGGGTCTGGAGACCTCTTATGTTGATCCCATAAATTTTTCAATTCCTCCTGAACTGTCTTAATTTTTGCGTTTCTCTCTCTCTTTCTCTTGGCCACTAGACTAATGAGAGCCCCTCTTGGTGTTGCTTTATACGCCTCCTAGAGGGTGATATGAGAGCGGACACTACCTTCATTTTCTCTGAACAATGGACAAATTGACTACCAGCAGTTAACCACCACACTGCTAGATTAAAGGCACATTACTTGAACAGGGATTACTCCCCTGTTACATACCTCCCCTGTTTGTGGGAAGCTCGGGCTTGCCACGGCCAAAGCCAATCCTTCCACTCTCATTCTAGATATCTCTGTGACTTGAATGAGAGTGGATGGAGGAAGAGAACCCTCAGTCCTGCTGGGATTGGAGCCCTTTCTCCAGTTTATTCGTGTCTCCTCCTGAAGGTGCTTGAGATCAGCACCCCTCAGTCGCTCGAGGAGGACTTTTTCCAAGTATAGTCTTTTTTCTATGTGCGCGGTCATGAGATTTCCCTCGCGTCGGGTGCTCGTCTTATTGTAGGCATACTGTATGGCAGCAGTTGCAGAGCGTTTAAAAACAGCCCTTTGAGTTTTCCGCTCTTGAAGCTATCTCTCTGCCCTTTTCCCACTCAATGGGGTTGCTAGTTCAGCCTCTTTGAGATTAAGTTGCAATTCCACACCCACTTCCAGCGAATGTCCCATCTTTTCAGCTTCATCAGCTAAGGATTCTTCTGGTTTTAATTCAGCACGTGTACCTTCTTTTGTTGCCTTCTGAGTGGCTGAAGGTTTTGCTAGTGCTTGTTTAGGTGGTTCAAATTTTGCAACCCTGTCTTTCAGATGAGCGGTATTCCCAGCTCTCACTGTACCCTTGTCTTCATGGGTTTTTGAGGCTGTGGGATACTGACGCTTAGTCAGGGTCAATACTTGTCCTTGTAGGACTGTAATCTCATCCGCGAGAGATCCCTGTTTTTTGAGTGCGTCTTTCAAGTCTCTTCTCAGGGAATTTATCTGCATGCTTTGCTTTTTTGAGCTTGCTTCCACATTTTTATTGCATTTTGAAGCACTATGAACTTCTTTGCTTGGGCCACAGTTACTTGTTTCAGTTTCTGGACCTTCTTGTGCTCCCTTTTGTGCCGCGTCACCTGGGTTCTAAGCTTGGCTTTTAGCGTTGCTTTGGTGATGCTCAGGGTAGCCTTCAGTTTCTCATGCTGCTTTGCGGGGACATACTGGGTCATCAGACGTTCCTGCAGCACTTGAATTTCTTTAACAGCCTGCAGATTGTCATCCTGCATAGTTCGCTGCTTCTCCTCTGCCTTCTTGAGGTGCGTACGCAGACCTTGCAGTTGGTTCTGCAGTCGGTGCTCTGCTTCAAACTTCTCACCTTCCAAAAGTCTATTTATTTCTTTAAGCTCGTGCAGCTTTTCATTTTTTTCCTTGACGTCGTTTGTCCAATTAAAATGTTCTTCTTTGAGTTTTACGTTTTTTCTTTGTAATCTTAAATGTTCTCCTTTTTCAGTCTCTATATTATTCAGGGCGTCTTTGCAGTCCTCCTTCCATTTACGCACATCTGCTTTGAGACTGACAGTCTCCTGGCGTGAGACATTCTTCTCTAGATTGAGGGTCTGAAGCTCCTTCTGGGAGACTTGGAGATTTGTATTAAGATTGGCAATAGTTTCTTTAGCAATGTCCAGCTCCTCAGTGAAACTGTGTAGTTCCTTTCTGGAAAGTTCCAGGTCTGTGCGGCAGCTGTTGGTCTCATGATGTGAGGCATCCAGTGCTCTGCATAGTGTCTGAACCTCTTTCTGAGATACGTCCCCCTCTATCCGGACACTGTTGACCTCCTGTCGTGAGGCATTCAGCTCTATGCGAAGAGTGTGAACCTCTTGCTGGAAGACTGTCATCTGCTTCAGTGCCACCTCATACTTCCGCTTTAGCGTAGCCACCATTTTATCAGATTGGCTCTGCTTTTCATTCATGGCGGAAATAGTAGCATTTGCAGTATCTAGCTCAGTCTTGAGATCATCCAATTCTGTCCTGGCTAAAGAGTACATTGCAAGCACATATTCCTGTAGCTTCACGTTATTTTTCTGTAGCTCTGTGTAACCATCTTCCTTTTGTTTTAATTGTTCACGGAGCATATCACAGTCATGCCTGGCATTTTTCAGGACATCTTCAGGGCTGGTCAAGGGATTGTCACTCACTGGTTCCGGCTCCACTTCCCTGGGATGGTTGGTTGAGGGTTCCTCACTGTTGGCACCGGACAGACACTTCTTTGGGGTACACGATTTCTGCCTTGGGCCCTCTGGATATTCGGTTAACCGCGGGACGAATTCTCCATTTTCTCTAGGCTGCAAGGCAACTCTGTCCCCCTTTTCCTCCACACGATCTGCGGACGTGTCTGTTCCTTCCACAGTAAGTGAAGAACCGCTTTTCTTTTTCTGCTTTTTTGTTTTGGATGACTCCGTCCCATCAGGAATACTGGGGTCTCCTTTATTTATAATTTTAGCAGCGTCACTGGATCCACCCGGCTTTTCTTGCAACTGTAATAGCTGACGGAAATATTCAGTGATCCACTGCTCCCGCTCTTTCTCCTGCTGATCATATTCATCATCATAAGGAGCGGTCTTTTCTGTTCGTGCCGAGTTCAGACACCCCCACCATTCTTGGGGTGTTTTGTGGGTGTGACTCGGTTCAGGTTCCCCGTAAGAGATGTCTTCCTCTTTATTGGACTGGAAGGGCCACTCTTCCGTGGGGTAGGGTTCATTACAGGAACGCTGCATCTTGTCCTCCATTTTTAGGCTATCAGGTGTAATTTTCTTCCTGACCTCAGGAGGCGCTATTGCAGCTGTTGCCACTGTATTTGCTAGAACCCCCAATTGTGATAGTCCTACAGGTGGGCATATTTTGCTTGTAGCGGTCGTAGCTCTCACAGGCATCTCTGTAGACTTTTCTTTCTTGGGTAAAAAATTTTTTTTTCAATATCAGCAGTACTGTGCATGCATTTTCTCTTATCAGGTATACAAGATGTGCAGTTGCTAGGTAAAAACGTCTACAGGCATACCCCGCTTTAAGTACACTCACTTTAAGTACACTCGCGAGTAAGTACATATCGCCCAATAGGCAAACGGCAGCTCACGCATGCACATGTCATCACGTCCTGAACAGCAATACCGGATCCCTACCTGTACCGAAGCTGTGCGCAAGCAGGGAGACTATAGAGCCTGTTACAAATGCGTTATTTACATCAGTTATGCACGTATATAACGATTGCAGTACAGTACATGCATCGATAAGTGGGAAAAGGTAGTGCTTCACTTTAAGTACATTTTCGCTTTACATACATGCTCCGGTCCCATTGCGTACGTTAATGCGGGGTATGCCTGTATTTGCTTTACACCATTTACTTGCTAGGTGTAATCTCTCATTAGGTATGCTGAATGTGTGGTTGCTAGGTAAAAACTTCTGTTTGCTTTTCACCATTTACTTGCTAGGTGAAATCCCTCCGCTTCAGCAACAGAATTTGGTTTTCTGCCTGAGTTCAGTAATTTTCAGTCTCATCTTTGGGTATTATGGCATTCACACTTCACACTTTGGGTGTCTGTTTTTCTCCCAAGATATATATAGGCAGACTTTTTTACTTGCAGAAAAAAAAACATTCTTTGCAGTGGACTATTTCTTTCATTCCCGGCAGGGTGACTCAACACTCAGCAATTGGCTTTGAAATACCTTTTACACAGTTCAACAATCCCTTTTTCCCCTATAGGGCAATTTTACGGTCAGCATTTGTTTGCTAAAAATTCCCCTGCTTCAGCACAGTCTTGTATCAATTTTCACACTTTTCTGCATATACTCCATTCACAGCTGGTAGCCCTATGCGGTGTGGCAACCTTTATTTGCAAAATCAGTACCACTCGTGGGTCACCATCTGTATTCACTGCTTCAGCTAAACTTTTGAAAACAACAAACACCTATCCCTTTTTAAGGGCTGACTCACTTCTTGAACCCTGACTATGGCTGGAAGGCAAAACCCCTATTTCAATGACCATATTACACTTTGTGATAGGCAAATAAGGTTTAGCTGCTTCAGCAGTCTCTCTCCTCTTGGGATTGGGGAAAAGAGTCCATCTGTGGTTTTGTAAGTTTCAGTGGTGTGTATCCCTTTAACTCTAGTCTCTGCTGCATGAGAGGTTTTTTTTTTTTTTTTTTTAAGTTGTTCAGACTGTTTGTAGGCAAAAAGCATAAAAAAATTCACAAAAAAATCTCCGGTCCTTTCTAACTTCAAAGACGACCTCTCGTCGCACTTCGGACACCATATGTAGACGGACGCTCACAGAGGTACACAATTGTAGACTTTTGTAAGGTGAAATTATAACAAGGCTTTATTGTGCCTTTTCCTTAATATCAGGAAATCATCCAAACACAGGGGGGGAGGGGGAACAAAGCTTCTATTCACTTGGGAGTATTTCTAGTGAATACTATGCAATTAATTCACAACTCCCTTAGATAAGCATGTCTCCCAGCCCCAAACACATAGCATGAAATGAACAGATATAAAAAGTCTTGTTAATAAAAGTCTTATCTGTTAGCTGCTGTAGAGTAAGCTTCTCTGCTCTCCTGGAACCGCACCCGTGTGTGCACAGAAAATGTCAGCATCCAGGTTTAGAAGTCTTATTTGTGAGCTCCAGAGATCTGTGTTCTCTTGGTCCGTCTCTCCTGGGAGACTCAAGAACCTCTGCTCTGTCTCCAAAGTTCAGCTCACGTGAGCTAAGGAGTCACTTCCTGTCTCAACAGACAGGCTTTTTTAAGCAATCTAAATCAGGCAGGTGGTGTTTATTAATTGACTACCAGCAGTTAACCACCACACTGCTAGATTAAAGGCACGTTACTTGAACAGGGATTACTCCCGTTACAGACTCGTTTAATTTTCAATTTGCTCCCGGCCTGTCCAGCCCTATTTATGCGCACCTAAGCTCTATTGGTGCATGATCAGACCACGAAATATCGTGGATCCCAGTATGGGAGATCTGTGGGACCAGTCTACTAGTGACAAAGAAATAATCGATTCTGCTGAAGGAGTTATGGGGGTGTGAGTAAAAAGTGTAATTTCTGTCTAAGGGGTGACATTCCCTCAAGATATCCACCAGCCCCAAGTCCCTCAGCCCCTGTTCTAGGGCCTTGGACCTTGTGGCGTGCCCAATCTGGGGGGGCATGATCTTTCGAGGACCGGATTTAGTACAGTGTTGAAGTCGCCTCCCATTATCAAGGCACCTTTTGTATGTTTTTGGATAGAGGAGAATGTAGCGGTATAAAAAGCGGAGTCGTGTCCGTTCGGGGCATAGATTGTCGCTATCGTAATAGGTTGCTGGTTTATAGTCCCTACCAGTAAAAGGAACCTTCATTCCTTATCTTTTCTTACTGTATCCACCACCAGCCCCACCTTGTTATGTTTTAATATTGCAACTCCACGTTTCTTCTCCTTTGCAGAGGATAGAAACACCTGTCTGAAGTGCTTGTCCAAATATTTCGGGAAGCTGGAGGTGCTGAAATGTGTCTCCTGGATTAGGACTATGTCTGCCCTTTTTCTTTTATAATCAATGAGGGCCACCTTCCTTTTACGGGGGCAGTTTAACCCTTTGGCGTTATGGGATATAACTGTCAGTGTCATGGTTTGGTTCTGTTCTCACCTATCCTTCGATGAGTACCCAATGCACGTGCTGGGGAGCCACCAGGGGGCTTCCTCCCCCTGCGACATCCCGCAGCTCAGCAGACTCCAGTGTTGCACCACCTAAGTAGAAAGTAGGGTGGGGGGAGGGGGACACAGAAGGTACATAAGATACATAAGGGAAAAAACATGTAGTTGGCAGGGACTCAATGATCCAGGACCATTGCCCCTCCCATGCCTTCGATCCTTGTGGGGCTCTCGCGAGATCTGACCCAACCTCATCTGACGTCACCCGGCTCCACCCCGCTGTCAGTGAGGGTTGAGAGTCGATCCAAGATGGCCGCCATTCACGGAGGATCGCTGCAGGAGCTGGGGAGCGGTGAGTTCACTGACCTTAGCGGGTCTCAACCTGGGCTCAGGACGGAAGGGCTTCAACTGGGGGAACTACAACTGGAACAGGTAGGTGGAGGTTGTCCGTTCGACAGCTTACTTTGGGCTGCGGGGCTGCTTCTTTTTGTCGCCCTTCCTGGCTTCCTTCCATTAGGGATCCGGTGCTGCTTCGCCTGCCCTCGCTTCTTCAGGGATCTTGTCCTGGAGCCCCAGCCTGGTTAGGAAGTTTCCGCCATCTTCCAGGCCCTGCAGCGTGTTGGCTGCTCCATTTTGAATAACCAGCAGGCCAAAGGGGTATAACCAGCAGTACCGGGTCCCTGCTTCTCTTAGGACTTTGGTGATCGGAGCAAGTTGTTTCCTTTTGAGCAGGGTAGTAGGAGAAATATCTTGGTAAACTTGTATTTTATATCCCTCAAAGTCCCCTTGGCTCCTTGTGATTTGACAGAATGTCTCTTTTACTTTGAAGAAGTGGAATCTTGCTATGATGTCTCTGTGGGAGTCTCCTTGTTGCGGCTTTGACCTCAGGGCTCTGTGGCAGCGGTCTAGGTGAAGGTCCTGCTCCGAGCGGTCTGGCATTAGGTTTTGGAGCCATCGGCCCATGAACTCCTCTGGGTCTGTCTCAGTCTCTGGGACCCCCCGGACCCTCACGTTGTTCCTGCTGTCCCTGTTATCCACGTCCTCCTGCCTGTCCAGCAGATCACGAACCGTGTCCCTCTCCTGTGCCACCTGTTTATCAGTCTTGTGGAGGGCTTTGATGGTGGAGTCCATTTTTTTTTCCAGGGAGTCAGTGCGTTCCCCTATCCCGCCGATGTCTGCCCTTAAGGCTGCCACTTCAGACTGGAAGTATTTCTTAATGTCTGAGCAGAACTCCCGCATGTCCCTTCTTCGCATGATCTGGTTGTCCCTGCTTGTGTCCTCTCTGTCGGCTTCTTCCTCCGATTCAGAGTCGCTTCGCACCATTTCTTCCTGGCTTTTGTTCCTGGCTGAAACTCCTTTGGCAAAATAGTCCGTCAGAACCGTGGAGGTTCGCTTTGATCGGGTCGATCGGGACATCCTGGGTAGTTGGGGCAGATCTAGGGGAGGTTTTGGATGTTTTTTTTTTTTCACTTTAGGGTTATTTTTATTAAGTATGCCGCAGGTTGTGAGCGGAGCTAACGGCTCAAACTTCCATGCAGCTCGGCTTCGCACATGCGCCTCCCTTAATGTTACTTTTATGTCTAAAGCACTTATTCCCATGATCTGTTATTTATATTATCTGTTATTTATTTGATAACCACATGTATTACTACTGTGAAGCGCTACACTGGCGACACACTTTATTCGAGCTCGGCTAGTTCCACGAATTCGGGTATACCCGGGTGTATTGAGGTTTGTGACTGTTTTCTGCCCGAGTGCATTGAGGTATTTTCCAGGCAGGGATTGAAGCATTTTATTCCCGCTGGCTGCAATACTGCACAGTATATATATATATACTGCATTACAATTCATGAATTTATGCCATCTGGTAGACACGCGAAGCATTGCAGCCTATTAAATCCTAATCATTATCATTTAACAGATCAGCCGCCCGTCAGCCAGGCATGAACCCAGGCTGGGAAGGCAAACGCAACGGGGCTTGTCAGAGGTGAGGAGTGGCGCATTCCAGGTATCTGCCAGGTACATACTGTCTATTTGCTCGAATAAAGTGTGTCGGTGCAGTATGTACATTAATGGCGCTATATAAATAAAACATACAATACAATACTAACACTACAGTAGATATTAATGAAGGCCCACATTTAATCCATACAAAACTTAAGAACAGATCAACCTTTTATCCTAGCTTTAATAAGGGTACCTATCTAGATACTTTTTATAATCTAGTAGTGAAAGGCTTTGAAAAATTACAAAGTGATAAGAAACCTTTTTATAATAATCTAGGTCCCGCTGAAAGGACGGCTCTCAAACAACTGATGGACGATGATAGTATTGTTATTAAACAAGTGGATAAAGGAGGGGGAGTTGTTATCATGAACAAGAGCTATTATGATAAAGAAGCAGCTAGAATTTTAAATGATATGGTGACCCCTACCTGCTCCTCACTAACAGCAACCAAGCTACCTACCTGCTCCTCACTAACAGCGCCACCATCTGCACAACTAGTTGAAGCAAGGGCCTGCTCAGTGAGCTCTAAACTCCTTTCAAGATTGCCAATGTCCCTCAATATTGCAAGTTGCCTCTTCAGATCAGCAATCTCTGACTCTAAAGAGACCACACGCTCACACCTCTCACAGCGGTATGCTCCTTGGAACAGCTGCTCCAAGTGCACATACATGTGGCAAGATGTGCATTGAGTGGCATTTTCAATTCTGCTCATTCTAGCAACTATGAAGTTTAAAAGTATTAACAGTAAACTGTACTTCAATAAACTATACCTTGTTTAACCGCTTCCTTGTTAAAACTGCTTCTGGTTCTAACTGCACACTCTTTCAAGAAACAGCACTTACTGCTTCTGGTTCTAACTGCACACACTTTCAACAACCAGCACTTACTGCTTCTGGGCCTGGGGAGGGGGGTATAACAGGGTTAAGGGGAAGGGGAGGGGGGTACAAAAAGAAGAATCAGGGGAGCGTCAATACCTGGAACAAAATAAATAAAACTACCATAGTGCATAACGTATTAAATAAACACATAAAATGGCAGAGCTCCTAAAGGAACATATATGCTAGATGATGAAAAAATGCCCATCCATAGATAGCAATCAGGATCAAAAGTAGGAGGTTTAGTAGACCCAGAAGAGAGACACAGAGCCAAAAAATAAAAAATGCCAAAACATTTATCCGACAATGATAAAATTGGAGGCTTACAAGATACCAGATGGTTTACAGCATTGGTGTAGGGTAACGATGTTAAACCGAGTCGCGTTCTCGGGAACTCTGCACACCGCCGCTTCCTCCACCGGTCTCCGTCCTGTACTGCTGTTTGGAGCCGATACGTCACTTCCGGTTTTTCACACGTGTAGCAGACGCCACCGGAACTCCAGCCGCAGACTCTCTCCCTCTGGATCTCACACTGAGGGTTACGCTCTACGCGTTTCGCCGTGCGGGATGACGGCTTCGTCAGGAGTAACGTTAACCCATAAAAGGATACCTTATATACCTTCTATACTTACAATGACCTTTCCTCCTATAGGTCAATGTACAATTGGATCTAATTAATTGGGTGATTGGCTCTATTAGCCCTCTCCCACATAAAAATATCACAACAATGTTATACAATTTATATTAAAACACAGCCTTTATACTTTAATGTAGCTTTTATACATAGTTTTCAATTATGGTATTAAAATATCTACTCGGTATTAAATTAACACATACAATACAAATTATAATATTTAACACATATCACTAATAAAATATCCCCATTATCTCTCAAATAAAGAAAAAACGACGATCGATGAATCTCAAAAACAAGAGAAAAAGACAGAGTCAGTACAAAATATCCAAGTACAAAACAAAGGGGAGATGGAGCGCAGAGAAAAAAAATGCCAAGGTAAGATAGGGTCAATTTATTTGAACAACAATGCACAGTATTACTTACAATTGGTTTAAAACAGCATACATGTAGAAGTTCCCACAGAGGTCTGTATAAGCGTCTGTTTGGCACCCCCTGTCCCGACTGCAACACACTGCTACCGAGTCTCACAGGGTCCCTGGAAGGAGGTGACGAAGCGCTGTACTGCGTGAAACGCGTTGAGGGTTGCTCAATACTTTTATGTTGCACTCCTGGGTAGGAGTGCATTTCTAGCACGGTAGATTTTTCCCAATTCCAGTATTGCTGATATCCCCCTGTCATCCCACAAGTGGCTGTTGCTATTGCCATAGCCTTTGCCATAGCTCGAGAGCCCGCCTACCTCCTTTGGGTTGTTACACTTCCGGTTCCGGGTCAGGGACCCTGTGAGACTCGGTAGCAGTGTGTTGCAGTCGGGACAGGGGGTGCCAAACAGACGCTTATACAGACCTCTGTGGGAACTTCTACATGTATGCTGTTTTAAACCAATTGTAAGTAATACTGTGCATTGTTGTTCAAATAAATTGACCCTATCTTACCTTGGCATTTTTTTTCTCTGCGCTCCATCTCCCCTTTGTTTTGTACTTGGACTGTCTGTGGCCGGCTGATCACCGGAGGGAGAAGGAGCAGCGGGAAGAGAGGCATCTCAGAGGAATCCCCTTGAAGGTTTCAGACGAGCGCGGTCTCCATTTTCTGGAACCGTCAGTACAAAATATAACAATAATACACATTAGCACGACCCTATCTCATACATATTATTTATTGCATACACATCCATAGAAGAAGTATACAGATAAAAAATGCCTTAAATCTAAAGGAAAGCGCTTAACTCAAAATCCACATTAAAACCTAATGGTACAAGTGATTTCAGAGTGAAAATCCAGAAACTTTCTCTCTTTTTCAGAGCAGTAATTCTGTCTCCACCTCTCCAGTGTGGTAACACTTGTTCCAATACTGTGAATTTGAGACCTGATGTATCTCCATTATGTTTTTGAATAAAATTGTTTGACAAATAATGTGTGGTAACACCTCGTCTCACATTACCAATGTGTTCGAGTATGCGGGTTTTAACTGTTCTTGAAGTTTGATCTACATACTGTTAGATACAAAACTGAATTTGTCATCAGACCTATGTTTATGACAAATTCAGTTTTGTATCTAACATAACAGAACAACGGTTTCATATTAAACAACTTTTAACATGCAAATCACAGTATGTCATATACCTTGTTTACTGCCCATGTGGGCTACAGTATGTAGGTCAAACTTCAAGAACAGTTAAAATCTGCATACTCGAACACATTGGTAATGTGAGACGAGGTGTTACCACACATTATTTGTCAAACCATTTTATTCAAAAACATAATGGAGATACATCAGGTCTCAAATTCACAGTATTGGAACAAGTGTTACCACACTGGAGAGGTGGAGACAGAATTACTGCTCTGAGAAAGAGAGAAAGTTTCTGGAGTTTCACTCTGAAATCACTTGTACCATTAGGTTTAAATGTGGATTTTGAGTTAAGCGCTTTCCTTTAGATTTAAGGCATTTTTTATCTGTATACTTCTTGTATGGATGTGTATGCAATAAATAATATGTATGAGATAGGGTCGTGCTAATGTGTTTTATTGTTATATTTTGTACTGACTTTGTTTTTTTCTCTTGTTTTTGAGATTCATCGATCGTCGTTTTTTCTTTATTTGAGAGATAATGGGGATATTTTATTAGTGATATGTGTTAAATTTTATAATACGTATTGTATGTGTTAATTTAATACCGAGTAGGTATTTTAATACCATAATTGAAAACTATGTATAAAAGCTACATTAAAGTATAAAGGCTGTATTTTAATATAAATTGTATAACATTGTTGTGATATTTTTATGTGGGAGAGGGCTAATAGAGCCAATCACCCAATTAATTAGATCCAATTGTACATTGACCTATAGGAGGAAAGGTCATTGTAAGTATAGAAGGTATATAAGGTATCCTTTTATGGGTTAACGTTACTCCTGACGAAGCCGTCATCCCGCACGGCGAAACGCGTAGAGCGTAACCCTCAGTGTGAGATCCAGAGGGAGAGAGTCTGCGGCTGGAGTTCCGGTGGCGTCTGCTACACGTGTGAAAAACTGGAAGTGACGTATCGGCTCCAAACAGCAGTACAGGACGGAGACCGGTGGAGGAAGCGTCGGTGTGCAGAGTTCCCGAGAACGCGACTCGGTTTAACAACGTTACCCTACACCAATGCTGTAAACCATCTGGTATCTTGTAAGCTTCCAATTTTATCATTGTCGGATAAATGTTTTGGCATTTTTAATTTTTTGGCTCTGTGTCTCTCTTCTGGGTCTACTAAACCTCCTACTTTTGATCCTGATTGCTATCTATGGATGGACATTTTTTCATCATCTAGCATATATGTTCCTTTAGGAGCTCTGCCATTTTATGTGTTTATTTAATACGTTATGCACTATGGTAGTTTTATTTATTTTGTTCCAGGTATTGACGCTCCCCTGATTCTTATTTTTGTGCTGTGATTGTGGACCTTGAAACAGTCCTCTAAGGGTTTGAATGTTTATATTTTTTATTTTTTACTGTTTAATATAATTTTAGTTTTTTTATCACTGTTTCACTTCATGGGTAAATTTACTGCACGGTTTAATTTAGATATAGTGTTTGAGCGCCATCTAGTGTCTTTTTGATATAGTCTTGGGAGTGGGGTATTAGTCGCACAGGAGTTCTTGTGATACAAAATATTTCTGTCCTGGTTACACACACGTTATGTCTCCTGCAGGTCGGGGAGCACACGGTGGTAGAGACATTCAGCCTATCAACGTGGGACTGCGGCAGCTCCGGCTCCAGCTCCATAGTGCACGATATACCATCTGTGGATTATGGGGATGAAGAGGAATGTGAGTACAACGAAGCTGTAGGAGTGGAAGAAGCGGAGGAAGAGGAGCAAGAAGCTGTGGAGGAGGATGAGGAAGAGGAGGAGGAAGCTGAAGAGGAAGAATCAGAGGAAGAAGCGGTGGAAGAGGAGCAAGAAGCGGAGGAGGAGGGAGCCAAGGAAGAGGAAGAAGCCGAGGAAGAGGAAGAGCCTGTGAGATTTGGACTCAAGTGCTGCTTCCCTTTCCCCAGGCTGGGGAGAAGAGCCCATGTGAATGCATCTGAGGGGCCAAGGCAGAGAGGGGGGAACGTTCTTGGAGCCCTGTGGCGATGGATAGGGTGCAGGAGAGGCCGATAGGAGAGGCCCCCACCAAGAATTCCTGATAAACCGTTGTTTTCAGATTGTCCTGGCTTATAATCAGGCACCTCTCAGCGGTGACGGTCCGCTTGTGCCTTTTGTCTGTGAATCGCCTCTGCCAGTGCTTTTTGGCTCTTCCTCCAAGATTCCGGTAGGATTTTAATACGGTCGTCTGCTGCCGGGATCCCGGATGGGATTGAAGACATCGGAAGTCATACTGGATGGAAGCCGTAATTTACAAAAAACGGAGATTCCTGTGTGGAACTGTTCTTTAAAGAGTTGTGGGCAAACTCTGCCCAAGGGAGGAGGTCCACTCAATTATCCTGACTATTGGAGACAAAGCAGCGCAGGTTTTGCTCCAGTGTTTGGTTTGTTCTCTTGGTCTGCCCGTTTGTTTGAGGGTGGTACCCTGAAGAAAAGTGAAGGGTGATGTCCATCCTTTGGGCGAAGGCTCGCCAGAACTTAGAGATAAACTGTGAGCCGCGGTCGGAAACAATGTTCAGTGGGACCCCGTGGAGGCGGAAAATCTCTTTGACGAAGACGTCTGCCAAGGTGGCAGAATTGGGTAACCCTTTGAGGGGAATAAAATGGGCCTGCTTGGAAAACCTATCCAGGCCCACCAGGATAGTGTTCATCATTCTAGAAGTGGGAAGTTCTCCAATAAAATCCTTTGACAGATAGCTCCATGGGCGTTCCGGAATGGGTAATGGCTGTAAAAGACCTGGCGGTTTGCTGCGGTCTTTTGTGCTGGGCACAAGTTGGGAAGAATTTGACAAACTCTTCTGTATCTCTCAGCATGCTGGGCCATCAAAAGGTTCGATTGATGAGGTCGGAAGTCTTCTTGGTACCAGGATGACCAGCAGACTTGGATGAGTCACCCCACTCTAGTATCTTCCTTTGGAAGCGTGGAGCAGCGTACAAACAACCCTCCGGCACCTTGAGATCTCTGGGAAGATTAGCCTGTGCTGCCAGAACCTTATCCAAGACATTGAAAGAGTTGGCCGAAATGACGTATTTGGAGGGTAGAATCCTTGGATTTGTCTTCGACCATGAATTGCCATGAGAGTGCATCCGCTTTTTGATTCTTCGACCCGGGGATGAAAGAGATCAAATAATTGAACCTAGAAAAGAAAAGAGACCACCGGGCCTGACGGGCTCCTAGACGGTGTGCGTTCTCTATATACAACAGGTTTTTATGGTTGGTAAGGATTGAAATGGGGTTTTCAGTACCTTCCAAGAGATGTCTCCATTCATGTAGGGTGAGTTTGATGGCAGGAGTTCTCTATTGCCGACATCATAATTTTGTTCTGCTGGAGAATTTTTTTTTTGAGAAAAACCCACAGGGATGGAGCTTATCCTGTGGGGATTGCCTTTGAGAAAGGATGACGCCAGCACCGATATCTGAAGCGTCAACCTCTAGGGTAAAGGGAAGTCTGAGATCTGGGTGGCGTAGGGTGTGGGCGGAGGAGAATGTCCTTTTATGGGTCTCAAAGGCTAGAAGTGCTTTAGGTGGCCAGACTGCCGTGTTCACTCCTTTCTTTGTCAGAAATGTGATGGGAGCCACAGTAGAAAAGAAGTTCTTGATGAATTTCCGATAATAGTTTGCGAATCCTAGGAATCGCTGGATGGCTTTCAAGGATGTGGGTTGTGGCCATTCTAATACGGCCTTGAGTTTGGCCGGGTCCATGGAGAATCCTTTATCCGATATGATATAGCCTAGGAAGGCAACAGAGGATTGGTGGAATAAGTATTTCTCCAACTTGGCATACAGGAAATTTTCTCAAAGACGTGTCAAAACCAGCTTGGTGTGTTGGATATGGTCTGCAAGAGATTTGGAAAAAATAAGAATATCATCAAGATCAATAATGACAAAGGTGTTGAGGAGGTCCCGAATGATCTCATTAACGAATTCCTGGAAGACAGCGGGGCATTACAGAGACCGAAAGGCATAACAAGATATTCGTAATGCCCATCCCGGGTGTTAAAAGCAGTCTTCCATTCATCGCCTTGGCGAATACGAATAAGGTTATACAATAGGCTCCACTGAGATCGAGTTTAGAAAAAATGGTAGCCCCTTGTAATCGGTCAAAGAGTTCAGAAATAAGTGGCAGGGGGTATCGGTTCTTTACTGTGATCTTATTAAGACCCCGATAGTCTATACAGGGGCGAAGGGTGCCGCCTTTCTTTTTTACAAAGAAAAATTCCTGCGCCGGCTAGAGAAGAGGAATTCCTGATAAACCCTTTTTTTCAGATTCTCCTGAATATACTCAGACATGGCTTTGGTCTCGGGAATGGAAAGGGGGTATGATCAGCCCTTGGTAAGGACTGCACCTGGTAGAAGGTCGATGGGACAATCAAAGGGTCTGTGGGGAGGAAGAATCTCAGAGCGTACCTTGTCAAATACATCTGTGAATTCTGCATAAACGACTGGGAGGAAGGCTCTCTTCCCCTCGGGTATCTTCACCTCGCTGATCAGTTGTTTGGAAAGAATACAGGATTTGGCGCTCTGGGAGCTCCACTGTATGGATTTCTTGTTGGTCCAGTCCAGCTGAGGGTTGTGTAGTTGCAACCATGGGAGCCCCAGTATCACCTCAACCGATGGGGTATGTATCACATCTAGGGTGATATTTTCCTGATGGCCATCCTTAGTACTGAGGGAAAGAGCACAAGTCTCCAAAGAGATGTAAGCAGGTTGAAGGTGACATCCGTCAATGGCTTCCAACCCGACGGGAACTGCTTTGGAGAGAAGGGGAATCTTATTTTTTGTGGTGAATTCCTGATCAATAAAATTGTCACCGGAACCAGAATCGATAAATGCAGAAGTAGAGATTTGGAATTTGTCTCCAGAGAACAGAATGGGCAGCATGATTCGGGTTGGAAATTTTCCCTGGGGAGAAGGGGAAGGAGAGATGGTACCCAATGTGACCCCCTTATACCTCATTGGGTTCTGGCGTTTTCCGGCCGGAGAGGGCAGTTTGCCAACAGATGTCCAGGATGACCACAGTAGGGGCATAAGCTGCCGTCCCGCCGGCGCTGTCTCTCTGTCGCGGACAAGCGGTGACTTCCCAGTTCCATAGGTTCCGGATCGTCGGCAGATGGAGGGACATAGGGAATCAGGCTGCGACTAGTGGAACTAGTAGTAACAGAGCGAGGAAGCGAGCGTTCGACCTTCCTTTCTTGGAGGCGCTGATCCAACCGGACACACACAGAGATGAGGTCCTCCAATCTGGTGGGTCTTTCTTGGGCCGCCAGCTGATCTTTGATAGGCTTGGCAATCCCCTGCCAGAAGGCTGCGGATAAAGCCTCATCATTCCAGGTGGTTTCGGATGCGATGGTCCGTAACTCCAGATCATACTTAGCAACAGATCGGGATCCCTGGGAGAGAAGGAAGAGAGAAGAGGCCACCATGATCTTGCGGCTGGGAGTATCGAATACCTGTTTGAATTCCCAGAGGAAGCAAAGGTAGTAGTGCGTGATTCCGGGTCTCTGCTCCCAAATTGGAGATTCCAAAGCCAGAGCGTCACCAGTCAGCAGGGCAATGATATAAGCGACTCTGGACCTTGGCGAATGGAATCGGGAGGGAGTCAGCTCGAACTGGATCTCACACTTGTTGATGAATCCTCTGCATTTATGGGGATCTTCTGCATAGCGGTTTGGGGTAGGTTAGCCGTGGCTCCAAGGATGGAGGAGAGTCCGGAGGAGGTGGAGCTGCCGCACCCACAGCAGCGGGAGAAGGTGGGTGCTGTGAAAGAACCAACTTGGAGATTTCAGAGGTAAGAGAAGAGACTAGCATTTCCAACCGGTAGAGTCGGTCTAGGGGGCTTGGCTGTTCTGCCTCAGCGGGGTCCATGTTCGTTGGGCTGAGCATAATGTGAGGCGGCGCTCACCACTAACTAGACCGGATCCCAGTACTGAGGTGGGGATATAGACACCATGCACCCACGGCAACGGGAGCAGGTCTGGTAGGTGGATGGTTTGAGTTTGCCGGGTGCGGGTGGGAAAAGGTAATGGTATGGTACTTGCTGAATCCTGGGGCGCAGCCGAGAGAGAGGTCGTAGTCCAAGATCCAAGGTCGTGGGTAGGAGCCAGGGGGAAGGTAGTAGGCTGAGAACCGAGATCGAGGATTGGAGAGTAGCGGATGGTCAAGGGCAAGCCAGGGTCGAAATCCAAAGAGGGGTCCTAAAGCCAAGCCGTATCGATACACAAGAGCGGTGATAACAAGGTTAACGCACAAGGTGAGGCAGAGGAGACGAAACACAGAGGGACCATGAAACTATGCTCAGCCAAAGAAGGGAAGGCTGAGCAGCATAATATAGGTACTAGGGTCCAATGGGGTAAAGCAGCAGAACGGAGGAGCAGCCACAGGAAGCCAGGGATATGTCAGGACAGGGGAATCAGCTATGGGACTAATTGTGTCGGAGTGCAGCTTGAGAGTGGTGTGCGCGTCCTCTGTGGAGGGAGTGGGTACGCGACACGGAAGGGGGCGGAGTTTAGTCCCACGCGGAGGCGGAAGAGTCCTGGGCTGTGCGCATGCGTGTAGCACAGAATGCGCGAGTCTGCCCTGCAGGGAGGAGGTCCGTGCTGTCTGAGGAGCATCAGCTGGGTGGCAAGCAGCTGTAGGTAAGGGAGGAGGCTTCTTAGAGCGGGGCGCTTCCATATCCCTTACAGGAGCCCCCCGCCCCTTGAGGTGCGGCCTCAGGATGGCTCCAATATGGCTTGTGGGGATGCCTAGTATGAAAGAGTTTCAATATTCTGGGGGCGTGTATCTGGTGATGGGATATTCAAGATCTCTCCTCAGGTCCAAAACCCCTCCAGTGGACCAAGCATTGAACAGATCCCCTCGAGTTTCTTAAATCTATAATGGATTGGACTTCGTATTCTTTTTGGCCCTGTATCATCACAGGTTTGGCAATCATAGGTGTTTTATGGAAGCGCAGGTTCTGCGACACGGTTTCAGGAGGTAGATATGAAAGACTGATGGAATCTTCATAGATGGAGGAATTTGAAGACGATATGTGGCAGGATTAATCCGTTCCGAGATGGTAAAAGGATCCAGGTATCTGGGGGCTAGTTTCAGGCTGGGAGCTTTCAGCCTGATGTTTTTCGATGAGAGCCATACCTTGTCCCCTGGCTTATAATCAGGCACCTGTAAGTGGTGACGATCCGCTTGTACCTTTTGTCTGCGAATTGCCTCTGCCAGTGCCTTTTGGATCTTCCGCCAAGATTCCAGTAGGATTTTAATACGGTCGTCTGCTGCCGGGATCCCGGATGGGATTGAAGAAATCGGAAGTCGTACTGGATGGAAGTCGTAATTTACAAAAAACGGGGATTCCTGTGTGGTACTGTTCTTTATAGAGTTGTGGGCAAACTCTGCCCAAGGGAGGAGGTCAGCCCAATTATCCTGACTATCGGAGACAAAGCAGCGCAGGTATTGCTCCAGTGTTTGGTTTGTTCTCTCGGTCTGCTCGTTTGAGGGTGGTACCCTGAATAAAAGTGAAGGGTGATGTCCATCCTTTAGGTGAAGGCTCGCCAGAACGTAGAGATAAACTGCGTGCCGCGGTCGGAAACAATGTTCAGTGGGACCCCGTGGAGGCGGAAAATCTCTTTGACGAAGACGTCTGCCAAGGTGGCAAAATTGGGTAACCCTTTGAAGGGAATAAAACCTATCCACGACCACCAGGATAGTGTTCATCCCTCTACAAGTGGGAAGTTCTCCAATAAAATCCATTGACAGGTGGCTCCATGGGCGTTCCGGAATGGGTAATGGCTGTAAAAGACCTGGCGGTTTGCTGTGAGTCGTCTTGACCTGGGCACAAGTTGGGTAGGATTTGATGAAGTTTTCCGTATCTCTAAGCATTCTGGGCCACAAAAGGTTTGCTTGATGAGGTCGGAAGTCCTCTTGGTACCAGGATGACCGGCGGACTTGGATGAGTGACCCCACTCTAGTATCTTCCTTTGAAAGCGTGGAGCAGCATACAAACGACCCTCTGGCAACCTTGAGTTCTCTGGGAAGATTAGCCTGTGCTGCAAGAATCTTATCCAAGACATTGAAAAGTTGGCCGAAATGACGTATTTGGACGGTAGAATCGTCTCAGGAACCTCCTCGGATTTGTCTTCAACCATGAATTGCCGTGAGAGCGCATCCGCTTTTTGATTCTTCGACCCGGGGATGAAAGAGATCAAATAATTGAACCTAGAAAAGAAAAGAGACCACCGGGCCTGACGGGCTCCTAGACGGCGTGCGTTCTCTATATACAACAGGTTTTTATGGTCGGTAAGGATTGAAATGGGGTTTTTAGTACCTTCCAAGAGATGTCTCCATTCCTGTAGGGCGAGTTTAATGGCCAGGTGTTCTCTATTGCCAACATCATAATTTTGTTCTGCTGGAGATTTTTTTTTTTTGAGAAAAACCCGCAGGGTTGGAGCTTATCCTGTAGGGATGGCCTTTGAGAAAGGATGGCGCCAGCACCGATATCCGAAGCGTCAACCTCTAGGGTAAAGGGAAGTCTGAGATCTGGGTGGCGTAGGATGGGGGCGGTGGAGAATGTTCTTTTAAGGGTCTCAAAGGCTAGAAGTGCTTTAGGTGGCCAGACTGCTGTCATCTCCTTGTTGGAACAAACGCCAAGAATACACAATGAGGGTATAAGGGGGGATCACAGTGGTTAGCCATATCTCCTGCCAGTTCTGCCCCTAGGATAGTGAGGAAAAATTTCCAACCTCGAAATCATGTGGCCCATTTGCCTCTGTGAGACAATTCCAATCTCATCGAATTTATCGATTTGGTTCCCCTTGGCTGGGCATATTTGGATTGAATCAGGATCATTGCACACAAAAACTAAGATTTACCCTGTGTTTTTTTTCCTTCCAAACGTCTAGTTCCGTCAGGGTGTGGAAGCCACTATTGAAGGACGTCCCCAGCGTCAACCGGCCTTAGCATCTCTTTGGAGACTTGTGCTCTTTCCCCTGAAGTCTAAGGACGGCCATCAGAGAAAAGATCCACCCTTAGAGTATCCAGACGCCCCTATGTTTGACAGGTGACTAACTGGTGGCTTCCATCGGTTGCATTTTGCTGCAACTACACAACCCCCTCAGCTGGCTCTGGCCTTAACAACGAAATACCATACAGTGGAGGCCTCCCTCACAGTGCGCTCCAAATCCTTGTTGGTATTATTTTACCAAACAAAACAGCCAGATCGGCAGGGGTTTTGAAATTTGAGCTTTTTGAAGATAGCTCTGAACGAGGATGAAGAGGGGTCCTGTGAAGAGAGGTAGATAACACTGTGTATTCGGCTGTTGATTTTTCTGGTTGAATGATAGATGTTTGAGATTGATTTTGATTGAAGGACCTGTTTTCAATCCGCCAAGGTTCTGTGAAGATGTTTGAGATGATGGAAGAAGATTGAATAGATACTTGCTGAGGGGTAGAGGAGAGAGAGAGAATAGAGGCATGAACGATGAGCCCTTCGCATGCTGACCTGGGTCGTGGGGGAAGCAGGTATACATTAACAGACAGTATTTGAAAGGTAAGAATACCAAGAGTCGTCTTCCCACACAGATCACTTTGGATTGAGGGGCCAGAACATAATACTGGGCGACCAGTGCTCAGCTCTAGGGCGGAAACTTCCCAAAAGGGCCGCCGTCTGGGCAGTCCCCGAATCAAGATCATATCCCTCTTGGTCCATTTACAGAGACCGAGATTAAAAAGCCCAGAATTTGTTATGTCTGAGTAGTAATTCAGGAGGAATCTGGAAATAGAATAAAGAGACATAGAAAAAAGGGTTTATCAGGAATTCCTCTTTCCAGCCAGCGCTGGATGTTTCTTTGTGATAAAAAGAAAAGACGGCACCCTATCGACCCTGTAGAGACTATCGGGGTCTTAGTAAGAACTACGTGAAAGAACCGCTACCCGCTGTCCACTTATTTTCTGAACTCTTTTGACTCCGATTACAAGGGGCTACCATTTTGTCTAAACTCGATCTCAGGGGAGCCTATAACCTTAATCGTATTCGCCAAGGCGATGAATGGAAGACAGCTTTTAACACCTGGGATGGGCATTACGGATATCTTTGTTATGTCTTCGGTCTCTGTAAGCCCCGCTGTTTCCAGGATTCGTTATGAGAATCTTTTGGGACCTCCTCAACAACCTTCGTCATTATTTATCTTGATGATATTCTTATTTTTTTCAAAATCTTCTTGCAGACCATATCCAACACACCAAGCTGGTTTTGACACTCTTTGAGAATATTTCTGTATGCCAAGTTGGGATAAATGCTTATTCCACCAATCCTCTGTTGCCTTCCTAGGCTATAGTCATATCTGATAAAGGATTCTCCAAACTCAAGGCGACCTTAGAATGGCCCATACCCGTCCTTGTTGTCGGGAATCCACTCCTGGCTTTTTAGAGATTATCCCTCATGGACTTCTTACGTAGACCTTCATGTGTTCTCTCTGAATATTCTCACGTTGTCACATACAAAACTAACTAAACGCTCCTATTGGCTTCCTTGCCTGCCTGAGGTGCCCGTCCCTGCCTTCTTGTGCTCTCACTCTGGACACGGGGCCATGCTTCTCTCTGCTTTTTCTCTTCGTGCCTACTGCGTTCTTATGTAGATGCCCAGACACGTGCCTGATATTCTCTAAACCTCACCTACCTAGGGATGCTGACCTCCTATTGATTGCAGTGCCCACTGCTTTTCGTTTTTGAATTTGAAGAAAAGCGTCATTGACAACGCCCTTGGCGCAGTTCTACAACTATACCACAGACAGGGTTTAGAATAATTCATGTCGCCCAGACGTCTGTGGATATCCTAATCTCTGCTTGTCGGAGGCTGCGTGAAGGGGGTGGTAATGTCAGGAATCCACTCCTGGCTTCTGGCTGGAGCTGAGCCCCTTCCATTCCGGAGCTTTTGCAGGTTCCAGACAATCTATGCCCTGCCTTCCTGCAATCACCTGCCTCTTGCTCCTCCTGTGCGCTAGCTCTCTGGCCTGATGCCTACCTGTCCTATTATGTGCCTGCGCCCGCCCGTCAGATTTCTCCCTCAGGAAGCGTTTGTTGACAGAGATTGCATCAATGTTCAGTTAATGATTCTAGACTCGTTGAGGCCTGCTTAGGCCTCCTTGTGCCTGGTATCCTGCTTCCAGTCCCCTGCTTACAAGGCCTTCTTGCTTAGCAGCCGGCGCTGCTTTCCTTGTTCCTGGCAGAATTCGACCCTGCCGCACTGAAGCGGCTACGCTGGTGTCCCAGTGTTTCCTGTGGCGTGTCTGCACCCCTGGTTCCTGTGGCCTTCCTGTTGGCAGTCTGTTCCCAGTGGTCTCCACCACTCTCGGGTGTACCCGGCTAGGGGGTGCCGTTTGTGCTGAAGCACTGGATCTGCGTCTGTCCCTGTTCCCATTGGTCTCCACCACTCTCGGCTGTACCCGGCTAGGGGGTGCCGTTCTGTGCTGAAGCACTGGATTTCCAGTTCCTGTTCCTATCCCTGAAGTACCTTCACAAGATTTCCTGTTGATGACATCGGCTTGTTTCCTCAACCACCGCTCCGTGCCGCCTGCCTTGACCCCTGCCTGGATAACGTTAACCCTACCTTCTCCAATCCTGACTTGGCTATGTCTATGATTAGGAATCCGCACTCGGACCTGATCCGTGGCCTAAGGTCGGTGTTTATATATCCCACCTCAGCCCCGCGGTCGGTACCACGTTTGTGGCAAGCACGTACGATACAGTATGTCCAGCCTCACAAACTCGGACCCGGAGGTGGGGTTAGGCCGGTTCCCCTCTGAAAACCGGTCCCAGTCTGTAAAACAGCCCCTGTCTAAGATCAGTATATATTTGAGAGACTGCCTCCGCCTGAAACCCAGTCCCTGTTTTTTGGCCTAACCCGTCTCAGAAACAGCTCCGTAAAGAACTCCTGATTAAGGCCCAGCGCCTTAGAGAGCTAAAACAGACTATGATTTCCTATGTTCCTGCCCCTGGCTCCCCTGTGACCTGGGAAAACGTGAATCCTGTGAAACTGGCGCGCAGACTCAAATATGTTTCATGAATTATCCCTATCTTTGGACCAGCACATAAGAGAGCAGGATCCTACCTCGCATGCGACGCTGTTATGGGACTGCTTCCCTGCGCTACCAGTCCTGTTGCTAAACCCTTGGGTTTCCTCCTTCTCATGGAAATTACCAAGCTGATTTTGTTCCTCTTAAGCCTAAGTGAGAATCTGCCACGGTCTCTAGCCCCGATTTAACCTCCCTGTCTGAAAGCCGGTCCCTGTCTGAAAGCCGGTACCTGTCAAAAGCCGGTCCCTGTCTGAAAGCCGGTCCCAGTCTGAAAGCCGGTCCAGTCTGGTCCAGTCTGAAAGCCGGTCCCAGTCTGAAAATCTGCCAGTCTGAAAACCTGTCCCAGTCTGAAAACTTCCCCTTTCTGAGAACTGGTCCCTGTCAAAACACTGTCCGGCCTGAAACCTGACTTGTGGGAAAAAACGACCCAGTCTGGAAGATGTTACACTCTCACGCCAGAGCGTGGGACAGATGGATCGCCCTCGGGCCAGCTACGCTGCCCTGTCACAGTCTATACAGCGCGCTGAAAATCCCCCTACTGGACCCCCCTTTTCTGACTCTCTTGCATCTAGTGTTACCCCTCCAGTTTCTCAAGAGTTGAAATCCTGCCTGTGTCTCTAAAATCTCTTTCCTTAGAGCCTTCCCTTCCTGCATTGACAGTTCAGGTTTCCAAGTCAAGTTTCCTTTTATTTTCCCTGCAAATGTACCACATTCTGTTATTGCATCTAATGATTTTCTGCAGTCCTGTATAACCATGGATGATCCTAAGATTCTCACAGTAAGCATCATCCTTCCCTCCCTATCCCCCCCCGACATCATGTTCCATCTGTGATATCTTGGGATTCCCACTCCCAGCAGCGAATACTGTTTGCCAGTGACTCCTCACAGTATTGAGGTACCCGTTTGACTGCATGATGCTACTGCAAATTTAGGATTATCCCTCATGAATTTCTGTACTACCTCATTGTGTTCTCTGAATTCACGTTGTCATCATCAAAGACTACAACGCTCCTATTGGACTTCCTTGCCTTGCTGAGGTGCCCGTCCTGTTCCTGTGCTCTCACTCTGGAACGGGCAGCTTCTCTCTGCTTTTCCTTCGTGTCTACTGCGTTCTATGTAGATGCCAGAAATCGGTCCTGATATTCTCTAAACCTCACCTACCTAGGGATGCTGACCTCCTATTGATTGCAGTGCCACTGCTTTCCGTTTGAAAAAAGCGCTCATTGACAAACGCCCTTGGCGCAGTTCTACAACTATACCCAGAGGGTTCAGAAATAATTCCATGTCCGCCCAGACGTCTGTGGGATCTTTTGCTCGTGGAGTCGGCCTCCAGAAGGGTGGTGGAATGTCAGGAATCCACTCCTGGCTTTGGCTGGAGCCCTTATCCGAGCTTTGCAGGTTCCAGACAATCTATTCCCTGCTTCTGCAATCACCTGCCTCTTGCTGCTCCTGTGCAGCTCTGGCCTGATTGGCCTCCTGTCCTATTAGTGCCTGCCCCGCCTCAGGAGTTGTTGGACATAGACTTTGCAATCCAAGTTGCAAGTGACTGTGCTTGTCACAGACTCCGTTGGCCTGCTAGGCTCCTTGTGCCTGGTATCCTGCTTCCAGTTCCCGCTTCACAAGGCCTTCTTGCTTAGCAGCCCTGGCGCTGCTTTCCTTGTCCTGCAGAGACTTCGCTGCCGCACTGAAGCGGCTACGCTGGTGTCCCCAGTGTTCCTGTGGCGTGTCTGCACCCTGGTTCCTGTGGCCTTCCTGTTGGCAGTCCTGTTCCCAGTGGTCTCCACCACTTCGGCTGTACCGGCTAGGGGGTGCCGTTTTGTGCTGAAGCACTGGATTCTGCAGTCCCTGTTCCCATTGGTCTCCACCACTCTTCGGCTGTACGGCTAGGGGGTGCCGTTCTGTGCTGAAGCACTGGATTTCCAGTTCCTTCCCTATCCTGAAGTACCTTCACCCAAGATTTCCTGTTGATGAACTCGCTTGTTTCCTCAACCACCGTCCTGTCCTGCCGCTGCCTTGACCCCTGCCTGGATAACGTTAACCCTACCTTCTCCAATCCTGACTTGGCTATGTCTGATTATGGAATCCGCACTCCGGACCTGACTCCGTGGCCTAAGGTCGGTGTTTATATATCCCACTCAGCCAGCGCCCCGCTCCGGTACCAGTTTGTGGCAGCCGTACGATACAGTATGTCCAGCCTCACAAACTCAGACCCCGCTGAGGTGGGGTTAGGCCGGTTCCCCTCTGAAAACCGGTCCCAGTCTGTAAAACAGCCCCTGCTAAAGATCAGTATATATTTGAGAGACTGCCTCCGCCGAAACCCAGTCCCTGTTTTTTGGCCTAACCGTCTCCGAAACAGCTCCGTAAAGAACTCCTGATTAAGGCCCAGCGCCTTAGAGAGCTAAACAGACTATGATTTCCTATGTTCCTGCCCCTGGCTCCCTGTGACCTGGGAAAACGTGAATCCTGTGAAACTGGCGCAGACTCAAAATATGTTTCATGAATTATCCCTATCTTTGGACCAGCACATAAGAGCAGGATCCTATCCTCGCATGCGACGCTGTTATGGGACTGCATCCCTGCGCTACCAGTCCTGTTGCTAAACCCTTGGGGTTTCCTCCTTCTCATGGAAATTACAAGCTGATTTTGTTCCTCTTAAGCCTAAGTGAGAATCTGCCACGGTCTCTAGCCCCCGCATTTAACCTCCCTGTCTGAAGCCAGTTCCGGTATCCCGGTTGTTAGCGTGGATCCGTCTCTAACCGCCATGTCTGAAGATTGGGCCCGACGGCCCTGGTGAGTGCCACCGGCGTAACCCCTACGTCACAGCAGCGGAACATAATGTATTTATCGTTTCCAGAGGGAAGGCGAAAGTAGTTTTTGTCATGATGTACCAAGTGAATTCACAGAAAGCCGGTAGGCGTTGTTGTAGGACAAATCGGGCCTCATGCGATGCCACTGTTCGGCGCGGTTCTGGGTTTGGGCAGTCTATGCAACAGTTGGGAATGTGTTCAATAGACAGGGATTCGGTGAGGAGCGATTAGTATGTAGTTGGAAGAGGTGAGAAGGGAGAATGTTGGTCCGAATGGTCGCAAGGACACAAATCCGCCAAGTCCACCAGCCACACAACAAGTGGCTGGCGGGGGTGTCTGTTCTGGGTTGCACTGTTTTGACATGAAGAATGGAAAGAAAGAATTGGTATGGTGAGGCTCTACCTTTATCCTGGTCGTGGGGGAATGAGCAATGCGACAGGGGTGGGGCTGAATTGGTGCTCTGGTTCAGATGAGTTCTGCGGAGTCCCTCATGTAAACTTCGGTGGGGCGGCGTGCTTATGTGTGGGTCGTGGTCCCTGTCTGAAAGCCGGGGGTCCCTGGTTCCCAGTCTGAATTTGTAAACGACCGCGAGGGTCCCAGTTCTGATGCAAATCCCCCCCCTCCCCCCCCCCCCCCGGGTCACAGTATGAAAATCTCTGTTTCCCCCCAGTCTGATGAAACACCGATCCTCGTGTACCCCACAGTCTGATAACAAGTCCGCTTTCTGATGGATACTGGTCCCTGTATAACAAACCTTGTCTCCGTGTCGACAACACGGAAAAACCTGAGTCCATCTTGTTGGTGGGGGCAAAAAAAAATCGGAAAAAAACGACCAGTATGGAAGATGGTTACAGCTCTACACGCCAGAGCGTGGGGCATGACAGAGTTTTGGATCAGCCCTTCTCACCCTCGGGCGACTACGCGACCCTGTCACAGTCGATAGCGCTTGAAAAATCTACGCCCCTACTGACCCCTTTTTCTGAAATCTCTTGAATTCTAGTGTCTACCCCCTCAGTTTCTCAGAGATTTGTGTGATCGAATCCATGCCTGTGTGCTCCTAAAATCTCTTTCCGTAGAGCCTTCCCGTTCCGGCTTAGTGACAGTTCAGGTTTCCAAGTCAAAGTTTTCCTTTTCACCTTTCCTGACAAAGTTACCACATTGCCGGTGATTGCAATAATAGATTCTTTCTGCAAGTCTGTTAAACCAGTGTGGATGATCCTCAGATTCATTCTCACAGAAAGCATCATCCTTCCCTCCTCTCCCCCCCACAGTACCTCATGTACATTCTGTAATCTGGGATCCCACATCCTCAGGCAATGACTGGTTTAGCCAGTTGACTCCTCCCGAGGTATTTGAGTCGTTCGGGAAAAACCACTGTTTCTGACTGAATGGACTGCTATGTGGAAAATTATGGATTTAGTCAGCTTCATGGAAACTTTCTGTACTACCTACATGTGTTCTCTCTGAATTTATAACAGTTGTCATCGATCAAAGACTACATACGCTCCTATTGGACTCCTTGCCTTGCTGAGTGTTGGACCCCGGGTCCCTAGTTATTGTCGCTATCGCTAATGGAGCCATCGTGGTTCATCAAGCAATGTCCTTCTCTCTGATTTTGCACTCTGTGTGGCCCTACCTGCTTCTATGTAGATGCCCAGGATCATCGGTCCTGATATCTCTCTATAACACGACACACATAGGGATGATTGTCTTGACCTTACCATGACTATTGATTTTGCGATGCCACTCTGCTTTTTCCGTTGTTTTTTTTTGAAGACAAAAAGGTAGAGACGCTCATTGACAAAGGTCGGACGCCCACCCTCCATCGTGGCGCACCAGGTCTACACTAACCCAAGAGGGTTCAGAAACGTATAAAATAATTCCATGTTCGCACAACGAAGTGACGTTCTGTGGTGATGGGGGATCGCTATCTATGTGTACGGAGGGACTAGGTTTTGAAGGAGTACCGTTGGGGGAAGGGATGGTAATGTAAGAGGTTGTTGGTATGGGTTAAATGCGGCGGTGGATATGGGGTGACTAAGTTTCGGTAAGTTGTTTTTTTATTTGATGAGGGGTAGTTTCGAGCCATGGCCTCCCGGGTGGTAGAACAGGCGGCTTCCTGGGTGTGGGTTGTGCGTGCTTGATGGTGTGTTTGCGTATAATTGGAGAGGGTATAGGTAATGTTCCAGAGAATCCATCTTACTGGCCTTTGCTGGAAGCCTACCTTACAGTCCGGCACGCTTGCAGGTTCCAGACAATCTATTCCCTGCTTCTGCAATCACCTGCCTCTTGCATGCTCTCTGTGCAGCTCTGGCCTGATTGGCTCTGTCCTATTTAGTGCTGCCCGCCCTCAGGAAGTTGTTGGACATATAGACTTTGCAATCCAAGTTTGCAAGTGACTGTGCTTGGTCACAGACGTCCGTTTGGCCTGCTAGGCCTCCTTGTGCCTGGTATCCTGCTTCCAGTCCCCTGCTTCACAAGGCCTTCTGCTTAGCAGCCCTGGCGCTGCTTTCTTGTTCCTGGCAGACTTCAGTAGCCGACTGAAGCGGGCTACGCTGGGTTCCCCATGTTGTCCTGTGGCGTGTCTGCACCCCTGGTTCCTGTGGCCTTCCTGTTGGCAGTCCTGTTCCCGTGGTCTCCACCACTCCGGCTGTACCGGCTAGGGGGTGCCGTTTGTGCTGAAGCATGGATTCTGCTGTCCAGTCCCTGGTTCCCCATTGGTTCTCACCACTCTCGGCTTACCCGGCTAGGGGGTGCCGTTCTGTGCTGAAAGCACTGGATTTCCAGTTCTTCCTATCCTGAAGTACCTTCACCCAAGATTCTGTTGATGACCTCGGCTTGTTTCCTCAACCACCGCTCCTGTGCGCCCCTGCTGGACCCCTGGCCTGGATAACGTTAACCCTACCTTCTCCAATCCTGACTGGCTATGTGTGATTTATGGAATCCGCACTCCGGACCTGACTCGTGGCCTAAGGTCGTGTTGTTTATATATCCCACCTCAGCCCGCGGTCCTCGGGTACCAGTTTGTGGCAAGCACGTACGATACAGTATGTCCAGCCTCACAAACTCAGCACCCGCTGAGGTGGGGTTAGGCCGGTTTCCCTCTGAAAAAACGTCCCAGTCTGTAAAACAGCCCTGTCTAAAGATCAGTATATATTTGAGAGACTGCCTCCGCACTGAAACCCAGTCCCTGTTTTTTGGCCTAACCCGTTCTCAGAAACACAGCTCCGTAAAAGAACTCCTGATTAAGGCCCAGCGCCTTAGAGAGCTCTAAAACAGACTATGATTCCTATGTTCTGCCCTGGCTCCCCTGTGACCTGGGAAAACGTGAATCTGTGAAAAATGCGCAGGACTCAAAATAGTTTCATTGAATTATCCCTATCTTTGGACCAGCACAAGAGAGCAGGATCCTATCTCGCATGCGACGCTGTTATGGGACTGCTCCCTGCGCTACAGTCCTGTTGCTAAAAACCTTGGGGTTTCCCTTCTCATGGAAATTACCAAGCTGATTTTGTTCCTCTTAAGCCTAAGTGAGAATTCTGCCACGGTCTCTAGCCCGATTTACTCGAAACCTGTCTGAAAGCCGGTCCCTGTCTGAAAGGCCGGTACCTGTCAAAGCCGGTCCCTGTCTGAAAGCGGTCCCTGTCTGAAAAGGCCGGTCCCAGTGCTGAAGCCGGTCCCAGTCTGAAAGCCGGGTTCCAGTTGAAAACTGTCCCAGTCTGAAAACAGGTCCAGTCTGAAAAACTTCCCTTTCTAGAAGAACTTGGGTTCCTGTCAAAAACCTGTCCCGGCCTGAAAACCTGACCTTGTGGGAAAAAAAACGACCCAGTCTGGAAGATGGTTTACACTCTCACGCCAGAGCGTGGGACAGATGGACGTCGCCCTCGGGCCAGCTACGCTGCCCTGTGTCACAGTCTATCAGCGCTGAAAATCCCCACTAGGACCCCCTTTTTCTTGACTCTCTTGCATCTAGTGTTACCCCCTCCAGTTTCTCAGAGGTTTGAGTTGAATCCCTGCCTGTGTCTCTAAAATCTTTCCTTAGAGCCCTTCCCTTCCTGCATTGACAGTTCAGGTTCCAAGTCAAAGTTTCCTTTTTCACCTTTCCCTGCAAAGTACCACATTCCTGTTATTGCATCTAAAGATTCTTCTGCACGTCCTGTTATAACCATGGATGATCCTAAGATTCTCACAGTAAAGGCATCATCCTTCCCTCCCTATCCCCCCCACAGTACCTCATGTACCTCGAATCTGGGATTCCCAATCTCAGGCAATATGTTTGCCAGTGACTCCTCCAAGTATTTGAGTGGGTACCCGTTTTGACTGCATGACGCTACTGCAAATTTAGGATTATCCCTATGGAACTTTCTGTACTAACCTCATGTGTTCTCATCTGAATTCACGTTGTCATCATCAAAGACTACAACGCTCCTATTGGATTCTTGCCTTGCCTGAGGTGCCCGCTCCCTGCTCTTGTGCTCCTCACTCTGACACGGGCATGCTTCTCTCTGCTTTTCTCGTGCCAACGCGTTCTATGTAGATGCCCAGACATCGGTCCTGATATTCTCTAAACCTCACTACTAGGGATGCTGACTCCTATTGATTGCTAGTGCCACACTGCTTTTCGTTTTTGAACAAAAAGCGCTCATTGACAAACGCCCTGGCGCAGTTCTATACAACAAAATACCAAGAGGGTTCAGAAATAATTCCATGTCGCCCAGACGTCTGGGGATCATATATGCTCGTCCGGACGGCTAGCGTGTGGGGTGAGGGGAGGTTAATACCCCCCACGGGTAAGTCAGGAATCCAACTCCTGGTCTTGGTGGAGCCCGTTCCAGATCGGAGCTTTTGCAGGTCTCAGACAATCTATTCCCAATGCTTCTGGCAATCACCAGCTCTTGTGCTCCTGTGCAAGCTCTGTGCCTGATTGGCCTCCTGTGTCCTATTTAGTGCCCTGCCCCTGCACATCAGGGATAGTTGATTGGACACCATAGACTTGCCATCCAAGTTGCAAGGATGTGCTTGTCACAGACTCCGTTTGGTATTGCTAGGCCTCCTTGTGCCTGTATCACTGCTTCCAGCCTCCTGCTTTCACAAGGCCTTCTTGCTTAGCAGCCTGGAGCTGCTTCTTTTTTCTGGCAGGACTTCGCGCGGCACTACTTGAAGCGGCTATCGACCTGGTTGTCCCGTGTTCCATGTGGCGTGTCTGCACACCCCTGGTTCCTGTGGCCCCTCCATGTTGGCATAGGTCTGTTCTCCCGTGGTTACTCCACCACTCGGCTGGGTGGACCCGGCTAGGGGGGTGCCGTTTTGGCTGTAAGCACTGGATGTCTGCTAGGCCCTGTTCCCATTGGTTCCACCACTCTCGGCGTGTACCCCGCGTAGGGTGGTGCCGTCTGTGATGAAGCACTGGATTTCCAGTTCGTTCCTATCCTGAAGTACCTTCACCCAAGATTTCCTGTTTTGATTGACCTCGGCTTGTTCCTCAACACACACCCGCTCCGTGTTGCCGCCTGCCTGACCCGCGTGGATAAGTTACCCTACTTCCTCAATCCTGACTTGCTATGTCTGATATATGGAATATCCGCTCCAAGCGACCTGACTCCTGGGCTAAGGCGGCGTTTGTTTAATCCCCATTCGGCTAGAGGTCCCCCGCGGTCGGGTTGACCAGTTTGTGGCAAGCACGTACGTTACACCTTGAAAGACTCATCCAGCGATTCCTGGGATTTGCAAACTATGTAATCGGAAATTCATCAATGAACTTCTCTTCTACTGGGTCTCCATCACACTTCTGGACAAAGAAAGGTATCTTGTGAAGTACTAGTCTTAGTCTGGCCACCTTAACAAGCCCCACTTATACCTTTGAGACCCTTAAAAGAACATTCTCCACAGCACCCATCCTACGTCCACCCAGATCCAGAATTCCCTTACCCTAGAGGTTGACGCTGGATGTATCGGTGCTGGCGCCATCCTTTATCCCAAGGGCCATCCCTACAGCGCTAAGCTCAAACCCTGCGGGTTTTCTCAAAAAAAAAAAATCTCAGGCGCCAGAACAATAAATTATGAATGTGGGCAATAGGAGAACGAACTGGCCATTAAACTCGCCCTACAGGATTGGGACACTCTGGAAGTACTTAAAAACCACCATTTCAATCCTTGTACCGACCATAAAAACCGTTTCTTGATATAGAGACGCACGCCGTTCGGATGCCCGCTCAGGCCCCGGTGGTCTCTTTTTAGTTCTAAGGTTCAATTATTTGATTCTATCATCCCCGGGTCGAAGAATCAAAATAAGCGGATGCGCTGGCACGCGCAATCATGGTTGAAGCACGAAATTCCGAGGAGGGGTTCCTGAGACGACTTTACCGTTTCCAAAGAGTCACTTTCGGCCCAATTTTCTTCGTGTTTTCAATGTCTGATGGATAATGATCATTGCAGCACAGGCTAATCATTCACAGCGAACTCGAATGGTTGCCAGAGGCGTTTGTATGGACTTGCTCCCGGCTTTTTCAAAGGGACCGGCTTTTAGACAGGTACCGGCTTTCAGACAGGGACCGGCTTTCAGACAGGGAGGTTAAATCGGGGCTAGAGACCGTGGCAGATTCTCACTTAGGCTTAAGAGGAACAAAATCAGCTTGGTAATTTCCATGAGAAGGAGGAAACCCCAAGGGTTTAGCAACAGGACTGGTAGCACAGGGAAGCAGTCCCATAACAGCGTCGCATGCGAGGATAGGATCCTGCTCTCTTATGTGCTGGTCCAAAGATAGGGATAATTCATGAAACATATTTTGAGTCTGCGCCAGTTTCACAGGATTCACGTTTTCCCAGGTCACAGGGGAGCCAGGGGCAGGAACATAGGAAATCATAGTCTGTTTTAGCTCTCTAAGGCGCTGGGCCTTAATCAGGAGTTCTTTACGGAGCTGTATCTGAGACGGGGTTAGGCCAAAAAACAGGGACTGGGTTTCAGGCGGAGGCAGTCTCTCAAATATATACTGATCTTTAGACAGGGGCTGTTTTACAGACTGGGACCGGTTTTCAGAGGGGAACCGGCCTAACCCCACCTCAGCGGGGTCCGAGTTTGTGAGGCTGGACATACTGTATCGTACGTGCTTGCCACAAACTGGTACCGGACCGCGGGGCTGAGGTGGGATATATAAACACCGACCTTAGGCCACGGAGTCAGGTCCGGAGTGCGGATTCCATAATCAGACATAGCCAAGTCAGGATTGGAGAAGGTAGGGTTAACGTTATCCAGGCAGGGGTCAAGGCAGGCGGCACAGGAGCGGTGGTTGAGGAAACAAGCCGAGGTCATCAACAGGAAATCTTGGGTGAAGGTACTTCAGGGATAGGAACAGGAACTGGAAATCCAGTGCTTCAGCACAGAACGGCACCCCCTAGCCGGGTACAGCCGAGAGTGGTGGAGACCAATGGGAACAGGGACTGCAGAATCCAGTGCTTCAGCACAAAACGGCACCCCCTAGCCGGGTACAGCCGAGAGTGGTGGAGACCACTGGGAACAGGACTGCCAACAGGAAGGCCACAGGAACCAGGGGTGCAGACACGCCACAGGAAACACTGGGGACACCAGCGTAGCCGCTTCAGTACGGCAGCGAAGTCTGCCAGGAACAAGGAAAGCAGCGCCAGGGCTGCTAAGCAAGAAGGCCTTGTGAAGCAGGGGACTGGAAGCAGGATACCAGGCACAAGGAGGCCTAGCAGGCCAAACGGAGTCTGTGACAAGCACAGTCACTTGCAACTTGGATTGCAAAGTCTATGTCCAACAACTTCCTGAGGGCGGGGCAGGCACTAAATAGGACAGGAGGCCAATCAGGCCAGAGCTGCACAGGAGGCAGCAAGAGGCAGGTGATTGCAGAAGCAGGGAATAGATTGTCTGGAACCTGCAAAGCTCCGGATGGAAGGGCTCCAGCCAAAGCCAGGAGTGGATTCCTGACATTACCACCCCTTCACGCGAGGCCTCCGGACGAGCAGAGATAGGATCCCACAGACGTCTGGGCGACATGGAATTATTTCTGAACCCTCTGGGTATAGTTGTAGAACTGCGCCAAGGGCGTTTGTCAATGAGCGCTTTTTTCAAACGGAAAAGCAGTGGCACTGCAATCAATAGGAGGTCAGCATCCCTAGGTAGGTGAGGTTTAGAGAATATCAGGACCGATGTCTGGGCATCTACATAGAACGCAGTAGGCACGAAGGAAAAAGCAGAGAGAAGCATGCCCGTGTCCAGAGTGAGAGCACAAGAAGCAGGGACGGGCACCTCAGGCAAGGCAAGGAAGTCCAATAGGAGCGTTGTAGTCTTTGATGATGACAACGTGAAATTCAGAGAGAACACATGAGGTAGACAGATAAATTTGCAGTAGCAGTCATGCAGTCAGAAACGGGTACCTCAAATACTGTGGAGGAGTCACTGGCAAACAGTATTGCCTGAGGAGTGGGAATCCCAGATTCAGAGGTAACATGAGGTACTGTGGGGGGGATAGGGAGGGAAGGATGATGCTTTACTGTGAGAATCTTAGGATCATCCATGGTTATAACAGGACGTGCAGAAGAATCATTAGATGCAATAACAGGAATGTGGTACTTTGCAGGGAAAGGTGAAAAAGGAAACTTTGACTTGGAAACCTGAACTGTCAATGCAGGAAGGGAAGGCTCTAAGGAAAGAGATTTTAGAGACACAGGCAGGGATTTCAACTCTCTGAGAAACTGGAGGGGTAACACTAGATGCAAGAGAGTCAGAAAAAGGGGGTCCAGTAGGGGGATTTTCAGCGCTGATAGACTGTGACAGGGCAGCGTAGCTGGCCCGAGGGCGATCCATCTGTCCCACGCTCTGGCGGTGAGAGTGTAAACCATCTTCCAGACTGGGTCGTTTTTTCCCACAAGGTCAGGTTTTCAGGCCGGGACAGGTTTTTAGACAGGGACCAGTTCTCAGAAAGGGGAAGTTTTTCAGACTGGGACAGGTTTTCAGACTGGGACAGATTTTCAGACTGGGACGGCTTTCAGACTGGGACCGGCTTTCAGACTGGGACCGGCTTTCAGACTGGGACCGGCTTTCAGACAGGGACCGGCTTTCAGACAGGGACCGGCTTTCAGACAGGGACCGGCTTTCAGACAGGGAGGTTAAATCGGGGCTAGAGACCGTGGCAGATTCTCACTTAGGCTTAAGAGGAACAAAATCAGCTTGGTAATTTCCATGAGAAGGAGGAAACCCCAAGGGTTTAGCAACAGGACTGGTAGCGCAGGGAAGCAGTCCCATAACAGCGTCGCATGCGAGGATAGGATCCTGCTCTCTTATGTGCTGGTCCAAAGATAGGGATAATTCATGAAACATATTTTGAGTCTGCGCCAGTTTCACAGGATTCACGTTTTCCCAGGTCACAGGGGAGCCAGGGGCAGGAACATAGGAAATCATAGTCTGTTTTTAGCTCTCTAAGGCGCTGGGGCTTAATCAGGAGTTTTTACGGAGCTGTTTCTGGACGGGGTTAGGCCAAAAAACAGGGACTGGTTTCAGGCGGAGGCAGTCTCTCAAATATATACTGATCTTTAGACAGGGGCTGTTTTACAGACTGGGACCGGTTTTCAGAGGGGAACCGGCCTAACCCCACCTCAGCGGGGTCCGAGTTTGTGAGGCTGGACATACTGTATCGTACGTGCTTGCCACAAACTGGTACCGGACCGCGGGGCTGAGGTGGGATATATAAACACCGACCTTAGGCCACGGAGTCAGGTCCGGAGTGCGGATTCCATAATCAGACATAGCCAAGTCAGGATTGGAGAAGGTAGGGTTAACGTTATCCAGGCAGGGGTCAAGGCAGGCGGCACAGGAGCGGTGGTTGAGGAAACAAGCCGAGGTCATCAACAGGAAATCTTGGGTGAAGGTACTCAGGGATAGGACAGGAACTGGAAATCCAGTGCTTCAGCACAGAACGGCACCCCCTAGCCGGGTACAGCCAGAGAGTGGTGGAGACCAATGGGAACAGGGACTGCAGAATCCAGTGTTCAGCACAAAACGGCACCCCCTAGCCGGGTACAGCCGAGAGTGGTGGAGACCAATGGGAACAGGACTGCCAACAGGAAGGCCACAGGAACCAGGGGTGCAGACACGCCACAGGAAACACTGGGGACACCAGCGTAGCCGCTTCAGTGCGGCAGCGAAGTCTGCCAGGAACAAGGAAAGCAGCGCCAGGGCTGCAAGCAAGAAGGCCTTGTGAAGCGGGGACTGGAAGCAGGATACCAGGCACAAGGAGGCCTAGCAGGCCAAACGGAGGCTGTGACAAGCACAGTCACTTGCAACTTGGAATGCAAAGTCTATGTCCAACAACTTCCTGAGGGCGGGGCAGGCACTAAATAGGACAGGAGGCCAATCAGGCCAGAGTGACAGGAGGCAGCAAGAGGCAGTGATTGCAGAAGCAGGGAATAGATTGTCTGGAACCTGCAAAGCTCCGGATGGAAGGGCTCCAGCCAAAGCCAGGAGTGGATTCCTGACATTACCACCCCTTCACGCGAGGCCTCCGGACGAGCAGAGATAGGATCCCACGACGTCTGGGCGGACATGGAATTATCTGAACCCTCGGGTATAGTGTAGAACTGCGCCAAGGGCGTTTGTCAATGAGCGCTTTTTTCAAACGGAAAAGCAGTGGCACTGCCAATCAATAGGAGGTCAGCATCCCTAGGTAGGTGAGGTTTAGAGATATTCAGGAACGATGTCTGGGCATCTACATAGAACGCAGTAGGCACGAAGGAAAAAGCAGAGAGAAGCATGCCCGTGCCAGAGTGAGAGCACAAGAAGCAGGGACGGGCACCTCAGGCAAGGCAAGGAAGTCCAATAGGAGCGTTGTAGTCTGATGATGACAACGTGAAATCAGAGAGAAACAAATGAGGTAGTACAGAAAGTTCCATGAGGGATAATCCTAAATTTGCAGTAGCAGTCATGCAGTCAGAAACGGGTACCTCAAATACTGTGGAGGAGTCACTGGCAAACAGTATTGCCTGAGGAGTGGGAATCCCAGATTCAGAGGTAACATGAGGTACTGTGGGGGGGAAGGGAGGGAAGGATGATGCTTTACTGTGAGAATCTTAGGATCATCCATGGTTATAACAGGACGTGCAGAAGAATCATTAGATGCAATAACAGGAATGTGGTACTTTGCAGGGAAAGGTGAAAAAGGAAACTTTGACTTGGAAACCTGAACTGTCAATGCAGGAAGGGAAGGCTCTAAGGAAAGAGATTTTAGAGACACAGGCAGGGATTTCAACTCTCTGAGAAACTGGAGGGGTAACACTAGATGCAAGAGAGTCAGAAAAAGGGGGTCCAGTAGGGGGATTTTCAGCGCTGATAGACTGTGACAGGGCAGCGTAGCTGGCCCGAGGGATCGATCTGTCCCACGCTCTGGCGTGAGAGTGTAACCATCTTCCAGAATGGGTCGTTTTTTCCCACAAGGTCAGGTTTTCAGGCCGGGACAGGTTTTAGACAGGGACCAGTTCTCAGAAAGGGGAAGTTTTTCAGACTGGACAGGTTTTCAGACTGGGACAGATTTAGACTGGGACCGGCTTTCAGACTGGGACGGCTTTCAGACTGGGACGGCTTCAGACTGGGACGGCTTTCAGAACAGGGACCGGCTTTTTAGACAGGGTACCGGCTTTCCGACAGGGACCGGCTCAGACAGGGAGGTTAAATGGGGCTAGAGACCGTGGCAGATTCTCACTTAGGCTTAAGAGGAACAAAATCAGCTTGGTAATTTCCATGGAAGGAGGAAACCCCAAGGGTTTAGCAACAGGACTGGTAGCGCAGGGAAGCAGTCCCATAACACGCGTCGCATGCGAGGATAGGATCCTGCTCTCTTATGTGTGGTCCAAAGATAGGGATAATTCATGAAACATATTTTGAGTCTGCGCCAGTTTCACAGGATTCACGTTTTCCCAGGTCACAGGGGAGCCGGGGCAGGAACATAGGAAATCATAGTTTTAGCCTCTAAGGCGCTGGGCCTTAATCAGGAGTTCTTTCGGAGCTGTTTCTGAGAGGGGTTAGGCCAAAAACAGGGACTGGGTTCAGGCGGAGGCAGTCTCTCAAATATTACTGATCTTTAGACAGGGGCTGTTTTACAGACTGGGACCGGTTTTCAGAGGGGAACCGGCCCCTAACCCCACCTCAGCGGGGTCCGGTTTGTGAGGCTGGACATACTGTATCGTTGTGCTTGCCACAAACTGGTACCGGACCGCGGGGCTGAGGTGGGATATATAAACACCGACTAGGCCACGGAGTCAGGTCCGGAGTGCGGATTCCATAATCAGACATAGCCAAGTCAGGATTGGAGAAGGTAGGGTTAACGTTATCCAGGCAGGGGTCAAGGCAGGCGGCACAGGAGCGGTGGTTGAGGAACAAGCCGGTCATCAACAGGAAATCTGGGTGAAGGTACTTCAGGGATAGGAACGGAACTGGAAATCCAGTGCTTCAGCACAGAACGGCACCCCCTAGCCGGGTACAGCGAGAGTGGTGGAGACCAATGGGAACAGGGACTGCAGAATCCAGTGCTTCAGCACAAAACGGCACCCCCTAGCGGGTACAGCCGAGAGTGGTGGAGACACACTGGGAACAGGACTGCCAACAGAAGGCACAGGAACCAGGGGTGCAGACACGCCACAGGAAACACTGGGGACACCAGCGTAGCCGCTTCAGTGCGGCAGCGAACGTGCCAGGAACAAGGAAAGCAGGCCAGGGCTGCTAAGCAAGAAGGCCTTGTGGAGCAGGGGACTGGAAGCAGGTACCAGGCACAAGGAGGCCTAGCAGGCCAAAAGGAGTCTGGACAAGCACAGTCACTTGCAAACTTGGATTGCAAGTCTATGTCCAACAACTCCTGAGGGCGGGGCAGGCACTAAATAGGACAGGAGGCCAATTAGGCCAGAGCTGCACAGGAGGCAGCAAGAGCAGGTGATTGCAGAAGCAGGGAATAGATTGTCTGGAACGCAAAGCTCGGATGGAAGGGTCCAGCCAAAGCCAGGAGTGGATTCGACATTACCACCCCTTCAGCGGAGGCCTCCGGACGAGCAAGAGATAGGATCCCACAGACGTCTGGGCGCTGACAGGAATTATTCTGAACCCTCTGGGTATAGTTGTAGAACTGCGCCAAGGGCGTTTGTCAATGAGCGCTTTTTTCAAACGGAAAAGCAGTGGCACTGCAATCAATAGGAGGTCAGCATCCCTAGGTAGGTGAGGTTTAGAGAATACAGGACTGATGTCTGGGATCTACATAGAACGCAGTAGGCACGAAGGAAAAAGCAAGAGAAGCATGCCGTGTCCAGAGTGAGAGCACAAGAAGCAGGGAGGGCACCTAGGCAAGGCAAGGGAGCCAATAGGAGCGTTGTAGTCTGTGATGACAACGTGAAATTCAGAGAGAACACATGAGGTAGTACAAAAAGTTCCATGAGGGATAATCCTAAAAAGCCAGGAGTGGATTCCCGACACAAGGACGTGGGTTGTGGCCATTCTAAGTCGGCCTTGAGTTTGGAGAATCCTTTATCCGATATGATATAGCCTAGGAAGGCAACAGAGGATTGGTGGAATAAGCATTTATCCAACTTGGCATACAGGAAATATTCTCAAAGATGTGTCAAAACCAGCTTGGTGTGTTGGATATGGTCTGCAAGAGATTTTGAAAAAATAAGAATATCATCAAGATAAATAATGACGAAGGTGTTGAGGAGGTCCCAAAAGATCTCATTAACGAATTCCTGGAAGACAGCGAGGGCATTACAGAGACCGAAAGACATAACAAGATATCCGTAATGCCCATCCCAGGTGTTAAAAGCTGTCTTCCATTCATCGCCTTGGCGAATACGATTAAGGTTATAGGCTCCCCTGAGATCGAGTTTAGACAAAATGGTAGCCCCTTGTAATCGGTCAAAGAGTTCAGAAATAAGTGGAAGCGGGTAGCGGTTCTTTACCGTGTTCTTACTAAGACCCCGATAGTCTATACAGGGGCGAAGGGTGCCGTCTTTCTTTTTTACAAAGAAACATCCAGCGCTGGCTGGAGAAGAGGAATTCCTGATAAACCCTTTTTTCAGATTCTCCTGAATATACTCAGACATGGCTTCGGTCTCGGGAATGGAAAAGGGGTATGATCGGCCCTTGGGAAGGACTGCACCTGGTAGAAGTTGATGGGACAATCAAAGTGTCTGTGGGGAAGAAGAATCTTGGAGCGTACCTTGTCAAATACGTCTGTTAATTCCGCGTAAACGACTGGGAGCAAGGCTCTCTTCCCCTCAGGTATCTTCAACCTGCCGATCTGTTGTTTGGAAAGAAGACAGGATTTGGCGCACTGGGAGCTCCACTGTATGGATTTCTTGTTGGTCCAGTCCAGCTGAGGGTTGTGTAGTTGCAACCATGGAAGCCCCAGTATCACCTCAAACGATGGGGTATGGATTACATCTAGGGTGATCTTTTCCTGATGGCCGTCCTTAGTACTGAGGGAAAGAGCACAAGTCTCCAAAGAGATGTAAGCAGGTTGAAGGGGACGTCCGTCAATGGCTTCCAACCTGACGGGAACTGCTTTGGAGAGAAGGGGAATCTTATTTTTTGTGGTGAATTCCTGATCAATAAAATTGCCACCGGAACCAGAATCGATAAATGCAGAAGTAGAGATTTGGAATTTGTCTCCAGAGAGCAGAATGGGCAGCATGATTCGGGTTGGAAATTTTTCCTGGGGAGAAGGGGAAGGAGAGATGGTAACCAATGTGATCCCCTTATACCTCATTGGGTTCTGGCGTTTTCCAACCGGAGAGGGCAGTTTGACAACAGATGTCCAGGATGATCACAGTAGTTGCATAAGCAGCCGTCCCGCTGGCGCTGTCTCTTTGTCGCGGACAAGCGGTGACTTCCCAGTTGCATAGGTTCGGGATCGTCGGGAGATGATGGGACATAGGGAACCAAGCTGCGACTAGTTGACCTAGTAGGAACAGAGCGAGGAAGCAAGCGTTCGACCTTCCTTTCTTGGAGGCGCTGATCCACCTGAATACACACAGAGATGAGGTCTTCCAATCTGGTGGGTCTTTCTTGGGCCGCCAGCTGATCTTTGATAGGCTCTGCAAGCCCCTGCTGCAGATAAAGCCTAATCATTCCAGGCGGTTTTGAATGCGATGGTCCGGAACTCCAGAGCATACTTAGCAACAGATCGGGAACCCTGGTAGAGAAAAGAGACCACCATGAACTTGCGGCCGGGAGTATCGAATACCTGTTTGAATTCCCGGAGGAAGCGAGGGTAGTCGTGCGTGATTTCGGGTCTCTAGATACCCAAGCCAGAGCGTCACCAGTCAGCAGGGCGATGATATAAGCGACTCTGGACCTTGCTGAAGGGAATCGGGAGGGAGTCAGCTCGAACTGGATCTCACACTGGTTGATGAATCCTCTGCATTTGTGGGGATCTCCTGTGTAGCGCTTTGGGGTAGGTCGACGTGGCTCCAAGGATGGAGGAGAGTCCGGAGGAGGTGGAGCTGCCGCGCCCACAGCAGCGGGAGAAGGTGTGTGCTGTGAAAGAACCAACTTGGAGATTTCAGAGGTAAGAGAAGAGACTAGCGTTTTCAACTGGTAGAGTCGGTCTAAGGGGCTTGGCTGTTCTGTCTCAGTGGGGTCCATGTTCGTTGGGCTGAGCATAATGTCAGGCGACGCTCACCACAACTAGACCGGACCCCAGTTCTGATGTGGGGATATAGACACCACGCACCCACGGCAACGGGAGTAGGCCTGGTAGGCGGATGGTTTGAGATTGCTGGCTGCGGGTGGGAGAAGGTAATGGTATGGTACTTGCCGAATTGTGGGGCGAAGCCAAGAGAGAGAGGTCGTAGTCCAAGAGCCAAGGTCGTGGGTAAGAGCCAAGGGGAAGGTAGTAGTCCGAGAGCTGAGATCGAGGATTGGGGAGTAGTGAATGGTCAAGGGCAAGCCGGGGTCGAAATCCAAAGAGGGGTCCTAAAGCCAAGCCAGGTCGGTTCACAAGAGCGGAGATAACAAGGTTAAAGCACAAGGCACAAGGTGAGGCAGAGGAGACGAAACACGGAGGGACCATGAAACTATGCTCAGCCAAAGAAGGGAAGGCTGAGCAGCATAATATTGGTACCAGGGTCCAATTGGGTAAAGGGGCGAAATGGATGAGCAGCCACAGGATGCCAGGGATAGGTCAGGACAGGGGAATCAGCTTTGGGACTGATTGTGTGGGTGTGCAGCTTAGGAGCGGTGTGTGCATCCCCTGCGCGCGTCTTGTGTGGAGGGAGCGGGTACGCATCACAGAAGGGGACGGAGCTAAGTCCCACGCGGAGGCAGAAGATTCCTGGGCTGTGCACGTAGCACAGAATGCACGAGTCTGCCCTGCAGGGAGGAGGTCTGTGCTGTCGGAGGAGCATCAGCTGGGTGGCGAGCGGCTGTAGGTAAGAGAGGAGGCATCTTGGAGCGGTGCACTCCCAGATCCCTTACAGTACCCCCCCTTGAGGAGCGGCCTCAGGACGGCTCCAATATGGCTTCTGGGGATGCCTAGCATGAAAGAGTTTCAATAACCTGGGGGCGTGTATCTGGTGATGGGGTATCCAAGATCTCTCCTCAGGTCCAAAACCCCTCCAGTGGACCAAATACTGAACGGATCCCCTCGAGTTTCTTGAATCTTTAATGGATTGGACTTCGTATTCTTTTTGGCCCTGTATCATCACAGGTCTGGCAATCGTAGGTGTTTTATGGAAGTGCAGGTTCTGGAACACGGGTTTCAGGAGGGAGGTATGAAAGACTGATGGAATCTTCATAGATGGAGGAATTTGAAGACGATATGTGCAGGATTAATCCGTTCCGAGATGGTAAAAAGATCCAGGTATCTGGGGGCTAGTTTCAGGCTTGGAGCTTTCAGCCTAATGTTTTTCGATGAGAGCCATACCTTGTCCCCTGGCTTATAATCAGGCACCTCTAAGTGGTGACGGTCCACTTGTACCTTTTGTCTGCGAATCGCCTCTGCCAGTGCCTTTTGGATCTTCCGCCAAGATTCCAGTAGGATTTTAATACGGTCGTCTGCTGCCGGGATCCCGGATGGAATTGAAGAAATCGGAAGTCGTACTGGATGGAAGCCGTAATTGACAAAAAACGGAGATTCCTGTGTGGAACTGTTCTTTAAAGAGTTGTGGGCAAACTCTGCCCAAGGGAGGAGGTCAGCCAAATTATCCTGACTATCGGAGACAAAGCAGCGCGGGTATTGCTCCAGTGTTTGGTTTGTTCTCTCAGTCTGCCAGTTTGTTTGAGGGTGGTACCCTGAAGAAAAGTGAAGGGTGATGTCCATCCTTTGGGTGAAGACTCGCCAGAACGTAGAGATAAACTGCGAGCCGCGGTCGGAAACAATGTTCAGTGGGACCCCGTGGAGGCGGAAAATCTCTTTGACGAAGACGTCTGCCAAGGTGGCAAAATTGGGTAACCCTTTGAGGGGAATAAAATGGGCCTGCTTGGAAAACCTATCCACGACCACCAGGATAGTGTTCATCCCTCTACAAGTGGGAAGTTCTCCAATAAAATCCATTGACAGGTGGCTCCATGGGCGTTCCGGAATGGGTAATGCCTGTAAAAGACCTGGCGGTTTGCTGTGAGTCGTCTTGACCTGGGCACAAGTTGGGCCGGATTTGACGAACTCTTCCATATCTCTCAGCATGCTGGGCCACCAGAAGGTTTGCTTGATGAGGTCCTCTTGGTACCAGGATGACCGGCGGACTTGGATGAGTGACCCCACTCTAGTATTTCCTTTGGAAGCGTGGAGCAGCGTACAAACGACCCTCCGGCACCTTGAGATCTCTGGAAAGATTAGCCTGTGCTGCCAGAACCTTATCCAAGACATTGAAAGAGTTGGCCGAAATGACGTATTTGGAGGGTAGAATCGTCTCCAATTGGAGAGAAGGGGAATCTTATTTTTTGTGGTGAATTCCTGATCAATAAAATTGCCACCGGAACCAGAATCGATAAATGCAGAAGTAGAGATTTGGAATTTGTCTCCAGAGAGCAGAATGGGCAGCATGATTCGGTTTGGGAATTTTTCCTGGGGAGAAGGGGAAGGAGAGATGGTACCCAATGTGATCCCCTTATACCTCATTGGGTTCTGGCATTTTCCGGCCGGAGAGGGCAGTTTGCCAACAGATGTCTGTAAGGAATCGGGGAACTCGCCCCCTGCTGTGTGTTCCCTCCTGACCTGCCGCATCTCAGTTCCCGCTCTCCTTATAGAGCATTCTCGCACCCGCGGTTCCTCTACTCGTACCACGGAGCCCCCGGTCGCGTCGCGCATTCACGCGCGGCGCGTACATGTGATGCCGTGCGCCGCCCTCTAGCTGCGAGTAAAGATTCTCTGATGTCTCTCTGTATGTCGTGCGTCGCCCTCTAGCTGCGAGTACATCTCTCTTTGTGGCGTGCGCCACCCTCTGGATGCGAGTCAAGATCCTCTGTGTCTTAAAGTATTCTGAAGCAAGCGACGCCATCTTGCTTTCTGGCAAATCCTGTCCTCTTCCTCCTTACAGGAAGTAAGCCTCTTTCTGACTTCCTCATTGCTAATAGCTGCCGCTGCCTTTAAATACTGTCAGTTGCTACCTGCCCTGGGTCCTGCGTAGTATTACCCCAGTACTCTATTCTTCTTGTGCCTGCCATCACATGCTGTTGCTGCCTGGACTTCCTCTGGGACAGTTACTCATCTCCTTTGGATTCCGGAAGACTGGGACAGTCACTCATTCTACTTCTGAGGTTAGTTTAACGTGCGGGTAGTGTAGGACCTGCTGATTAG
>CM071578.1:23012775-23246773 GCA_036426205.1 Ascaphus truei | reverse complement strand
GGTTTGGTACCTTGACCTGGTAGCAGGCTATAATTCCTTTTGGCCAAAGGATGTAACTAGAACCCTTTCTTTAATTTAGTGTTTGCTGCACCCTCTTTTTTCTGGACCTCTATCCCTACCCCCTTGGCTGCACTCAACTAGTGGCAAATCACACCCCCCCCACCCGCGTTGTGCCTAGAGAACCCACACCATCCCCGCTCTGCTGGTCCAGAGCATGCGCGCACTTGCAGCTGGCTAGTCGTGTAACGTAGCTTGGCTCTGCTCCTCTTGGACATGTGGCGCATTTTCCTGCGTGCGTGTGCACTCAACAGACTTACTGCACGCGTTCCCCCAGCTGGGCAGGCAACTTACCTCCTTTTCAGCTCTTCCTTCCTGCGGCTTCCTCCACCTCGAAACGGGTCCCTTCCCTTCTCTCGCTTGTGTGTAGGAGCACAACCGTAACATTATGTCGGGCCAAAAACAAACGGACCCCCGAGTTGGCCCCCGCCTTGTCTGCTGTTCCTGACCCCTTCACCATTGGGAAAATCTGAATTTCTCTGCTTCTCTCTCCTCTTCTCTCCAGAATTTTTTTTTCCTCATACTCCAGGAGGGCGCCTTGAGTCACGGACCATGAGTGCCTCCCCCGGGAGTATCCGGGCCGTGCTGTTTCTAGTTCCTGTCCCTACAGCATTCTGGACTCCGCCTGACCCGCCCTTGTAATCTTCCAGAACCCAGCTGTGCCTGCCGCCTTTGGTAAGAACTCTCCCTGGAATAAATCCCCCCTAGTCTTAAGGACGCTCAGATTTTGATCCTAAAGGAGGGGGGGTACTGTAAGGAATCGGAGAACTCGCCCCCTGCGTCGTGTTCCCTCCTTACCTGGCACATCTCAGTTCCGCTCTCTTTATAGAACATTCATGCACCCGCGGTTCCTCTACCGTACCACGGAGCCCGCCAGCCCCCGGTCATGTCGCGCATTCACGCGTGGCGCGTACATGTGACGGCGTGCGCCGCCCTCTAGTTGCGAGTCAGATTCTCTGATGTCTCCCTGTATGGCGTGCGCCACCCTCTACGCTGAGAGTATGTCTCTCTGTTGGCGTGCGCCACCCTCTAGCTGCGAGTCAGTCCTCTGTGTCTTCAAGTATTCTGAGGCAAGCGACGCCATCTTGCTTTCTGGCAAATCCTGCCCTCTTCCTCCTGACAGGAAGTAAGCCTCTTTCTGACTTCCTCATTGCTAATAGCTGCCGCTGCCTATAAATACTGTCAGTTTACCTGCCCTGGGTCCTGCGTAGTATTACCCCCAGTAACTCTATTCTTCGTGTGCCTGCCATCACATGCTGTTCCTGCCTGGACTTCCTCTGGGACAGTTACTCATCTCCTTTGGATTCTGGAAGACTGGGACAGTCACTCATTCTATTTCTGAGGTTAGTTTAACGTCGGGTAGTGTAGGACCTGCTGATTAGGGTTTACCTTGACGTGGTAGCAGGCTTATATATTCTTTGGCCAAAGGATTAAACTAAGAACCCTTTTTATAATTTAGTGTTGCTGCACCCTTCTTTTTCTGGACTCTATGCCTCCTTGCTCCTCACTAGTGGCAAAATCACACCCCCCCGTTGGGTGCCTGAGAACGCACGCATCCCCGCTCTGCTGCCAGAGCATGCGCGCACTTGCAGCTGGGCTAGTCGTTGTCACGGAGCTTGGCTCTGCTCTCTCGGACATGTTTGCGCATTTTCCTGCGTGCGGTGCACTCACATGACTACGTGCACCGTTCCCCAGCTGCGCATAACTTACTCCTTTTTTCATGTCTCCTGCGGCTTCCCCACCTTCAACGGGTCCCTTCCCTTCTCTCTCGGCTTGTGTGTAGGAGCACAACCGTAACATTATGCTCGCCAAAAAACAAACGGACCCCCAGAGTTGGGCCCCGCCTTTCTGCTGTTCCTGAACCCCTTTCACCATTGGGAATCTGAATTTCTCTGCTTTCTTCTCTCCGATATTTTTTTTCCTCATACTCCAGGAGGCGCCTTGAGTCACGGACCATGAGTGCCGTCCCGCGGGAGTATCCAGGCCGTGCTTTTTTCTAGTTCCTGTCCCTACAGCAGTCTGGACTCCGGCCTGACCCGCCCTTGTAATCTTCCAGAACCCAGCTGTGCCTGCCGCCTTTGGTAAGAACTCTCCCTGGAATAAATCCCCCCTAGTCTAGTAAGGATCGCTCAGATTTTGATCCTAAAGGGAGGGGGGTACTGTAAGGAATCGGAGACTCGCCCCCTGCGTCGTGTTCCCTCCTTACCTGCACATCTCAGTTCCCAGTTCCCGCTCTCTTTATAGAACATTCATGCACCCGCGGTTCCTCTACTCGTACCACGGACCCGGCCAGCCCCCGGTCATGTCGCGCATTCACGCGTGGCGCGTACATGTGACGGCGTGGCCGCCCTCTATTGCGAGTCAGATTCTCTGATGTCTCCCTGTATTGGCGTGCGCCACCCTCTACGCTGAGAGTATGTCTCTCTGTGTGGCGTTGCGCCACCCTCTAGCTGCGAGTCATTCCTCTGTGTCTTCAAGTATTCTGAGGCAAGCGACGCCATCTTGCCTTTCGGCAAATCCTGCCTCTTCCTCCTGACAGGAAGTAAGCCTCTTTCTGACTTCCTCATTGCTAATAGCTGCCGCTGCCTAAATACTGCAGTTTGCTACCTGCCCTGGGTCCTGCGTAGTATTACCCCAGTACTCTATTCTCGTGTGCCTGCCATCACATGCTGTTCCTGCCTGGACTTCCTCTGGGACCTTACTCATCTCCTTTGGATTCCGGAGACTGGGACGTCACTCATTCTATTTCTGAGGTTAGTTTAACGTGCGGGTAGTGTAGGACCCTGCTATTAGGGTTTTACCTTGACGTGGTAGCAGGCTTATAATTCTTTGGCCAAGGATTAAACTAACCCTTTCTTATATTTAGTGTTGCTGCCACCCTTCTGTTTCTGGACTCTATCCTCCCTTGCTCCTCACTAGTGGCAAAATCACACCCCGCGTTGGTGCCTGAGAACGCACGCATCCCGCTCTGCTGCCAGAGCATGTCGCGCACTTGCAGCTGGGCTATCGTGTCCACGGAGCTTGGCTCTGCTCCTCTGGACATGTTCCATTTCTGCGTGCGGTTCACTCACATGACTACGTGCACCGTTCCCACAGCTGCGCAGCAACTTACTCCTTTTTCATTTCTCCTGCTGCTTCCCCACCTCGCAACGGTCCCTTCCCTTCTCTCGGCTTTGTGTGTAGGAGCATAAACCGTAACATTATGCTCGGCAAAAAACAAACGGACCCCAGAGTTGGCCCCGCCTTGTCTGCTGTTCCTGAACCCCTTCACCATTGGGAAATCTGAATTTCTCTGCTTTCTTCTCTCCAGAATTTTTTTTCCTCATCCTCCAGGAGGGCGCCTTGAGTCACGGACCATGAGTGCCGTCCCGGGATGTATCCAGGCCGTGCTGTTTCTAGTTCCTGTCCTACAGCAGTCTGGACTCCGCCTGACGCCCTTGTAATCTTCCGAGAACCCAGCTGTGCCTGCCGCCTTTGGTAAGAACTCTCCCTGGAATAAATCCCCCCTAGTCTAGTAAGATCGCTCAGATTTTGATCTCTAAAGGAGGGGGGGTACTGTAAGGATTCGAGAACTCGCCCCTCTGCGTCGTGTTCCCTCCTTACCTGGCACGATCCTCCGTTCCCCGCTCTCTTTTAGAACATTCATGCACCCGCGGTTTCCTCTACTCGTACCACGGAGCCCGGCCAGCCCCCGGTATGTCGCGCATTCACGCGTGGCGCGTACATGTGAGGTCGCGTCGCGCCCTCTAGTTGCGAGTCAAGATTCTCTGATGTCTCCTGTATGGCGTGCGCCACCCTCTAGCTGAGAGTATGTCTCTCTGTGTGGCGTGCGCCACCTTCTAGCTGCGAGTCAGTTCCTCTGTGTCTTCAAGTATTCTGAGGCAAGCAACGCCATCTTGCTTTCTGGCAAATCCTGCCTCTTCCTCCTGACAGGAAGTAAGCCTCTTTCTGACTTCCTCATTGCTATAGCTGCCGCTGCCTATAAATACTGTCAGTTTGCTACCTGCCGTCTGGTCCTGCTAGTATTACCCCACCAGTACTCTATCCGTGTGCTGCCATCACATGCTGTTCTGCCTGGACTTCCTCTGGGACATTACTCATCTCCTTTGGTTTCCGGAAGACTGGGACAGTCACTCATATCTATTTCTGAGGTTAGTTTAACGTGCGGGTAGTGTAGGGACCTGCTGTATTAGGGTTTACATTGACGTGGTAGCAGGCTTATAATTCTTTGGCGCAAAGGATAAACTAAGAACCCTTTCTTTATTTAGTGTTGCTGCAACCCTTCTGTTTCTGGACTTCATATCCTCCCTTGCTCCTCACTAGTGCTATAAATCACACCCCCGCGCGTTGGTGCCTAGAACGCACGCATCCCGCTCTGTGCTCGCAGAGCATGCGCGCACTTGCAGCTGGGCTAGTCGTGTCACGGAGCTTGGCTCTGCTCCTCTGGACATGTTGCGCATTTCTCCTGGCGTGCGCGTCAGACTCACATGACTCGTGCACCGTTCCCCAGCTGGCGCGCAACTTATCCTCCTTTTTCATGTCTCCTGCGGCTTCCCCACCTCCGCAACGGTCCCTTCCCTCTCTCGGGCTGGTGTGTAGGAGCATAACCGTAACATTATGCTCGCCACAAAAACAAAACGGACACCCAGGTTGCCCCGCTTGTCTGCTGTTCCTGAACCCCTTCACCCATTGGGAATCTGAATTTCTCTGCTTTCTCTCTCTCCAGAATTTTTTTTCCTCATCTCCAGGGAGGGCGCCTTGAGTCACGGACCATGAGTGCCGGCCGCCCGGGAGTATCAGGCCGTGCTGTTTCTATTCTGCCTGTCCCTACAGCAGTTCTGGACTCCGGCCTGACTGCCCTGTATACTCCTTAGAAACCAGCTGTGCTGTCGCCTTGGTAAGAACTCTCCCTTGAATAAATCCCCCTAGTCTAGTTAAGGATCGCTCAGATTTTGATCCTAAAGGGAGGGGGGTACTGTAAGGAATGCGGAGAACTCGCCCCCTGGTCGTGTTCCCTCATCTACCTGGCACATCTCAGTTCCCGCTCTCTTTATAGAACATTCAGCGCCACCGCGGGTTCCTCTACCTGTACCCACGGAGCCCGGCCCGGAGCCCCCTGTCATGTCGCGCATTCACGCGTGGCGCGTACATGTGACGGCGTGCGCGCGCCCTCTAGTTGCGAGTCAGAGATTCTCTATGTCTCCCTGTATGGCGTGCGCCAACCTCTAGCTGAGAGTATGTCTCTTCTGTGGGTGCGTGCGTCGACCCTCTAGGGCTGCGAATCAAGTCCCTCTGTGTCTTCAATCAATTTTCTGAGGCAGAGCGACCCATCTGGCTTTCTGGCAAATCCTGCCCTCTTCCTCCTGACAGGAAGTAAGCCCTCTTTCTGACTTCCTCATTGCTAATAGCTGCCACTGCTTAAATACTGTCATTGCTACCTGCCATGGTGCCTGCGTAGTATTAACCCCGTACTCTATGTCTCTGCGTGTGCCTGCCATCACATGCTGTTCCATGCGCTGGACTTCCTCTGGGACACTGTACTCATCTCCTTTGGATATCGGAAGACTGGACAGTCACTCTTCTATTTCTGAGGTATATGTTTAACGTGCGGGTATGTGAGACCTGCTGTTAGGGTTTAACTTGGACGTGTAGGGCTAGGCCTTATAATTTTCTTTGGCGCAAAGGATTAAACCTCATAGACACCTTTCTTTATATTTAGTGTTGCTGCTGCACCCTTCTTCTGTTTCTTCGATCATCCTCCCTTGCTCCTCACTAGTGTTAAATTGCTGCAGCACCTCCATCAGCGTTGTGCCTGAGAACGCAGCGCATCCCCGTCTGCTGCGCATGCTACTGGCGCGCGGTAATCTGGAGCTGGCTAGTTCGTTGCACGGTAGCTTGGTCTCTGCTGCTCCTCGCGACGTGTTGCTCATACTCCTGGGCGCGCGGCGCTCTCACAGAGACTATGTGCTACCTTACTGGGGTGCAAGAACTTACTCGCTTTTTCGTGTCTCCTGTGGACTTCCCCACCTATCGGCTAATCTGGGTCGCTTCCCTTCTCTCGCCCGCTTCTTTGTAGGAGCACAAGGCTGTAACATGTCCAGGTATACCACAGTAGTGGCGTGAAGCCGACGTCCCCGGCCAGCGACGGTCATCTCTGTCACCGGACGAAGCGTGACATCCATTTCATAGGTTCGGGATCGTCGGGAGATGGAGGGACATGTGGAACGCGTGCTAGCGACTAGTGTAATCTAGTAGGAACGAGCGACGATGCGAGCGTTCAACCTTCCTTTTCTGGAGGCGCTGATCCACCGTCGGATACACAGCAGAGTGAGGTCCTCACACTGGTTGATGAATCCTCTACATTTGGTGGGGATCTTCCTGCGTAGTGTTTGGGGTAGGTTGCTGTGGCTTCAAGGATGTGAGAGAGTCTCGGAGGAGTTGAGCTGCTGCGCTGCGCGGGCGAGCAGCGGAGAAGGTGGGGCTGTGAAAGAACCAACTTGTAGATTTCAAGGTATAGAGAGAGACTAGCGTTTCCAACCGGTAGAGTCATTCTAGGGGGCTTGGCTGTTCTGCCTCAGGCGGATCCATGTCGTTGGGGCTGAGCATATGTCTGGCGGCGCTGCGCGCCACGCACAACCTAGGACCGGATCCGGTACTGATGGTGGGGATATAGACACCACGCACCCACGGCAACAGGAGCAGGCCTGGTAGGCGGATGGTTTGAGATTGCCGGAGGGTCGGTGGTAGAAGGTGATTGGTATGGTACTTGCCAATCGGCTGGCGAAACGGGCGAGAGAGAGGTCGTAGTCCTAAGAGCCAAGGTCGTGGTAGGAGCCAGGGGAAGGTAGTAGTCCAGAGCCGTGATCGACTGATTGGAGGAGTGCGATGGTCAAGGGCGAGCCGGGGTCGAACCAAGAGGGGTCCTAAGCCAAGCCCGTGTCGGTACAAAAAGCGAGCGAGATAACAGGTTAAAGCACAAAGGTGAGGCGAGGAGAGACGAAACAGGAGGGACCATTGAAATCTTGCTCAGCCAAGAGGCTGAAGAGTCCTGGCTGTGCGCTTAGCACAGAATGCACGATTGCGCCCTTGCAGGGAGGAGGTCCGTGCTGTCAGAGGAGTCATCACCTGGGTGGCGAGCGGCTGTAGGTAGGGAGGAGGCTTCCAGATCCTTACAGTACCCCCCCCCCTGGAGGTGCAGCCTCAGGAACGGCTCCAATATGGCTTGTGGGATGCCTAGTATGAAAGAGTTTCAATAACCTGGGGGCGTGTATCTGCTGATGGGGTAACAAGATCTCTCCTCAGGTCCAAAACCCCTCCAGTGGATCCAAGTACTGAACGGATCCCTCGAGTTTCTTGAATCTTCTAATGGATTAGACTTCGTCTTCTTTGGCCCTGTTTATATCACGGTTTGGGAGTATTTGTTTTATGGAAGCTCGGTTCTGGACAGGGTCTCTGAGGGAGGTATGAAGACTAGGATGGATATCTTATAGATGAGGAATTTGGAGATGATATGCAGCAGGATTAATCCGTCCGAGATGTTAAAAGGATCCAGGTATCTGGGGGCTAGTTTCGGCAGGCTTGGATGCTTTCAGCCTGATGTTTTTTGTGATGAGAGCCATACCTTGTCCCCTGGCTTAATCAGGCACCTTCCCAGCTGGTGACGTCGTCGCTTGTGCCTTTTGTCTATGAATTGCCTCTGCATGCCTTTTGGATCTTCCTCGCCTAGAGATGCCAGTAGATTTCGAATACGGTCGTCTGCTGTGCCGGGATCTCGGATGGGATGTGTAGAAATCGGGAAGTCGTACTTAATGGAAGCCGTAATTTACAAAAAAAAAACGGAGATTCCTGTGTGGACTGTTTTTATAAGAGTGTGGGCTGAAACTCTACTGCCAGTAGGAGGTCGCCCAATTATGCCTACTATCGGAGACAAAGCAGGGGGAGGGGTTTATTATGCTCCAGTGTTTGGTTTGTTGTCTCTCGGTCTGCCCGTTTGTTGAGGGTGGTACCCTGAAGAAAAAAGTGAAGGGTGATGTCCATCCTTTGGGCGAAAGGCCTCGCCAGAACTAGAGATAAACTGCGAGCCTCAGTCGGAAACAATGTTCATGGGACCCCGTGTGGAGGCGGAAAATCTCTTGACGAAGACCTCTGCCAAGGTGGCAAAATTGGGTAACCCTTAGGGGAATAAATGGACCTGCTTGGAAAACCTATCCACGACCGACCAGGATAGTGTTCATCCCTCTAGAAGTGGGAAGTTCTCACAATACAATCAATTGATAGTGGGCTCCATGGGCGTTCCGGAATGGGTATATCTGTAAAGATCTGGCAGTTTGCTGGCAAGTCGTCTTGGACCGGGCACAAGTTGGGCAGATATTGATGAATGCTCTTCCGTCTCTTCAGCAGAGCTGGGCCTCCAAAAGGTTTGTTTGATGAGGCTCGGAAGTCCTCTTGTCCTCCTGGATGACTGAGTTGTTTTGGGGAGTACCTCTGTGCGCTTATCGCTCTGTTTGTCTTATTTGATCTGTGGAAGTTATATGGTGTTATAACTGCCGTGTAAGTGATTTCATGGTGATGCTCCCTTTGTGTACTCTCGGAACCCCGCAGCATGATCTATCCTACGCCCTTTAGGCTTAATGAATATAAAAGAGGGGGATGGGGGAGCACAATCGTGTTAACAAGCGAACAGTATGGATCCTAATGAATGCTCTTAATGTTAAGCAGTTTTTCCCGTTGAGCAAATTAGGTAGCTCAGGTGGGGCGATATGTCTAATAAGGAAGACTAAAATAAAAGGTTGAATACTAGAGTGTTAAGATAAAAAATTGAATGAAAATTACTACGCCTCCCTCGGCCCCTCCACACTCCCACTCCCTCCCCCCCACCCTTCCACCCCCCCCACCAGGCCCCTGGGGCCATACACGCGGTCTCCCCCCCCCCGTAGCTTTCATACTGCGCCTCACCGCCTCCCCCCACCCTCTACCCCTTCCTCCTCTTCGCCTCCCCCCTTCCCAGCTCCATCAACCAGCCTCTTCCGCTTCCACATACATCCAGGGTGCCGCCGCCCTCCTTACCCAGGGGCTTATTTCCTCTTGCGTCCAAACAATAAGGGGAAGGATAAACACACTCATAGCGTTTAATGTATTATGAGTTGGTATTAACCTAAGGAGCAGTTATATAATCTTACACTACACGGGCTAATGTGAAAGCTGTTCACATCAATTTCTTGGTGGATCCCGTGCTTCTGCGGTGGTGATCTTTCCGGTTGTAGTTACTCGTCTTTGTCTTGCGTACTCATGTCCGGGCGTAGGGGTCCTCACACGAGGTAGTATACAACATTACGTTATAGGGAAGTATGGCCAGGATATATAATTACATCCAGGCTAATTGAGGTATGTTTTCCATTAGGTTAGCGAGAATGTGAAATGAAGTTATAAAAGGATACTCAATACTTCACACGGGCAGTGTGAGTACACCACTCCTGCGGTATCTTTGGTCTTCTTCATTTGCTGTAGCAGCTGAAGTGAAGAGGGAAAGAACACATACATAAGGGACCACTAGGGTTCTTAGGGAAACCATATGATTAATGAATTAAAACACAAAAGATAAAAACAGAAACCAGCTTTCTGTGGACTAAATACTAAGGGGAGGGGACAGTGGGGTTATGGTGGTAGGGGGTTTCCTCCTCTTCCGCGTCCGGGATTGGGGTCATCCACAACTACACCTCTGGTCTCCTCTGATATAAGTGCTGTCAAAAGTATCCAGATGAAAGAGCATACGCGTTTCGTCAAGTAACTTGGACTTCTCCAGGCTCTGTCGATGTGGACTTTTGCTGTTCCTGCAGCCTCTTTTATGCCAGGTGTCGGCTAATCGGCCTTGGTGTGTGGTTCTCCGTCCCGCTTTTCTGATGCGACGGACCGTCTCCAATCTGTTTAGTTTGCGGCCCGGCAACGCCTACCATCTTCTCGTATTTCTATCAGCGCTGTTAGGAATTTCATCTATAAAGTTTTCACTTTGTGAGGAGTCGCGCGTCTTGCTGTCATGAGACAAGCATCCCCTAGTGGTCGTCTGGATGTCTTCACTAGAAGTTTGCTAGTGAAAAAAAGGTTTTAGAATTGGTGGAAAATTGAGAAGTTGCGCACGCAGGTCGACCCTGCATACTGACTGCTAATTGTCTGCCCTGTTAAGGGTCTCTTGGAGTTCTCTGGATGTCGTTGAAATTTCAAAGGGAAAAAAATGACTTGGAGGGGTTCCGAGAAAGATCTCTCCCGTGTATGGCTACATTAACATTGATGAATATAGACGCTGCCATAATCCTCAAAGTGAGAAAAAATGCAAAAACAGAAAAAGTGTAAATATATATTCATTACCTGGATGGATCTGGCTTATTGATGAGTGACGCGCCTACTCTAGTATCTCATTTGGGGGGGGGGGGGGGGGAGCATGGAGCAGCATACAAACGACCTGCTCTGGCTACCCTTGTATATCTCTGGGAGTATTAACTCTGTTGCTGCCAGACCTTACAAAGGCATTGAAGGAGTTGTGCCGAAATGTACGTATTTGGAGGGTAGAATCGTTTCAGAAACCACCCTCGGATTTGTCTTCAACCATGATATTGCGTGAGAGAACATCCCTCGCTTTTTGATTCTTCGACCTCGGGGATGAAAGATATCAATATACTGATCGCTGTAAAAGAAAAGAGACCACTCTCTCTATAACCAACAGTATTTTGTATGCGGTAAGGATTGAAAGGGGTTTTCAGTAACCTATTCGTAGACCAATGTCTGCCATTCCTGTAGGTGCGAGTTTATGACCAGGAGTTCTCTATTGCCGACATGCTAATTTTGTTCTGCTAGTAAAGTTTTTTTGAGAAAACCGAGGTTGGAGGCTTACTGTAGGGTAATTGCTTTTGAGAAAGGATGTGCGCCAAGCACACGCATATGCCGAGAGCGTCAACCTCTAGGGTGAAGGTAATGTCTGAGATCTGGGTGGGCGGGTGAGGGGGGCGGTTGAAAAATGGGTCCCTAGTTAAGGTGCTCAAAGGCTAGAAGTTCTTTAGGTCCGTCGATCTGTGTGTTGCGCAATCTTGCTTTCTTTCAGATCAGTGTGATGGGAGGGCTGCCACAGTTAGAAGAAAAGTTCTGATGAATTTCTGCTGTATATAGTTGGCGAATGCCGCAGGGAATCGGTCTGGGATGCTTTCAAGACAGACGCCATCTTGCTTTCTGGCAAATCCTGCCCTCTTCCTCCTGACAGGAAGTAAGCCTCTTTCTGACTTCCTCATTGCTAATAGCTGCCGCTGCCTATAAATACTGTCAGTTGCTACCTGCCCTGGGTCCTGCGTAGTATTACCCCAGTACTCTATTCTTCGTGTGCCTGCCATCACATGCTGTTCCTGCCTGGACTTCCTCTGGGACAGTTACTCATCTCCTTTGGATTCTGGAAGACTGGGACAGTCACTCATTCTATTTCTGAGGTTAGTTTAACGTGCGGGTAGTGTAGGACCTGCTGATTAGGGTTTACCTTGACGTGGTAGCAGGCTTATAATTCTTTGGCCAAAGGATTAAACTAAGAACCCTTTCTTTATATTTAGTGTTGCTGCACCCTTCTGTTTCTGGACTCTATCCTCCCTTGCTCCTCACTAGTGGCAAAATCACACCCCCGCGTTGGTGCCTGAGAACGCACGCATCCCCGCTCTGCTGCCAGAGCATGCGCGCACTGCAGCTGGGCTAGTCGTGTCACGGAGCTTGGCTCTGCTCCTCTGGACATGTTGCGCATTTTCCTGCGTGCGGTGCACTCACATGACTACGTGCACCGTTCCCCAGCTGCGCAGCAACTTACTCCTTTTTCATGTCTCCTGCGGCTTCCCCACCTCGCAACGGGTCCCTTCCCTTCTCTCGGCTTGTGTGTAGGAGCATAACCGTAACATTATGCTCGGCCAAAAAACAAACGGACCCCCAGAGTTGGCCCCGCCTTGTCTGCTGTTCCTGAACCCCTTCACCATTGGGAAATCTGAATTTCTCTGCTTTCTTCTCTCCAGAATTTTTTTTCCTCATACTCCAGGAGGGCGCCTTGAGTCACGGACCATGAGTGCCGTCCCCGGGAGTATCCAGGCCGTGCTGTTTCTAGTTCCTGTCCCTACAGCAGTCTGGACTCCGGCCTGACCGCCCTTGTAATCTTCCAGAACCCAGCTGTGCCTGCCGCCTTTGGTAAGAACTCTCCCTGGAATAAATCCCCCCTAGTCTAGTAAGGATCGCTCAGATTTTGATCCTAAAGGGAGGGGGGGGTACTGTAAGGAATCGGAGAACTCGCCCCCTGCGTCGTGTTCCCTCCTTACCTGGCACATCTCAGTTCCCGCTCTCTTTATAGAACATTCACGCACCCGCGGTTCCTCTACTCGTACCACGGAGCCCGGCCAGCCCCCGGTCATGTCGCGCATTCACGCGTGGCGCGTACATGTGATGGCGTGCGCCGCCCTCTAGTTGCGAGTCAAGATTCTCTGATGTCTCCCTGTATGGCGTGCGCCACCCTCTAGCTGAGAGTATGTCTCTCTGTGTGGCGTGCGCCACCCTCTAGCTGCGAGTCAAGTTCCTCTGTGTCTTCAAGTATTCTGAGGCAAGCGACGCCATCTTGCTTTCTGGCAAATCCTGCCCTCTTCCTCCTGACAGGAAGTAAGCCTCTTTCTGACTTCCTCATTGCTAATAGCTGGCCGATGCATATAAATACTGTCCTTTAGCTACAGCGTGCCCTGGGGGTCCTCCCCGTAGCTAATTACCCCAGTACTCTATTCTCGTGTGCTGCCATCACATGGTGTTCCTGCCTGGACTCCTGGGACAGTTACTCATCTCTTTGGATTCCGGAAGACTGGGACAGTCACCATTCTATTCTGAGGTTAGTTTAACTGCGGGTAGTGTAGGACCTGCTGATTAGGGTTTACCTTGACGTGGTAGCAGGCTTATAATTCTTTGGCCAAAGGATTAAACTAAGAACCCTTCTTTATATTTAGTGTTGCTGCACCCTTCGTTTCTGGACTCTATCCTCCCTTGCTCCTCAATAGTGGCAAAATCCACACCCCGCAGTTGGTCCTGAGAACGCACGCATCCCCGCTCTGCTGCCAGAGCGAGCGCGGCACTTGCAGCTGGGCTAGTCGTGTCACGGAGCTTGGCTCTGCTCCTCTGGACATGTTGCGCATTTCCTGCGTGCGGTGCACTCACATGACTACGTGCACGTTCCCCAGCTGCGCAGCAACTTACTCCTTTCATGTCTCCTGCGGCTTCCCACCTCGCAACGGGTCCTTCCCTTCTCTCGGCTTGTGTGTAGAGAGCATAAACCGTAAATTATGCTCGGCCAAAAAACAAACGGAACCAGAGTTGGCCGCCTTGCTGCTGTTCCTGAAACCCCTTCACCATTGGGAAATCTGAATTTCTCTGCTTTCTTCTCTCCAGAATTTTTTTTCCTCATACTCCAGGAGGGCGCCTTGAGTCACGGACCATGAGTGCCGTCCCCGGGAGTATCCAGGCCGTGCTGTTTCTAGTTCCTGTCCCTACAGCAGTCTGGACTCCGGCCTGACCGCCCTTGTAATCTTCCAGAACCCAGCTGTGCCTGCCGCCTTTGGTAAGAACTCTCCCTGGAATAAATCCCCCCTAGTCTAGTAAGGATCGCTCAGATTTTGATCCTAAAGGGAGGGGGGTACTGTAAGGAATCGGAGAACTCGCCCTCTGCGTCGTGTTCCCTCCTTACCTGGCACATCTCAGTTCCCGCTCTCTTTATAGAACATTCATGCACCCGCGGTTCCTCTACTCGTACCACGGAGCCCGGCCAGCCCCCGGTCATGTCGCGCATTCACGCGTGGCGCGTACATGTGACGGCGTGCGCCGCCCTCTAGTTGCGAGTCAAGATTCTCTGATGTCTCCCTGTATGGCGTGCGCCACCCTCTAGCTGAGAGTATGTCTCTCTGTGTGGCGTGCGCCACCCTCTAGCTGCGAGTCAAGTTCCTCTGTGTCTTCAAGTATTCTGAGGCAAGCGACGCCATCTTGCTTTTTGGCAAATTCTGCCCTCTTCCTCCTGACAGGAAGTAAGCCTCTTTCTGACTTCCTCATTGCTAATAGCTGCCGCTGCCTATAAATACTGTCAGTTGCTACCTGCCCTGGGTCCTGCGTAGTATTACCCCAGTACTCTATTCTTCGTGTGCCTGCCATCACATGCTGTTCCTGCCTGGACTTCCTCTGGGACAGTTACTCATCTCCTTTGGATTCCGGAAGACTGGGACAGTCACTCATTCTATTTCTGAGGTTAGTTTAACGTGCGGGTAGTGTAGGACCTGCTGATTAGGGTTTACCTTGACGTGGTAGCAGGCTTATAATTCTTTGGCCAAAGGATTAAACTAAGAACCCTTTCTTTATATTTAGTGTTGCTGCACCCTTCTGTTTCTGGACTCTATCCTCCCTTGCTCCTCACTAGTGGCAAAATCACACCCCCGCGTTGGTGCCTGAGAACGCACGCATCCCCGCTCTGCTGCCAGAGCATGCGCGCACTTGCAGCTGGGCTAGTCGTGTCACGGAGCTTGGCTCTGCTCCTCTGGACATATTGCGCATTTTCCTGCGTGCGGTGCACTCACATGACTACGTGCACCGTTCCCCAGCTGCGCATCAACTTACTCCTTTTTCATGTCTCCTGCGGCTTCCCCACCTTGCAACGGGTCCCTTCCCTTCTCTCGGCTTGTGTGTAGGAGCACAACCGTAACATTATGCTCTGCCAAAAAACAAACGGACCCCCAGAGTTGGCCCCGCCTTGTCTGCTGTTCCTGAACCCCTTCACCATTGGGAAATCTGAATTTCTCTGCTTTCTTCTCTCCAGAATTTTTTTTCCTCATACTCCAGGAGGGCGCCTTGAGTCACGGACCATGAGTGCCGTCCCCGGGAGTATCCAGGCCGTGCTGTTTCTAGTTCCTGTCCCTACAGCAGTCTGGACTCCGGCCTGACCGCCCTTGTAATCTTCCAGAACCCAGCTGTGCCTGCCGCCTTTGGTAAGAACTCTCCCTGGAATAAATCCCCCCTAGTCTAGTAAGGATCGCTCAGATTTTGATCCTAAAGGGAGGGGGGGGTACTGTAATGATCGGAGACTCGCCCCCTGCTGTGTTCCTCCCCTCCTACCCTTGCATCTCAGTTCCCGCTCTGCCCTTTATATGACTTCTCCACCCGCGGTTCCTCTACTCGTACCACGGACCCGGCCACCCCGGTCATGCGCGCATCCACCGGCGCGTACATGTGAGCGTGCGCCGCCCTCTAGTCGAGTCAATAGGTTCTCTGTCTCCCTGTATGGCGTTCGCCCCTCTACGCTGAGTATGTCTCTCTTTGTGGCGTGCGCCACCCTCTGCTGCGAGTCAAGATCCTCTTGGCTTAAGTATTCTGAAGCAAGCGACGCCATCTTGCTTTCTTGGCAAATCCTGCCTTTCCTCCTGACAGGAAGTAGCCTCTCTCTGACTTCCTCATTGCTAATAGCTGCCCTGCCTTAAATACTGTCAGTTCTGCTACCTGCCCTGGTCCTGCGATATTATCCCCCACGTTCCATTCTTCGTTGTGCCTGCCATACATGCTGTCTGCTGGACTTCCTCTGGACAGTTACCTCATCTCCTTTGATTCGGAAGACTGGACAGTCACTCATTCTTTCTCTGAGGTTTTTAACGTGCGGTGTATGTGACCTGCTGATTAGGGTTTACCTTGACGTGGTAGCAGGCTTATATTCTTTGGCCAAAGATTAAAAGCAAAGAACCGCTTCTTTATATTTAGTGTTGCTGCACCCTTCTTTTTCGGACTCTATCCTCCCTTGCTCCTCACTAGTGCAAATCCACACCCCGCGTTGTGCCTGAGAAGCACCGCATCCCCGCTCTGCTGCGAGCATGCGCGCACTTGCAGCTGGCTAGTCGTGTCACGGAGCTTGGCTCTCTCCTCTGTGACCAGTTTGCGCATTTTCCTGCGTGCGTGCCTCACATACTACGTGCACCGTTCCCCAGCTGCGCAGCAACTACTCCTTTTTCATGTCCCTGCGTGCTTCCCCCACTCGCAAGCACGGGCCCTTCCCTTCTCTCGGCTTGTGTGTAGGAGCACAACCTAACATTATGCTCGGCCAAAAAACAACTGACCCCCAGAGTTGGCCCACCGCCTTGTCTGCTGTTCCTGAACCCCTTCACACATTGGGAAATCTGAATTTTCTCTTGCTTTCTTTCTCTCCAGAATTTTTTTTTCCTCATACTCCGGAGGGGCGCCTTGAGTCCACGGACCATGAGTGCCGTCCCCGGAGTATCCGCGGCCGTGCTGTTTCTAGTTCCCTGTCCCACACAGCATCGGACTCCCGGCCGCACCTTGTAATCTTCCAGAACCCAGCTGTGCCTGCCGCCTTGTGAAGAACTCTCCCTGGAATAAATCCCCCCTAGTCTAGTAGTAATCGCTCAGATTTTGATCCTAAAGGAGGGGGTACTGTAAGGAATCGGAGAACTCGCCCCCTGCGTCGTGTTCCCATCCTTACCTGGCACATCTCTTCCCGCCTCTTTATAGAACATTCTCATGCACCCGCTTTCCTCTACTCGTACCACAGCCCGGCCAGCCCCCGTCATGTCGCGCATTTCACGCGGCGCGTACATGTGACGCGTCTGCCGCCCTCTTAGTTGGCAGTCAAGATTCTCTGATGTCTCCCTGTATGGCGTGCGCCACCCCTTAGCTGAGAGTATTCTCCCTGTGTGGCGTGCGCCACCCTCTAGCTGCGCTTCAGTTCCTCTGTGTTTCAAGTATTCGAGGCAAGCGAACGCCATCTTGCTCTGGCAAATCTGCCCTCTTCCCCTGACAGAAGTAAGCCTCTTTCTGACTTCTCTTGCTAATAGCTGCCGCTGCTCATAAATACTGTCAGTTGCTACCTGCCCTGGGTCCTGCGTAGTATTACCCCAGTACTCTATTCTTCGTGTGCCTGCCATCACAGCTGTTCCTGCTTTCCGCCTGACTTCCTCTGGACATTACTCATCTCCTTTGGATTCGAAGACGGGACAGTCACTCATTCTATTCTAGGTTAGTTTAACGTGCGGGTAGTGTAGGACCTGCTGATTGGGTTTACCTTGACTGGTAGCAGGCTTAATTCTTTGGCCAAAGATTAAACTAGAACCCTTCTTATTATTTGTTGCTGCACCCTTCTTCTGGACTCTATCCTCCCTTCTCCTCACTATTGGCAAAATCACACCCCGCTTGGTGCCTGAGAACGCACGCATCCCCGCTCTGCTGCCAGAGCATGCGCGCACTGCAGCTGGGCTAGTCGTTGTCACGGAGCTTGGCTCTGCTCTCTGGACATGTTGCGCATTTCCCTGCGTGCGGTGCCTCACATACATACGTGCACCGTTCCCCAGCTGCGCACAACTTACTCCTTTTTTCATGTCTCCTGCGGCTTCCCCACCTCGCAACGGGTCCCTTCCCTTCTCTCTCTCTTGTGTTAGGCACAAAACCGTAACATTATGCTCGGCCAAAAAACAAACGGACCCCCAGATTTTGGCCCCGCCTTGTCGCTGTTCCTGAACCCCTTCACCATTGGGAATCTAATTTCTCTGCTTTCTTCTCTCCAAATTTTTTTTCCTCATACTCCGGAGGGGCGCCTTGAGTCACGACCAGGAGTGCCTTCCCCGGGAGTATCCAGGCCGTGCTGTTTCTAGTTCCTGTCCTACAGCAGTCTGGACTCCGGCTGACGCCCTTGTAACTTCCAGAACCCAGCTGTGCCTGCCGCCTTTTAAAAACTCTCCCTGGAAAATCTCCCCTAGTCTATGTAGGGACCGCTCATTTTGATCCTAAAGGGAGGGTACTGTAAGGAATCGGAGAACTCGCCCCCTGCGTCGTGTTCCCTCCTTACCTGGCACATCTCAGTTCCCGCTCTCTTATAGAACATTCATGCACCCGCGCTCCTCTACTCGTACCACGGAGCCCGGCCACCCCGGTCATGTCGCGCATTCCACGTGGCGCGTACATGGACGCGTGCGCCGCCCTCTATTGTGCGAGTCAGATTCTCTGATGTCTCCCTGTATGGGGCGCCACCCTCTACTGAGAGTATGTCTCTCTGTGTGGCTCCGCCACCTCTAGCTGCGAGTCAAGTCCTCGGTGTCTTCAAGTATTCTGAGGCAAGCAACGCCATCTGCTTCTTTGGCAAATCCTCCCTCTTCCTCTCCTGACAGGAAGTACCTCTTTCTGACTCCTCATTGCTAATAGCTGCCGCTGCCTATAAATACTCTGTCATTGCTACCTGCCCTGGTCCTGCGATGTATTACCCCAGTACTCTATTCTCGTGTGCCTGCCATCACATGCTGTTCCTGCCTGGACTTCCTCTGGACTTACTCATCTCCTTTGGATTCCGGAAGACTGGGACAGTCACTCATTCTATTTCTGAGGTTAGTTTAACGTGCGGGTAGTGTAGGACCTGCTGATTAGGGTTTACCTGACGTGGTCAGGCTTATAATTCTTTGGCCAAAGGTTAAACTAAGAACCCTTTCTTATATTTAGTGTTGCTGCACCCTTCTGTTTCTGGACTCTATCCCTCCCTTGCTCCTCACTAGTTGGCAAAATCACACCCCCGGCGTTGGTGCCTGAGAACCACGCTCCCCGCCTGCGCCAGAGCATGCCGCACCTGCAGCGGCAGTCGTCACTGAGCTTGGCTCTGCTCCTCTGACATGTTGCGCATTTTCTGCGTGCGGTCACTCACATGACTACGTGCACCGTTCCCCGCTGCGCAGCAACTTACTCCTTTTTCATGTCCCTGCTGCTTCCTCCCCACCTCGCAACGGGTCCCTTCCCTTCTCTCGGCGTGTGTGAGAGCATAACCGTACATGCTCGGAAAAAACAAACAACGGACCCCCAGAGTTCCCCCCTTGTCTGCTGTTCCTGAACCCCTTCACCATTGGGAAAATTCTCTTTCCGTCTCTTTCTTCTCTCCAATTTTTTTTTTCTCATTCCTCCAGGAGGGCGCCTTGAGTCACGACCATGAGTGCCGTCCCCGGATTATCCAGGCCGTGCTGTTTCTAGTTCCTGTCCCTACAGCAGTCTGGACTCCGGCTGACTCGCCCTTGTATTCCAGAACCCAGCTGTGCCTGCCGCCTTGGTAACTCTCCCTGGAATAATCCCATCCCCGTCGTAAGGATCGCTCAGATTTTGATCCTAAGGGGGGGTACTGTAAGGAATCGAGAGCTCGCCCCCGCGTCTGTTGTTCCCTCCTTACCTGGCACATCTCAGTTCCCGCTCTCTTATAGAACTTCACGCACCCGCGGTTCCTCTATCTCGTACCACGGAGCCCGCCCAGCCCCCGGTCATGTCCGCATTCACGCGTGGCGCGTACATGTGACGGCGTGCGCCCCCTCTAGTTGCGAGCCAAGATTCTCTGATGTCTCCCTGTAGGGCTGCGCCACCCTCTAGCTAGTGAGAGTATGTCTCTCTGTGTGGCGTGCGCACCTCTAGCGTGCGAAGTCAAGTCCTCTGTGTTTCAAGTATTCTGAGCAGCGACGCCATCTTGCTTTCTGGCAAATCCTGCCCTCTTCCCCTGACAGGAAGTAAGCCTCTTTCTCTGACTTCCTCATTGCTATAGCTGCCCTAGCCTTAATACGTCGTTGCTTTCACCTGCCCTGGTCCTGCTAGTATCTACCCCCATATCCTATTCTTCTCGTGTGCCGCCATCACATGCTGTTCCTGCCGGACTTCCTCTGGGACACTTACTCATCTCCTTTGGATTTCCGAGACTGGGACGTCACTCTCATTCTATTCTGAGTTAGTTTAACGTGCGGGTAGTGTAGGACCTGCTGATTAGGTTTTACTGACGTGGTAGCAGCCTTATATTCTTTTTTGGCCAAAGGATTAAACTAAACCCTTTCTTTATATTTAGTGTTGCTGCACCCTTCTGTTTCTGGACTCCTATCCTCCCTTGCTCCTCACTATGTTTAAACTAAACTCACACCCCCGCGTTGGTGCCTGAGAGCGCACCCAATCCTCCTGCTCTGCGCCATAGCAATGCGCGCACTGGCAGCTGGGCTAGTCGTGTCACGGAGCTTGGCTCTGCTCCTCCGGACGTGTTGCACATACTCCTGCGCGCGGCGCGCTCACGAGACTATGTGCACCGTTACTGTGCAACTTACTCCTTTTTCGTGTCTCCTGTGGCTTCCCCACCTCGCTATCGGGTCCCTTCCCTTCTCTCGGCTTGTTTGTAGGAGCACAAGCGTAACAATGTCCAGGATGACCACAGTAGTGGCGTAAGCCGACGTCCCGCCAGCGCTGTCTCTCTGTCACGGACAAGCGGTGACATCCCAGTTGCATAGGTTCGGGATCGTCGGGAGATGGAGGGACATGTGGAACCAGGCTGCGACTAGTGGAACTAGTAGGAACAGAGCGACGATGCGAGCGTTCAACCTTCCTTTCTTGGAGGCGCTGATCCACCCGGATACACACAGAGATGAGGTCCTCACACTGGTTGATGAATCCTCTACATTTGTGGGGATCTCCTGCGTAGTGGTTTGGGGTAGGTAGCTGTGGCTTCAAGGATGGAGGAGAGTCCGGAGGAGGTTGAGCTGCTGCGCTCGCAGCAGCGGGAGAAGGTGGGTGCTGTGAAAGAACCAACTTGTAGATTTCAGAGGTAAGAGAAGAGACTAGCGTTTCCAACCGGTAGAGTCAGTCTAGGGGGCTTGGCTGTTCTGCCTCAGCGGGATCCATGTTCGTTGGGCTGAGCATAATGTCTGGCGGCGCTCACCACAAACTAGACCGGATCCCGGTACTGAGGTGGGGATATAGACACCACGCACCCACGGCAACAGGAGCAGGCCTGGTAGGCGGATGGTTTGAGATTGCCGGGTGCGGGTGGGAGAAGGTAATGGTATGGTACTTGCCAAATCCTTGGGCGAAACCGAGAGAGAGGTCGTAGTCCAAGAGCCAAGGTCGTGGGTAGGAGCCAGGGGGAAGGTAGTAGTCCGAGAGCCGTGATCGACGATTGGAGAGTAGCGGATGGTCAAGGGCAAGCCGGGGTCGAAATCCAAAGAGGGGTCCTAAAGCCAAGCCCGTGTCGGTACACGAGCGGAGATAACAAGGTTAAAGCACAAGGTGAGGCAGAGGAGACGAAACATGGAGGGACCATGAAACTATGCTCAGCCAAGAGGCTGAAGAGTCCTGGGCTGTGCGCGTAGCACAGAATGCACGAGTCTGCCCTGCAGGGAGGAGGTCCGTGCTGTCAGAGGAGCATCACCTGGGTGGCGAGCGGCTGTAGGTAAGGGAGGAGGCTTCCAGATCCCTTACAGTACCCCCCCTTGAGGTGCAGCCTCAGGACGGCTCCAATATGGCTTGTGGGAATGCCTAGTATGAAAGAGTTTCAATAACCTGGGGGCGTGTATCTGCTGATGGGGTAACCAAGATCTTTCCTCAGGTCCAAAACCCCTCCAGTGGATCAAGTACTGAACGGATCCCCTCGAGTTTCTTGAATCTCTAATGGATTAGACTTCGTATTCTTTTTGGCCCTGTTTTATCACGGGTTTGGGAATCGTATTTGTTTTATGGAAGCTCGGGTTCTGGGACATGGGTCTCTTGAGGGAGGTATGAAAGACTGATGGAATCTTTATAGATGGAGGAATTTGGAGATGATATGCAGCAGGATTAATCCGTTCCGAGATGTTAAAAGGATACAGGTATCTGGGGGTAGTTTCAGGGTGGAGCTGTTCAGCCTGATGTTTTTGATGGAGACATACCTTGTCCTGGCTTAATCAGGCACCTTCAGCGGTGACGGTCCGCTTGTGCCTTTTGTCTATGAATTGCCTCTGCCAGTGCCTTTTGGATCTTCCTCCAAGATTCCAGTAGGATTTGATACGGTCGTTGCTGCGGGATTCGGATGGGATTGTAGAAATCGGAAGTCGTACTTAATGGAGCCGTAATTACAAAAAAACGGAGATTCCTGTGTGGAACTGTTTTTTTTTTAAGAGTGTGGGCAAACCTTGCCCAAGTGAGGAGGTCAGCCCAATTATCCTTCTCTATCGAGACAAAGCAGCGCAGGTATTGCTCCAGTGTTGGTTTGTTCTCTCGGTCTTGCCCGTTTGTTGAGGGTGGTACCCGAAGAAAAGTGAAGGGTGATGTCCATCTTTGGGCGAAGGCTCGCCAGAACTTAGAGATAAACTGCGAGCCTCAGTCGGAAACAATGTTCAAGGGACACCCGTGGAGGCGGAAAATCTCTTTGCGAAGACATCTGCCAAGGTGGCAAAATTGGGTAACCCTATGAGGGAATAAAAAATGGACCGTTGGAAAAACCTATCCACGACCACAGGATAGTGTTCATCCCTCTAGAAGTGGGAAGTTCCCAATACAATCAATTGATAGGTGGACATCCATGGGGTTCAGGATGGAGGGGGAATGGCTGAAAAGATCTGGCGATTGCGCACAGTCGTCTTGACCTGGGCACAGTTGGGCAGAGAATTTGATGAACTCTTCCGTGTCTTCAGCATGCTGGGCACCAAAAGTTTTGTTGATGAGGTCGGAAGTCCTTTGGTACCTGGATGACTGAGTTGTTGGGGGGGTACCCGGGCGCTATCTCTGTTTGTCTTATTGATCTGTGGAAGTGTATATGGTGTTATACTGCCTGTAAGTGTAAGTGATTTAGGTGATGTCCTGTGACTCGGAACCCCAGCAGGATCATCCAGGGACCCTGTAGGCAATGATATAAAAAAGGGGGATGGGGGAGCACAATCGTCGTAAAACAGGAAACAGTATGGATCTATGAATGGTCTTAATGTGAAGCACGTTTTACCATGAGCAAATTAGGTAGCTCAAGGTGGCTTAATGTCTAATTGGAAGGGAAAGACACACATAGGGGTTTGTATGTATTAAGAGTTGGTAAGATAAAAGTATTATATAACTTACACGGCCTGTGTAAGATCCAGTCACATCAAAGGTTCTTTGGGGATCCCGTGTTCTGCGGTTGATGTGCTTTCTTCTTGCGTTGTGTTGTAGTTACTGCTTTGTTGTCTATGCCGTTTATATTCATTAGTTCCATGGTGCCGCTCCAGGGGGATTTCCCTCGTATAAACAGAGAAGGGAGGAGTTGGGGATAGGATTTAAAACATATACATATATACGTATAGGGGAGAGGGTGAAGTGGGCTATAAACCAATGGACAGTATGATTAATCTAGCACTACACGGGCTATGTGAGTGTGTTCTTATTTGGTATCTTGCTCAGTTAGGGTTATTACCGACGGAGGCAAGTGATGAAAGGATGGGGGTATAAAGGTTTTAAAAAGTGAAAAATATATCTCAATACTACACAGGGCAGTGTGAGTACACACTCCTAGCGGTATCTTTCTTTTCTATGCTGGTACAGTGAAGTGAAGATGGGAAAGAACACATACAAAGGACACTAGGTCTTCGGGTAAAACTAATTTGTAATGAATATAAAACACAAAGATAAAAAAACAGAAACCAAGCGTTTCTGGGGGACAGTAAAAGACAGGGAGGGGACAGTGGGGTGTATGTGGTGGTAGGGGGTTCCTCTTCCGCGTCCGGATGGGGAGCTACAACTACACCTGTTCTCCTCGTATAGTGCTGCAAGTATTCCAGATGAAAGAGCAACGCGTTTCGTCCAAGTATGGAATTCCTCAGGCTCTGACGATGGGACTTGCTGTTCCCAGCCTCTTTATGCCGGTTTGGCCAATCCTGGCCTTGGTGTGGTCTGCCCGCTTCTGATGCGACGGGACGTCGCCATCTTGTAGAGTTGCGCGCGCATCCCATCTTCTATTGGAGTCGCGCGTGTGAGGAATTCACTAATAAAGTTTTTCATTATTGGAGTCGCGCGTCTTGCTGGCATAGACAAGGCGCCCCATAGTGCCATGGATGTCTCAATAAAGTGTGATTGAAAAAAGGTTTAGAATTGTGGAAATGGAGAAGTTGCGCACGCAGTCCCCTGCATACTGCGTAATTGTGCCCTGTTAAGGGTTCTCTGGAGTTCTCTGGATGTCGTGGAATTTCAAAAGGGATAAAAAGACTTGGAGGGTGTCCAAAGATGCCTCCGATGATGGCTACATTAGCATTGATGAATATAACGTGCCATAATCCTCAAAATGTGAGAAAAAATGCAAAAACAGAAAAAATAAATATATATTCATTACCTGGATGACTGGCCTTATTGGATGAGTGACCCCACTCTAGTATCTTCATTTGGAAGCATGGAGCAGCATACAAACGACCCTCTGGCACCTTGAGATCTCTGGGAAGATTAACCTGTGCTGCCAGAACCTTATCAAAGACATTGAAAGAGTTGGCCGAAATGACGTATTTGGAGGGTAGAATCGTTTCAGAAACCACCTCGGATTTGTCTTCAACCATGAATTGCCGTGAGAGAACATCCGCTTTTTGATTCTTCGACCCGGGGATGAAAGATATCAAATAATTGATCCTAGAAAAGAAAAGAGACCACCTCTCTATATACAACAGATTTTGATGGTCGGTAGGATTGAAATGGGGTTTTCAGTAACCTTCCAAGACATGTCTCACTTCCTGTAGGGGAGTTTGAGGGCAGGAGTTCTCTATTGCCGACATCATAATTGTTCTGCTGGAGAATTTTTTTGAGAAAACCCGCAGGGTTGGAGCTTATCCTGTAGGGATTGCTTTGAGAAAGGATGGCGCCAGCACCGATATCCGAAGCGTCAACCTCTAGGGTAAAGGGAAGTCTGAGATCTGGGGGGGGTAGGATGGGGGCGGTGGGAAAATGTCCTTTAAGGGTCTCAAAGGCTTGAAGTGCTTTAGGTGGCCAGACTGTCGTGTTCGCTCTTCTTTGTAGAAGTGTGATGGAGCCACAGTCAGAAGAAAAGTTCTTGATGAATTTCTGCTAATAGTTTGCGAATCCCGAAAGCTGGATGGCTTTCAAGGACGTGGGTTTGGCCATTCTAATATGACCTTGAGTTTGCCGGGGTCATAGAGATCCTTTCCAATATTATATAGTCACGGTGGGCACAACTGCCAACACTTTTATATTTCTGGGTACTCGATTGAACAGAACAAGGGCGCAAATAAATTGTGATTATTTCCTTGATAGACAAAAACACGACAACTTAAGAATACACTTAAAACAACACTTACTGGGATGGGGAAACAAAATAAATTGTCCTTTGCGAGAAAGCGCAAGAAATGCAGTCTCTGTTAAAAGTCCACTTTTGCTAGATCACAACTTGCCGATCTAATAACTTGGCTAAATCAAAGAATTTCGTAGAACTTCGTTAGAATTCGTTCGGGAGTCACCAGGGCTAACGAATTCCGTAAATCCCTAGTTGCGATGTATAACCCCTTTCTTTTGGAATCGCTACCACAGTGCTTGAATGAAATCCTGTGTAAAGCGTAGTTACATCATGAATCAAATCTGGATCACACTGAGGATAGTCCGGGGGGCACAGTTATAGGCTGATCCAGGGTATCCTTAACATGTACACCCAATCCCCGCCATGTGTTTCTTAACCTACCAATACCGTTTGGCCGCAGTTGGCAAAACCGGGCAAAAAGGCTTTCCGGTTAGCAAGGCGCATGTGTAAGTTGACACCTATGAACTTTGCATACCTGAGATACACCCTCTTTTGGCATCCCTGAGTTGGGGTTTGGCCCTACGGTGTCAATGGCCCAGAATCTGGGACTTTTCAGAATTCCGGACATGTTTAGTTTGGTGCTCTGGGGCTTTTCATCCCTGACACTTCTGCTAGACTGAGGGTCCCGGCTAGCGGGACCCCTTTTAAGTCAAATACCCCCAGCAGTTTTTGAGTGCCACACAATGGCCAAGCACTCTTTCTCAATGGTGGCATAGGCCACCTCTCTGGGGAGTAGTTGTTTCGGCTGAGGTACAACACAGGGTCTTCTACCGTCGTCCCCCACTTGGCTCAACACAGCCCCAATGCCATAGTCCGAGGCATCAGTCTGTATGAGAAATGTTGTATCGTCTGGGGCAGCGAGTATGGGGGCCCCACAGCGCAGCAGTTTTCAGTGCCTGGAAAGCAGTTTCACAGGCAGGAGTCCAGGTGATAAGCACAGGAGTTGCTTCTTAGTCAAATCAGTCAGGGGTTTTGCCACGGCGCTGTACTGTGGGACAAACTTCCTATAGTACCTGCGTGCCCAAAAATGCCATGACCTGTTTCTTGGTTTTTGGAACAGGCCACTGAACTATGGCTTCTACCTTGGCTGGCTCTTGTTGAGGTGCCCTCACCCACCCTGTGCCCTAAGTACAAGCCTCTGCCATCCCTACCATACAATTAGTGGGTTTCAAGGTAAGCCCAGCCTCCCTGATCATCTAGCACTGCAGCTACATGTCTAAATGGGAGTCCCAGGAATCTAAAGACAGCAATGTCATTAAGTAAGCCCTGGCATAGCTCTGCATCCCTTCCAGTAACCTATTGACCAGGCGTTGGAAGGTAGCCGGGGCATTCTTCATCCCAAATGGCAAACTAAAAACTCATAGAGGCCCATGGAGTGATGAATGTGACTTTTCCCTAGCCGAGGGTCAGGGGATTTGCCAATAGCCTTTGCTCAAGTCCATAGTGGTCAGATACTTTGCCCCCACGAGTTCATCCAGTAACTCATCCATGCGGGGCATGGGGTAGCATCTGACACCGTTCCAGGTTGAGCAAGCGGTAGTCACACAAAACCGGGTGGTCGGTCTGGACTAGAACTACCGGGCTTGCCCAAGACTCTGGGCGGAGTAATTACCCCTAGGGTCAGCATCTCCTGTATCTCCCTTTCCATAATGGTATTGACCTCTGCTGACACTTATAGCGTGCTTATGCAGAGGCTGCAGGTCCGTGTTGACTGGGTGTTTTGTGAGATGTGTGGTCCCTGGCATGTTAGTGAAGAGGGCCATATTTAGCTAGCATGTCCTGGCTTCTAGCTGCTGCCTAGCACTCAACTGTGCCCCTATCTCTACTGCTCCACCGTGTTTCCTGCTAGCCTCCCCTAGAGATCAGGCAGAGCATTGCTCGCGGATCCTCCAGCAGTGGGCTACAAATGGCCATCACTGCTCCCATACTCGGTGCTCTGTACTCTTTAACATGTTATGTGATATGTCTTGTGCTCTCAGGCTCTACCTGTACAACGTATGTTGTACTCATTCACCTTTCGGAAACGGGTACGGTCCCGACCAGGGAGCCATCAACTTGTTCTCCCTAGTGGGTTTGAGAACAAAGCACTGCTGTCCTGGGATGAATTCCCTGCTTCAGGCCTTCCGGTCATACCATTGCTTTTGCTTGGTCTGAGCGGCCCTGAGGTGGTTGGGCACCCCATGAGCACTCTAACCGGTCTCGGAGACTACTACTACTGGATCACATGAAGCATCAGTAGCAGGAGTCTCCCTTCCATCCTCACGGAATAGGTCCAGAGGTCCACGTCCCTGCGGGCATATAGTAGCTCGAAGGGGAGAAGCCTGTAGATTCGCGGTGACCTTTCGGTAGGCAAACAGCAAGTGCTGTAAATGAATCTCCAGTCTTTCCCCCGCCTCTATAAAGGTCCGAAGCATCTGCTTCGGGTCCCGTTAAACCTCTCACATAATCTGTTTGTGGGGATGGTAAGGGGTAGTGCGCCGGTGCTGTACACCGCTGATCCCAGAGACAATGTAACAGTCACTCATGAAAATGCGACCCTGCTCGGTTAGGACCTCACTAGGGAAACCTACCCTAGTAAAAATGTTCAGCAAAGCTGCTGCCACTGTCTTGGCATCTATGGTGTCAAGCGCTACCGCCTCAGGGTACCGGGTGGCAAAATCCACCACCGTGAGGATGTAGCGCTTCCCTGACCTGCTAGGAATCATAAGGGGTCCTACAAGATCCATCGCTACTTTCTGGAAGGGTTCCCCTATTATCGGTAGGGGTTTTAGTGGTGCCTTCACACGGTCGCCCGCCTTACCCACTCGCTGGCAGGCATCACAAGAGCGGCAGAAATTGCCCACATCTCGAGATGCCCCCGGCCAGTAGTAACGCTGTAATAACCGGGCTCGCGTTCTGTTGACCCCCTGATGTCCCGCTAACGGAATAGAGTGAGCTACCCGTAACAGTTGCTGCCGGTACCCCTGGGGCACTACTAGCTGTCGCTTACTGGTCAATCCCTCCTCTATCCCTGGGTTCCCTTCTTCTCTATACAGGAGTCCCTTATACCATAGGCAGTGCTCAGTGCCTTCCACTGCCTGAGATTCGGACGCCCGAAGTCTCACGCTGGGCAGGGTAGGGTCTGTCTTCACTGCCTCCCTAAACTGGGCTCCTAAATCTGGCCACCCCCCAGTCATGTCATTGTCCGGAGAATGGGGAAGGGTGAGGGGGAACAGTAAGTCAGTCTGTGATTGCAACTGATCCTGACTTACCTCCCCGGGCTCCTCTGCGCCCTCCGCTAACATTGATCCCAAAGGCTGGGGGACTGGCGCCGCCGCCATTGCCGCTGTCTGGCTCCAGGTAACCGCCGCCACTGCAGCGGGTTTGGGCACTCGGTCGTAGGTGCAGGTCATCGGACCCAGATCGTTGCCAAGAAGAACTTCAGCATCCAAACCGGGTAAAACCCCCACCTCCCGCACACCCTGGCCCTCCCCCCAATCCAAAAAGAGCTGCTCCTGAAAGATGAGGTCCAGCAGGCGTTGGTAAGTCCGTGCCTCATAGCCCTCCACCCAACGTATCCCGTACAAAGCCATGCGGGTCACGTAGGTAACATAGGACTCCTGGGGCTGCCTCTCTTCCTGCCGGAATTTACCCCGGTAGGCTTCAGGGGTAAAACCGTACTGAAACAATAACAGAACTTTCAGGTGGTCATAGTCATCAGCATACTCATCTGGAAGCGCCATCATCGTCTGCTTAGCCAATCCGGACATTAAGGGGTCCAAGCGTGCAACCCTATGCTGGGGAAGCACTTTGTACAGCCGACACTGTGTCTCAAAGTTCTTTAGAAAACTGTCTATCTGATTAGTACCTTCCACGAACTTGGTGAGACTGTGCTGATCCAGTTTGAGTTCATCTGTGTTGGGTTGGACAGGGGGGCAATAAGCGGGTCTGTTCACTGGCATAGTGATAAACTGCAGCCGCTCCTCCGGTGTCCCTCTGTCTCCCCATGCAGTAATCAGTGCCAACATTTCAGGGGTGAACGGACTGGTAGCCGCAGCAACCAGTACCCCTCCTGTTGCACTGCTCCCGGGAGGTGCACTCGTTCCCTCCCCGAGATTCCGCCGCCCCGGCACTGGGTTCCTTCCCTGATCTCCGGGTGGCTGTATAAAGGCAAGCTGAGCTGTATACTGAGGCTTTGCAAGCCGGGCTTCATAGTTACCGATTGCGTCAACCATGTCTGCGATCTCCTGGTTCTCATAGGGCAGTCCATATTCACGGCACTTGTCCTTCAGCTGAGCTCGGGTCCTCATGTTGGATGAGCCTTCCGCCTCGCTCATGGTTCGCGGTCGCAGCAGTGAGGGGGTGTTACAACTTGTGTTAACTGTTGCACTACTGTGTGTTCAATATCTTTAGTCCCAGGAACTCGCAATTCCCTTCGAGTTCCCACTACATTACAGGGTAATTACAGTACACTGTAATACAGGTTCAGTTCAATCCCGCCGCTGCCACCAGTTAATTATAGAGCTTGTCACGGTAGCTTATGACAAGATATAATGAACACCAAATATATGTGTTGAACTGAACGAGGCTTAGATATAATAAAATATAATTTATTCCTTAAAGAAGGTGAACACAGCAATATAGTACAATTAACAGGCAAGAAGGTAACACTTACTTAGGGTTGGGGAATGGAGAAGTATCAGCTAGCAATTCTCCATCAATCCGGTGACATTCCAGGTGGAATCAGAAGCACAACTAAAAACTGTAGGGTTAACACAGTTTATATACCTGTGCAACCCTATTCTTAACATTGAATACAGACCATTGGTGAACAATTATCTGTATCCAATCCCTAACGTGGAGACACAGATTAACCCATGCCCCCCAGCTAATTAGCCCAGGTGTAATGGGACTCTGGGAAGCCCCATAATTAAATCAGGGGCTAGGACCAGTCTACCAAATTAAGTATCTGCATTGTTTGTAGGTGTAGACATGACACTTACAAACCACTCCAGTTTGATGATTCTCCGCCCTCAGGTAACAATTAGACTGGCAGAGTTTGTTGATTAATACTTAATCTCTAGACATTGGGTAAACAATCAGGGCAGTTAACTTTTTGATCACCGTGCTTAGGCTACTCAGCCGGCTGCCCTTCATGACCTATTAGCCTAGCAGATGGCGTCTGCAAAGGAATCTCTGCAGGATTTTATCCCTGCCTTGGGAAACAACATTAAAGGTGAAACATGGGAACAGGGGAACATACATTTTCAAGGTATAACAAGGTGCAAACCACATCCCTGGACCGCAGTCCAGTTAACCCCTTGTCTCTCTGGTGAGGTCAAGGGATGGCATATGGGGTGCAACCCCTTTAATACCGGGCCACCCCCTTTCTCCCTCTACATGGCCCAATAGCGGGAGTGGGGCGGTGAAACCAAATTAAATAGAGCAAGAGCGGGACTATGACGAAGAGAGGGGAGGGCAGGGAAAATGGAGGCATAAAGAGAGAGGAGACCCCTAGAACGCCGCGAGGGAGCGAGGCAAGGTCCGCGGGGGGCTGAGGTCAGTAGGATGAGATACAGACTTGGACATAGCGTTAGGTAGAGTTAAATAGGGTTGACTAGGAAAAACAGTCAGCGTAATTCAGACAAGTTATAGGTGATAGGTTATAGGAGGAAGGGTACAGGGAGAGGTTAAGAAGCTAGATACTTAAGGTAAACGGAGAAGGTGGAGTTTTTTTTTTTTTTCAACTTGAAATTTTTATTTGGTTTTACAGAGCATACAATGTGACACAATCCATTGTTTAGTACCACATTACCCATATCAGTACTGCCCCTATCCCAACATATTCTGGGATAGTGTACCAATAAGTTTTTCGTTTGACAAACAACATTTATTCACAAGACGTGACAGACCTGACCTACATGACCTGGACAAGACAACAAAAGGTACAAACGAGAAGGGGAGGGAGGGGTAGGGCGGGACCGCTTTGAGCCCAGTGAATTAATGTTGCTTCTACGGCTGCATCGTTTTGGCTGAATCCTTCCTATAATTCATTGCTTAGCTCCCCTGTCAGCTGGTCTCGGGGTGGATCCTACCTGTCTCCTAATCAATTGGTCATGTGTCTTGCCAAGTCATCGGAGAACGCATTTATTGATATTAATGCAGGATTGCATCAGCCTCTACCCCTGGGATGTCTGTCTGGGCTAACCATGGTGCCCAGACTTTTAGGAAATTTAAGCCAGTGTCGTTGACCCAACTAGTCAACTGTTGAATCTGGCAAACATGCCAAATTATATTCCGAATTCTGGGGATAACTGGTATTTCATTCTGTTTCCATACTGCTGTGATCTCGCATCGGGTGGTGGTTGCGAAATGCGCAACCAGCTTGTGTGCCGCTTTCGGCAATCCCTGGATCCGCCTGCCTAGTAGGAACAGCCACGGATCCAGGGGGATCTTCAAATTGAGAATCCTCTGTAACCATTCCCTAATGTTTTCACAAATCGGGACCACCTTCGGACAGGACCACAGCATATGTTTTAAGTCCGCTGACTCCCCGCACTGCTTTGGGCAGAGCGGCGAGTACCCCTTAACAAATTTAGATAGCTTTAGTGGGGTTTGGTACCAACGCATAAGGACCTTATATGCGTTCTCCTTTAACGTGGCACAAACTGAGCTTTTGGCTGCAGCTTGTAGGATATGATCCCAGTCTTCGTCTTTTAGTGTCTCCCCTAAGTCTGTCTCCCATTTCGTCATGTAGTTAAGTCAGGGTTCGTCAGTCCTCCCAGGACAGATCACTTCCATGTACATCCTAGAAGTCAGTCCCCTTGTGTCCGTTCCCCTAGAATACAGCTGCTCAAAATTTGTTCTAGGTGGCGGAATTGAAGATTTATTGTAAAAAGCTCTGATCTGGAGGTATCTAAATAGTTCAGTGATTGGCACCCCTTTTTCTGATTGGATTTGCCCAAATGTTTTAATAAATTTTCTCCCCTCCAGATCTTTTAGTCGTTTATAATCCAACTGTGCCAAGATTAGAAAATTATTACTGAGCATCCCCGGATTGAAATCCGTATTCTTTAGTAACGGGGTCATCAGGGATTGTTTGGTGGTGAGCTGATGTCTAAATTTGGTATTCCCCCACGGCCTGTAGCAGCATCTTTATTGTGTTTCCACACCTTTTGGGTAGCCAGATTAAATCGTGCAGCTCAACTGGTGCACAGCAGTCTCTCTCCAGTGCCACCCATCTCCGCAAGGAAAGGTCTGAGTGCCACTGGACAATTTGGCTCAATTGGGCTGCCTTGTAATATGCCAACAAGCAAGATACCGCTAACCCCCCTTTCGTCGCTGGCCTTTTTAGGATGCCCTTCGTGATTCGCAGGCTTTTGTTATTCCAAATAAAATTCAGTATTCGAGACTGTAAGGATATGATGTCAGCATGAACTAAAGGTACCGGTAGGGTCTGGAACAGATAAAGCACCTTTGGGAGGAGGTTCATTTTAATACTGTGAATTCTTCCGAACCATGAAATGCCATATCCTGCCCATACTCTGAGATCCTCCCGTAGAGTCTTAAACAGTTTCGGGTAATTTGCTTTGTAGAGTGATTTATAATCTTTGGTAATGTATACCCCAAGATATTTGATAGAGTAGGCTTGCCATTTGAAATTAAAGTGTATTTCTATTAATTTTTCTACCGGACGTGGTAGGTTTATGTTGAGGGCGTCTGATTTGGTCTGATTGATTTTGAACCCGGAAATTTGATTGAATTTTCCCAGAATCTCAAAGATATTGGGCAGGGAGGTGAGGGGTTTACAGTGTCAGGATCACGTCATCTGCATACAATGTCACCTTGTGGGCTTGGTCCTTTACCTCTATCCCTGAAGATATCGGGGCTTAAGCGAATATGGGCCGCCAGAGGTTCGACACACAGGGCGAATAACAGCGGGGACAGGGGACACACCTGTCTTGTCCCGCTACAGATATTGAATTGTTCCGAGGGGAAGCCCTGGTGTCGAACCCTTGCTGTAGGGCCGTTATATAATGCCAGGATGGCTTCAAGTATCCATCCTTCAAAGCCAAATGCTCTCAATGCCTCCCTCAGGTATGGCCAGTCTATCCTATCGAAAGCCTTCTCCGCGTCCAGAATTAATACCTGTAACGCCTGTATGCCCGCAGATCTGACCAGTCCCCAATACTGAGGTGGGAAGGTGTTACGCCGGTGCTGCCCGCAGACCAGACCCGTCCCCTGAGCTGAAGGGGAAGTGGTAATACACGCACCCGCAGCAAAGGGAGCATCTCCGGAGTGTGGTATGAAGCGTTGCCAGGCCAGGTGTAGTAAGGTAGACAAGGGGTTTCCAGAGTGTGCATTGTCCAAGGAGTGCCGAGATCGAGAGCCAGAGGGGGTTGTCGTACAAGCCGAGTCAGAACCTGTGAAAACACTGAGAGTATCCAGAAGTACTTCCATACAGAGACTATGTCGAGCAAAGACTGAGAGCAGAGAGGAGCTAGATAAAGCAGGAAGGTCCAATTAGGAACGGATGCGGGACAGGAAGAGCTACAGGGAGACACTGCAGATTGGTGCAGGCATAACAGGCCAGGTGAGTCTTGTTGGTAACCTGAGTATGCCCGTGCAGTGTGCGGGGGCGGAGCCTGAGGTCCGGGGGACGGGAATAAGAGTGTGCAGACTGAGCGTGCTCCGTAACTCGTGTATGCATGTGAACCGAGCCAGTGGATGGTGCAGGTGTGCGTGCAGGAGGGCGTGGGTGCGCCCGGCGCTGAGCAGAGGAATCACCGAGGGGAGTGATCCCGCGACGGCGGCAGGGGCGAGGAGCCGTGGAGGCCGGTAAGGCAGGATTGTTTTGTGTGTCCAGGGGCTCCCTGCGGGGAGGGAGTGCTCTGTGTGGGGAGCGAGGAGAACGCCGATTCCTGACAGAAGGGTATTATCACGCGCCCACAACAGTGAGACCGCAGGAGGTAAGGAGGCAGGAACGGGAGCTGAGGGGGGCCATGAGCGGGAAGCACCGCAACGGGGAACGGGGAACGGGAGAGCGAGAAGGTGCGCGTGTCTTGCGGGGAGCGCGCGCAGACGCCGAGAGAGCGTCAGAGGCTGCCGCAGAGGGGCAAACGGGCAAGGAAGGGACAGGAGAGGCAGGCATGAGCGGAACGTCAGGGACACATAGAGGGGAAGGAATCCCCTGAACCGTCACAATACCATTGACGGGATGTTACGTTTCTTAGCCAGATCGATCAAATCTATTATCCATCTGGTATTGTTTGCCGCTTGCCTGCCTCTGATAAACCCCACCTGATCCGGGTGTATTAATCTGGGAAGGACGATACCCACCCCGTTGGCTAATAGTTTAGAGAAGATTTTTACATCAGAATTGATCAGGGAGATGGGCCGGTAGCTCTTACATTCTGCCGGGTCTTTGCCAGTCTTATGGATCAGTGAGATGGAGGCTTGGAGCATTTGAGCTGGGAAGGAGGCCCCTGCGAGAATTTCATTAAATAATTTCAATAGTTGTGGGGCTAGAGTTTTCAGCTATTTTTTATAATATAAATTTGAGAAGCCATCTGGACCTGGTGCCTTGGCCGGCTTGAGTGATTTTATTACCTCGGCTAGTTCCTCTAGGGTAAAGTCCCCCTGTAGCGCTTCTCTCTCTCCTCTGCTCAATTTGGATAATTGTGCCTCTTTTAGAAAATCTTTTAGTCTCTCTCCTGTTTGTTATGTGTGGCTGACCTTATCTCCATCGTAGCGAGCTTCGTAGTACCGTTTAAATTCCTCCACAATCAATCTAGGATTGGAGGTAAGGTCCCCCCCCCCTGAGTTCGAATTGATGAGAAACAGTAATTTGGAAGCCTGTTGCGTAGCTTGTTGGCAAGTAAGGTATCTGGCTTGTTGGCTTTTTCATAAAACTTACCCTTAGACCAGGTCAACTCCCTTTCGGCATGGGAGGTCAGCAACAGATTAAGTTTGATTTTAGTGTCCGAGATCTCCTTCAGGATATTGTCCTGTTTATTGACTATATGAAGCACTGGGAGGTGTGCTAGCCTCTCTCGCAGCTCCTTTATCCGAGTCTCCTTTTCTCTCTTTTTTTTGGCGGCCAATTCATCAGAATCCCTCTCATGGTCGCCTTATGGGCTTCCCAGAGTGTCGAGTGTGAAGAAACACTCCCCTCGTTGATCTCAAAATATTCCTTGATTTTATCCCCTATTTCCCTCTCAGATATCAGGTTTTTAAGTAGGAGCTCGTTCAGTTTCCAGTTCCCTCCGGGTCTGTCCAATGAACTTAGTGGGCACCGCAGCTCTATAGGCGCGTGGTCTGACCAAGAAATGTCATGAATCCCTGTACGGGAGACCACCGGAACCACCCTGTTTCATATCAGGAAGTAATCTATCCTGCTGTATCTATTGTGGGGATGAGAGAAGAAGGTATATTCTCTCTTTATAGGGTCTGTTCCCTCCAGATGTCAATTAGCTGGCACTCCCTCATCCCCTGGGTTATTGTTAGTATGTCCTGTTTCTGTGATTGGTTAGCCCCCGTACATCTGTCCAAGTCAGGGTCCAACGCTCTATTGAAGTCCCCCGCTAACAGAATACTGCCTTGTGCTTTGTTGTGTAGTGTATTGAAGAATTGCGTGAAGAACTCTGGGGCTTGCTCGCTGGGAGCGTACACTGAGGCTAACGTTAACAGTTGACCCTGTAGTGTCCCTGTTATTATGATGTATCTACCGTCAGCGTCTAAATAAGTCTTAGCTACTTGTAAGAATAACCGATTATGTATTAGGATGGCCACCCCTCTTTTTTTAACAGGCGCCGAGGCCAGATAATATGTCCTGTAATGTTTGTCTAAATATTTGGTGTGATTATTCTGTGAAAAGTGGGTTTCTTGTAGGAAGACGATATCAGCCCTTTTGCGGATGTAATCCCTAAATGCAATTTTTCTTTTAATGGGATTATTGAAGCCTTTTAAATTATGGGAGATTAGGGTTATTTCCTTACTCATCTATGTTATAGTTATGACCTGCTCCCGTGGTGTACCTTGACTTTGCACCTGTGATTTCCCATCTGTGAGGTAACTCCTTCATTCTTCTCCCCTTTCGGGCATCTTTGGCCTGGATAGGATGGGGGCTGGGGAAATACAAGAGGGAAAGTGGGGAGGGACAAACAGATTACCACAAAGTAAACACACAAATAATGTCCTTGGGTCCCTGGCCCAGCCAACTGGAGTCCGATTTCATCGCCTTTGGGCGCAGGAGGGCCAAGGTGGGGTACCGTCCTCCCCGTTCTGCACCCCTCCCCCCCCACCAAAGGACTTCACCAGAGCACTGGATAAGAAATTCACCAGGCTCAGGCCATTGGCCCATATGGACCAGGGAGCAGGTCCCTGCTTCGATACCCCTGCCCCGCTTCCAGTACTTTATGTACAAAAAACCTTTGCTAACTGTTGCGCTAACTATATCTACTACCCCAACATTTTATGTAACATCGCCACTAACTTTGGCTATTGCAACTATTCCCCTCTCTCTCCCCTGAGACTATTAGATCTACCGTGCTGCTTGTAAGTCTACCGTATTAAGCTGTACTATCTCGCCCTTCTGCATAATTCCCTCTTCCACCTGTTTTTCCTGCCTTTCTTTCTTTCTTGAGGCGACCTGCTTCGTCCAGATTGCTACTCCCCCCTCTTCCTACCTTCTACCCATTCCGCTCCCTCTGTTTTTTATACCTATATGTCTGTGACACTTGTCCACTTACTCATTGCCTTTCCTCTGCATCTATCTCTCTCATCACGTGCTGCTGCTGTCCTTCTACTCCCTCTATCACTTGCTATACCTGTCTTCTCATAACTTCCTTGCTCTTTTCCTATCTGACCCTTCCGTTCCCACCCTCCACCCCCTCTGCCTACCCGCCATTCCTACTCCCTCCAAGCCTCTCCCTTGACCCTCCTTCCTTCCTTGCCCGCCTCTACTTGCTCCCCTTGACTCCCTCTAGATATCCGATCAACTTCCCCTGTCCCTCTCATGTCTCACCTACCATAACTTACCCTCGTCCAACTCTGCTACATTCCCCTGCCATTCTATCAACCTACCACGTACCTTTCCACTAACCTGCTTATATCCCTACTCTAATCCTTTCCCTCTTCTGTTTACAAACTAGCCCCCAGCCTGTCGTCAGTTCCGTAACGACCTCTGTTCTGTTGTTAACCACCTCCCCCCCCGTCCACTCGTTGCCCCTCTCATTAGCTCCTCCGCGATTGCGGTATCGTGAACGTGCGGGGCTGCCACGTCTGCCGCTGCCTCCGCCACTCGTCCGCTGCCTATCAGCTTCCTCAGCTACTTCCCGTGACGACACTGCCACTGATCTGCCCGCATCTGTGGCCGCTCGGTGCTGTTTCTGCCTCCTCCAAGATGGCCGCTCGTGCTCCGCCTCTTGACATCACAGGATGTCCGGTCTCCGCCATCTTGGATCCCATTTCGCACCAGGCTGGAGGTAAGCATGCGCTCTCCTCCCCAGCCACTTGGATATCTGGGGTCTGCGTTCCAGCATGACACTCCAACCGCCTCGTGGCTGCCGCCATCTTCAGGTCCAGAAGTAGGGACATCAGGTAGGTAAACTTCTCCATTACAGATTCTGATGGGGAAACTGTCCGCCCTCTACTCGCAGCAATGCCTATAATATCCAACGCTGGTTAGCTGCTTCTGGCCTCTTTGTGCCATCAACCACCGTGTGCTATCATGCACACGGAAAGACCAAACAACGCACGAGGACAACAACGGTAACTAACTCGTAAGTATATTTATATTACTATATAATATAGTATATCTATTATTGTTTATATTGCTGCATATAAATATAACTATATAGTATAGATCTATCAAACATTATGGTTATTTCTGTTTATTTATATTACTATATAAGATAGTATATCTATCTATTATTGTTTATATTGCTGCATCTATAATTGTTTACTGTAAATGATGTGCTGTACTTGTGGCCTACTGCACTGTAACTTACCGGATTGTTGTTTTTCTGTACACTGTAGGGAGACAACACATCTGGTCGACAAAATAAGTGAAGAGAATGATGAGGAGAGTGCATTAAGGGTCAAATACACTCTGCAGCAAAATCACAATCTCACTGTATCCGAGACCAGCATAAAGAAGATGAGACGCAGAATTGGATGGAAATATGGACGTGTGAGGTTAGTACTGGACAGAACAGGAGATTAAAGTGTTGTTTAAGAAACTGTACTGTACCTATAAAATTATTCCTTGTCATTACAGAGCGTACCCTATGATAAGGGACGTTAACAAGATAAAGAGAATGGTCCAGGCCAAGGCATGGATCGACAGTGGAGAAACTTTCCAGCATTGCATCTTCACTGACGAGTCTACTGAATCGCTGGAGAGATTTGCAACCTTTGCATTCCACAAAAAATGTTGCATATCTATGAAGCCGCGTCCAAAACACCCAGTGAAGATGCATGTGTGGGGTGCCATCTCTAGGCGTAGACCAGGAGGCATTGTCATCTTTGAAGGTAAAATAAGTCACACGCTTTTGCCTTATGCACTGTACTAGTGTGCAGTTTTTTGAGCACTTTTCTTTTCTTGTTATAGGAATCATGAATAAAGCTTTTTTCCAAGAGCAAATTGTGCCTGAGATTGTGGAATACATCACACGTGAGTTCCCAGATGGTCACCGTTTCTTCAAGGACAACGATCCGAAGCACACCGCATCAACAGCGCATATTCTTGAGCGCGGTATCAACTGGGTGAAGACGCCAGCGGAGTAAGTGCGGTAACCGTGTCTCATTTTTTCCCACTGTTTTTACTGTGTACTGTATCTCTTTAACTAATTGTCCTTTTTTCCCCCCTCCAATGACAGATCGCCAGACTTCAATCCTATCGAAATGGTCTGGCATCAGCTGAAGGATCATATCCGAAAAGTCGTGAAACCCTCCAAAAAGGATGAGTTGGCGCAAGGCATAATGAGTTTTTGGAACGATGTACTCACCGTGGAACGATGCAATAAATATATTGACCATATTGCGACTGTGTTGCCCATTGTGATCGAACGTAATGGGCAAGCATCAGGAAGGTAGTATGGTATAGTACTGTACTGTAGTATGGTAAGTACAAACACACCAAGTACAGTACTGTATGATACAGGTAAGTATGGCACAGATTTTTTCTTTCATGAGAGAGCAGCACTAGCCATCTGGTTACAAAGTATTTAACAGTAGTTACAGTATACAGTAGTTCCAGTATAGACTAGTTTGACAGTACTAACTGCATACTGTAGTCCAATATGGAGTAGCTATACAGTACACAATGCCATAATATGCACCTAACTGCACCAATTTTTTATTTTCTTGTCTTTTCAGAGAAAAAAAGGATGGAAAGGGGGAGGGGCGTATCATGTGTACATTGTGTGAACTGTGTGTACTGTAAAGTGTATCTAAAGTGCAGTCATGATTTACAGAAAACCTCCCCTTTCTCAATGAACTACACAGAATGAGGAAGAAGATAAAGACGGAAAATGTTATATTATTATAAATATATTATATATATTATATATTATTAATTAATATTATTGTCAATGTGCATTATTCATGATTATCCACCGGCCCTCAATTTTCAACTGACAAAAGAAAACTGAATAAAGACTGCATTTTCTACATTCATGATAATCATAATCATTGACCCCCCCCCTCTACACCAAAGAAAAAGAAAGAATGACAAAAATTGGTAACTTACTGCATCAAAAACATGAATCAGATTATGGTTTTTTTAACTCTCAATTTCACAGTGCTATGCAAATCAGATTTACATATCAAATTCGAGAAGGGATTATCACAAGCATTACCGTAAACAAAGCCTCAAAGGGTTGGGGGGGTGGATGGGTGAGTCATGCCATGTAATCATCAGCTAGCTCCCTTCCCAAAGAAGATTACACGCAGGCGCAGAGAGGTGACTTGAAGTCAACAATAGGAAAATTAATGAATGGTTTTGTAGAGGTGTCGATAAGAGGTTCAAATCCTTGACGAGCCTTGTATGTGTGTGCATGGGGGAGGGGGGTAAAGCTGCATGAAGGATTAGCTGTACTGTCGTTCAAAGACATGACATATTTGCAACAGGCAGGTCATCATAATAATTTGATCCCCACACCCCCAAATACATAAAAATCACACAAATCAATCATGTGCAGTCAAACGCAGTGTCACAGTCAAAAGCTACAGCACATATTGAATATCGTAATGTCAAGATGGTTGAGGCAGGAAAATGTTCATTCATGCTGAGAAAATAATAATAAAAAATGACGAGAAAAAAAAAATTTGGGTTACTCTTGAACTTTGCAAGCAATTCACACATGCGCAATAAGAATCAACTACAGCTCCCTTCCCAAAGAGGATTGCACACAGGCGCAGAGAGGTGACTCAAAGCCAACAATAGGAAAATTAAAATATTTATTTTTTTTGGTCACTCTTGAACTTTTTTTCCCCCAATGAGCATTAATAATCAACACAGAAGAATACAGTAAATCAAAACTGAACGTTATACACGCAGGAATGTGATGACAGGAATGTGATTGAAACCAGAAAGCCATCCATTCAAAGGAATGGCGTGGGAGAGGTGTACTGTAGATAAGAAGTTGAAATACTACAGTGCAGTACATTATCCTGTGTGTGTGTGGGGGCGAGCGAGGGAAGAGCGCTATATACGCCAAAATGTGATACTATTACAGTACACGCCTATGCGTTTCAACAATGTTCAAATGAGACATACATGTATGTATACAGTAAATATGCAAATTTACAATTACTGCGCGCGCACACACAGACTGTGTACTGACGTAGGTTGAACTGCTACAGTATTAGACTTTGAAGACAACAGCTCACGAACGCCCACATGAGTTTTTAGACGGTATTGCAGTATTGCAGACAGCGCTAAAAATATGCTAATATTACGAGCGCTAAAATACCGGAACATATTCCGAAAAATATATATATATATACTGCATCTGCCCGCGGTTATCAGAGTTGCGCCGCTACGGCCGCATTAGGATAAAGGCGGCCACAGCTGTATATAGGAGGAGCCTCCAATAGCCAGCCAGGGCGGAACCAGCAAGAGCCGATAGGGCACACCTGTGTGCACCAGCAGCCTATGATGCAGCCTAATCGGGGATGAGGGAGGAACTGCTCGCACGCCGTCCCGGAGGCCAGGGGGCGGGGCTTGGAGAGAGCGTCACTCCAATGCCGAATCTTGGGAAAAGAGGGGATGGGACCAATCGTGCTCCGACTCGCGTTACGGAGGTCAGGGAGCAGAGCCTAGAACGTGTGTCATTCCCACGGCGGTTCTGACTTTCCCCATAGCGGGGGCGGGGCTTGACTCCCACGTCAGCAGGAAGGCTGGCCGAATGCACCCGTCGTGCGACAGAGATGGGGGGGCGGGATCCGAATCCGTGGTGGGGGATAAGGACGCGCAGGGTCCGCGCACGCGTACTGGGACCATGAAACCGCGCATCCTGGGTATCCATCACGGAAGGCTTGTTTGAGTGAGGAGACGGTCTGCGACCGCCAGAATGGCGATTCCTCACAGTACCCGCCCCCCCCGTATGAGAAGAGAGGCGTGAAAAAAAGAAGGAATCTTCATGGAAGGCGGGAGAGCGAGACGATATGCCACCTGGTTGATCCTTTCGGAAATCGCAAAGGGTCCAAGAAATCTAGGTGCAAACTTCATAGAGGGTACTTTCAGCCTGATGTTCCTGGATGACAACCAGACCTTGTCGCCAGGTTTAAGGTCAAGAGCAGGCCTGCGATGGCGATCTGCCTGATTCTTTTGCCTATTGACAGCTTGTTAACCTGAATCTTTCTCCACAGGTCCTGTAAGGTTTTAATCCTGTCATCCGCCGCTGAGACCCCTGAGAAAGGTAAAACAAGAGGAAGAGTGTAAGGGTTTAAACAGTAATTTTCGAAGAACGGTGACTCCAGGGTCGAGCTGCTTCATGCGTTATTGTGGGCGAATTCTGCCCATGGTAAGAGTTCCGCCCAGTCATCTTGGGAATCCGACATAAAGCAACGTAGATACTGTTCCAGGGACTGGTTGGTCCTACTGTATCTGTTTGACCATTGGTCCTATCTGTTTGACCATTGGTACCCCTTACGTTCTGCTAACCCTCCCAGTGCCACACAAAGTGTTGATGCCCTTGTTCTTGCATTTAAAGGGTTTCGTTAGGTGCATACCCAGCATCATCCTCTTATTCCTGTCCACTTCAGAAGATGACAATAAAAGTTAGCAGGTAGGTTATTACTTTCGTGTTACCCCGACGAGAAATGAAGGACGATTCCTAGCTGAAGGCAAAACGAGCCCCAGAAACGAGAAATGAATTGCGATCCTCTATCTGAAACTATTTCCAAGGGTACTCCATGTAGCCGAAAAATCTCCCTGATAAAGATGTCAGCTAATCTGGGAGAGTTGGGCAGGCCCTTGAGTGGTATGAAATGGGCCTGCTTCGAAAAACGGTCTACTACTACAAGAATCGTGTCCATACCCCTGGAACAAGGCAAGTCCACAATGAAATCCATAGGCAGATGTGTCCATGGCCGATCCGGAACAGGTAGAGGTTGAAGGAGGCCTGCAGGAGATATCCTGGGAGTTTTAGTCCTGGCAAACGTAGGGCACACAGCTACAAAAAAATTTATGTCCTTTTGCATTCCTGGCCACCAAAAGGTGCGAGAGATGAGGTCCTAGGTCCTTTTGGTGCCGGGATGGCCTGCAGATCTGGACGAATTACTCCATTCGAGGACCTTTTTATGGTGTAGGGGTGAAATGAAGAGATGGTCTTGTGGAGGCTAGATGCGAGGAGGGATGTGGCTTTGTTGGCAGACGATGTCCTTGAGTGCCGCAAATGATGTGGCCGAGAGAATATATTTGGGCAGTAAAATGGGTTTTTGCTGATCCTCAGTCTTGTTGTCCAGGGAGAATTGTCGAGAAAGAGCGTCAGCATTGATATTCTTGGATCCGGGAAAGTAGGAAATTATGAAATTAAACCTAGACAAAAACAGTGGCCATCTGGCTTGACGGGCTTCCAGGCGGCGTGCACCTTCAATATAAAGCAAGTTCTTATGATCCATGAGGATGGTTATCGGATCGTCAGTGCCCTCAAGCAGGTGTCTCCATTCTTCGAGAGCTAGCTTCATGGCCAGCACTTCCCGGTTCCTGACATCGTAGTTGCATTGGGCCGGAGAATTTTTTTTTTTAAATGAGCAGATGCAACCTGGACCGGGAATTCTTCCTTTGGGACAGAATGGCGCCTACGCCCACATCTGAGGCATCGACCTCAAGGGTAAAAGGAAGTTTGGGATCAGGATGAATGAGAAATGGGACGGATACAAAGTCTCTTTTGAGATGGGTGAAAGACTGAAGGGCGTCAGCGGACCAAGAAGCAGTGTCTGCTCCCTTCTTGGTTAATTCCGTAAGCGGAGCCACTAGAGAAGAAAAAAATTGGATAAACCTACGGTAATAGTTTGAGAATCCAAGGAAGCATTGTACTGCCTTCAGGGTGGTAGGTTGTGGCCAATCTAGGACGGGTTTGACCTTGGCAGGTCCATGTTGAGGCCGAAATCATGTAGCCTAGAAATGTGGTGGATGTTTGATGAAAATGACATTTCTCCAGTTTAGCAAAAAGTTTGTTCTGGCGTCAGCGAAGGAGCACCTGTTTCACATGGGAGATGTGTTCCTGTCTGGATTTGGAGAAAATTAAAATGTCATCAAGATAAATGATTACAAAAGAGTTGAGGAGATCACTGAAAATTTCATTTACGAAATCCTGAAACACGGCTGCGGCATTGCACAGACCAAAAGGCATGACCAAGTACAAATAATGTCCATCTTTGGTGTTGAAAACCGTCTTCCATTTATCCCCCCGATGAATCCTTACCAGATTTTAAGCACCTCGTAACTCCAACTTCGAAAAGATACTAGCTCCTTGTAGTCGATCAAACAGTTCATTGATGAGGGGCAAGAGATAATGTTTTTTTACCGTGATTTTGTTAAGGGACCGGTAGTCTATGCAAGGGCGTAAGGTCCCATCCTTCTTCTTCACAAAGAAAAACCCTGCATCCGCAGGAGAGGTGGATTTATGGATAAACACCTTCTGTAAGTTCTCTGCAATGTACTCTTTCATTGCCTTGGTCTCAGGCATTGACAACGGATAGGAAGTCCCTCTGGCGGGTGTAGTGCCTCGAGCAGATCGATGGGACAATCAAACGGGCGGTGAGGAGGAAGAACCTCCGATCTGACCTGATCGAAGACGTCCCGAAATTCAGCGTACTCGTCTGGCAATTGTACCTTCTCCTCGGACACGTTGGTACCCCCTATGCTACTTGCTTCCAGAATGCAGTTCTTATGGCGAAAGGCACTCCATTGGATGAGTTCCTTGTTGAGTCAATCGACCCGAGGGTTGTGGATCTGTAGCCAGGGTAGAAGGAGAATCACGCTGATGGAAGGAGTATGGATAACGTTGAATTGGATCTTTTCCAGGTGTGTGTCATGCACCTCTGTCTCCAAGGAGATGAATGCCGGCTGCAGAGGTCTTCCGTCTATGGATTCAAGTGCCTGATAGGAACCAGATGCGAAAGTTTGATCTATGAAGTTCTCTCCGGCACCTGAAATCGAAGAAAGCAAGCGTAGATTCTTGAGATCCCTCCCCAAAGAGTGTAATGGGGACAAGAATGCGAGACGGATTGTCAGTAGAAATAGGGGAGAGAAAAAGCGTTCCCAATGAGCCTCCCCCAGGACTCATGGGAGCTTTGCGTTTCCCGACTTTTGAGGACAAAAATAGGCAAAATGTCCAGAAACACCACAGTAAAGACAAAGGCTAGCATTTTTGAGATGTAATTTCTCAGATTTGGAAAGACTAGTACCCCCTAATTGCATAGGTTCGGATGTGTCCGGGATGGAAACCTCAGTGGAGCTCACCTGACCAGGACTGAACCTTTTCTGAACGTCTCTCAAGGAGGCGACGATCCACCTTGATACAGACAGCAATTAGTTCCTCCAAATCGGTGGGACGATCGTAGGCTGCCAATTCATCCTTTAAAGTTTCTTTTAAACCCTGCCAGAAGGCTGCAGCCAGGGCTACGTCGTTCCAGTCGGTCTCGGCAGCAATAGTCCTAAACTCAAGAGCGTATTTGGCGACCGAACAACAGCGTTGGGAAACATGAAAAAGTGCAGAGGAAGCACATACCTTACGACTGGGTGTATCAAACACCTTCCAGAATTCCTGGGCAAAGTCTCCGATATCCTGTGTGAGGTCGGATCTTCGCTCCCAGATGGGAGATGCCCAGGCAAGAGCGTCATTTACACGGAGAGAAAAAATGTACGCCACCTTGGCGTGGGGTGCAGTAAATCGTGAAGGGTTAATTTCAAATTGTATAAAGCATTGATTAAAAAAAAAACAACATTCATGAGGGTCGCCCCCATAATGGTTGGGGGTATGTAAGCGAGGTTCATGAGAGAAAGGCAAAGCTGGAGTAGTGGGAATATCAGGAGCAGCAGGCACAAGAGGGGAATGCGGTTCCTGTAAGGCACGAGAAAGGGTGTGAAAATCCTCCTGAAGGGAGAGCATGGTTTGCTAGTTACCCACAATTTTTTACTCTCCCTCTGGTGGAATCCCAACAAACCCGCTTGGGTTCTACATTTTCGGATACCATCCTAGAATGTAACCTGACAAAACAAGATAACACTTCACATAATTAATATCACATTATTATGCATGATATACATTCTCTGTGAATACATATACATCTACAAAATGGTTGCCATACTGAAACACAGGTTCCTCCCAACATGGAGAACCCTTTTATCAATAATAGTGCTCCGGTTCTGGCTTTTTTCTAGTGCTCCAGTACTGTCGGGCACTGTTACTGAAAATACCCTCTTATTGTGGTCTGTGCATAGCATGATCCTAAGGTAGTTAGGTAGCTTGCGTGTATGCGCAGGACTCTTCCTACCTCAGCGGGGTCGAAGTTTGTGTGGCTGAGCATACTGTAACACGTAGCTCACTACAAACTAAGCGCGATCGCGGTGCTGAGGTAGGGGATTGGTTAACGCCGACCCACAGCCACACGGGCGCGCCTAGGATGTAGAGTAGTCATTCAAACCAGGTAGGGATTACGGATTGGAGAATGGTTAAAGTACTTGCCAGGTTGAGGAGCGGAGAGTTGTGGATCGTCGGGGTGCGTAGCCAGGTTCCGGATAGGAGAGTATCGGATCGTAGGAGTACTTAGCCAAGGTCAGGACTGGAGACAGGAGAATGGTCGTAGAAGCGGATCAGGAGTGGAGAGAAGCGGAGTCCAAGATACTAGCAGGGTTCAGGCAACAAGAGGTTAACAGGCAGGCAAGGGAAGGCAAGGTCTCAGGAACAAGGATGTAGCAAGGCACAGTGTCACACTCAGTCATATGCTCAGCAATGATAGAGAGCAGACTGAAGCTATATATAGGAGGAGCCTCTAATAGCCAGCCAGGGCGGAACCAGAAAGTAAGCCAATAGGCTGCTGGTGCACACAGGTGTGCCCTATGATTCAGCCTAATCTGGGTCAGGGGGCGGAGCTTGGAGCGAGTGTCACTCCCATGCCGATTCTTGAGGCAAGAGGGGGCGGGACCAATCCCGCGCCGACCTGCGCACCTCACGGAGGTCAGGGGCAGAGCCGAGAATATGTGTCATTCCCATGGTGGTCCTGACTTTCCCCAGAGCGGGGGCAGGGCTTGACTCGAGCTTCAGCACGGAGGCTGGCCGAAAGCACCCATCGTGCGACAGAGGTGGGGGCGGGATCCGAATCAGCGGGCGGGGGATCAGGACGCGCAACGTCCGCGCGCGTACTGGGACCACAAATCCGCGCATCCTGGGTATCCGTCACGGAAGGCTTGTTGGGGTGAGGAGACGGTCTGCGACCGCCAGGATGGCGAATCCTCACACCTCGGAAAGAAGGATACATGGATGGATTCCATGCAAATGTAGATCCTTATATAGTGAATTTACAGTTGTTAGACTCATAATGTTCTGAAATATAACAAGGGCTGAGTACAAATATATTATTTGTAGTATTTGTCACTTCTTGTCATTGATTTAATGGTTTATGCAGTGTGCTAATAAATAATGATATTAGTGTATATGTATTATTGGTAGGATAAACCGATGTTGAATGAGGAACAGCAGTTACACTCATATTTCTAATACTGTAAATTTCATATTTTGCATTATGTAGGATAAAATGGCAGAGAGATTGTTCAAATGTTGGCATCTTCATTTTCAATCTATCTCTTGCGTATCAAGACCCAAAATTAGGTTATCTTACAGGCAAGACGTTACTGTCCCTGTGCTATTTACTGTCAAACAGTTGTCTAAAATACATTTTGCTACCCTCCCTTATACTGTAGGTGGGGGATTGTATAAGAAAATTACTTCTCACTAAGTGAAGTACTTAAATGTTCCAGCTCCTCATCATACAAAGAGTCAGTCACATTGGTGACGTTCAGTCTACCTCTCTTCCGAGAGTGGTACAGGATGGTGAACGTGCACTGGGAGACATTGTTCATGAACTGGTGGAAGTTATCATTGGCGATGTATATGGGGTGAACCTCTGTCACCACACTCTTGAAAAACCCTGAAAGTAGCAGGAGATACAACCAGTTGTAGTGGTCTCTTCCACCTCTTGAGAAGATCCCAACTTTATGTGCATCCTTGGCCATTTACTCAGCTCAGTCAGCTACCCCTGAGAAAAGACAAAAACAGAGTAACAGCCACGTGAATAGAATGGCAACAACCTCCTAGATACAAGTGGTATTTATGTTGCAGGTCACTATCCAAATCTCATCTGTTTTATAGGGTAAGAAAACCCAGTCATCCAGTCCTGACATCCAGGATTGGAAGGTATGATTTGACATGTTTGTCCATCCCACCAATAACTAAGGAAGAACACATTTGCAGGTTCAAAATCCAAAACTCCCCAAACCTGAACCTGAACCATCTCCATTGGTCACTAACATCTGCAGCTCTGTCTGATGCTTCCTGTATGGTGCTGACCCCGCCTCCTCTAACATCAGGATCCAATCAGCAGGGGAAGCAGGATACACAGGATGTCTGATTGGCAGCTAACCCATGCAGACCCTACAATTTTCCCCTCTATTTCTTTGTCCATTGTCGGTTTTCTGACCACTTCTGTGAGATGCCATATTGCATACCTACACAGTGGGAGATTTGTCCATTACTACGGTGTATGGTGCATATACCTGCTGGTAACAGGAGGGCTGAGTCTTCCGCCGATGGTAGTGGTGACACGGGGCAAGGCTTCTGGGGTTCAAACCCCACATATCTCTTTAGCAGTGCAGCGCCTCCATCGACCGTAGGCTCCATTAACTGAAGGTGATCTCCCACGGTAGAACTTATTACCTCTCCCCCGAGTAAGGTCATACACCAGGCAGGTGGTATATAACAACAGGAACAGTGTATTATATTCTGTACAGCACAGTTACATGGCAGGCATCTGCCGATGCAGTACTCTCAGCTGTCACTGAATTATGGTCCCTGAACCGCCACTACAGGCCAAGGGCACCCGCAGCCGTCCTAGCCCTTCCCCACCTCCCTAGCAGATACAGATGTATGATCCACACTCACTCTCCCCCGGAGGGAAGAGTACAAGGGAAGGCCCCAATCTCAGGCTACCAGTTGTGTGACCTGTCTTCCTCAGTGGGGAAGGACACTCTACAAATTTAGAGCAGTCCGGCCTTTAAGTACTGCCAGGAGGAGGGCACCAAGTCTTGCTCATGATTGGTCATGCCCAGGCATGATGTCACCGCCTCCTACTGTCACTCAAATGCAGCTCCTCGGAGGGGGAAAACCTCATATCAACTACTGGCAACCTGATTGTACCAGGGTTTACTGCCAGCCCAAGGGAAGAATAGTAGTCATCAGGTAGCCTGGCTACACTCTCCCTCTGGTGGAATCCCAACAAACCCGCTTGGGTTCTACATTTTCGGGTACCATCCTAGAATGTAACCTGACAAAACAAGATAACACTTCACATAATTAATATCACATTATTATGCATGATATACATTCCCTGTGAATACATATACATCCACAAAATGGTTGCCATACTGAAACACAGGTTCCTCCCAACATGGAGAACCATTTTATCAATAATAGTGCTCCGGTTCTGGGTTTTTTCTAGTGCTCCAGTACTGTCGGGCACTGTTACTGAAAATACCCTCTTATTGTGGTCTGTGCATAGCATGATCCACCTGGCTCAAAGCAAGAGTATAACGATATTTGTGGTAGCATACTGAACACCCACAACAGGCAATACTTTAGGCATGGATGCTATGGGTCTGGGGGCATTCTCCTGGGCTGTCATCCCTCCTTCTGCACTATACCAATTCTTGTTGGAGACCTCAGAATCCCAGTTCTCTCTAGAACTATTGGACCCCCAATTACCTCAGAACTATCAATATCCCATCCAGGAATCTTGTGAAGCATCTCGTCCATTTCCCATGTAGACAGAGTAGGCGATCCTCCTAACCCCTCATACGACTGGTACCCCACCATGATCTCACTGTCCCAGGGCGGTTTGGGCATAGGCCTATGGGCCATTAGCTATTTCTGATAACGGGCCAGAAAAGCAGAAGTGAGAACATCCGGCCGCAACGAAGGACTATAAGTCTCAGGGGCCAATGCCATATTGGCCACGGCAGCAGCTGCTTGTTTACGGGCCAAACATTCATTCATGGATTAGATAAAGGCAACAGTTCCTTTCACCGGAGCTATAGTGGTACTCACCGAAGCGGGAATCGAAGGCTTCTCATCCGCCCCAGCGATCACCATAGCAGTGGCTTCATTGCCAGAAGATATCGCAGGATCCTGCTGTAAGTCCAGGACCCACACCTGAAGGGCATCAACATCTGGCCGCAGCGTAGGGGTGCTGTCTTTGCCTTTGTCAGCTTCTGCCACATGGACATCGGCACCGGAAGGTACCTCCATCTGTACCGGAGAATCCCTGGATCGGCTTCTGGACACCTCCACGAGGGGTAGGCTCATCTGCCTTTCAGGTCTCATGGCCGTGGGTACTGTTGCAGGACTCCCCTGTCTCTCGGAGCCATTAGAACTGTTCTGTTCCTCCACAGCGTCGGTTGGCGTATTCAAAACAGGAGTCACAATTCTTATGGGAATCCATTTCCTGTGGTCTCTGCGGCATATAGATTGCAGTCTACCAAGAGTAGGTTGTACTCTTAGGTAGGTTGTACCTACTCTTAGTCTCAAACAAGCAGAGCCAGTACAACCAACCTCACACTGAAGAGACCCACAAGGTCGAAACAGTCTGTCTGTGAGTGGGTTTACTGGCTTTGCATCTCATCCCAGGCTATGTTTAAAAGCTGTTTAAAGCAGCTTGGCTTAAGAGTTGTTCATGTAATGTGAGCTTGAGACAAAAGGTGGCACTATGTTCTCATTTGAATGTCATTTCCCAGAATCCCTTGCTGCAGTGGAAGTGCTGTGTGCTAGGTGATAATGGTGAAAGGCGTGGCTGCAGACCTGTCTAAGACATGCAAATGAGCATACAGTAATATTTCAATTTGCTATATGCTTTACTGTCGCAGATTTTTGTCACTTTTTTTACTCACCATAACTTAACTAAGTATGGTAAAACCCATCCTCATTGCTTCATTTTTGCATAGACAGTGTAACCAACCCCACACTGATGAGACCCATTGAGGTCGAAATGGCTGTCTGTGGGTGGGTTTACTGGCTATGCATCTTAACCCTGGTTGTGCTTAAAGCTGTGACCATGCAGCAAGCTTAAGCCTATAGGCAACCATGTTTAAAATGGTTTTGAAGCAAAAAGTGGCACTGTGTTCTCATTTGCATGTCATTTCCCAGAATCCCTTGCTGCAGTGCAAGTGCTGTGTGGTGGGTGATAATGGTGAAAGGCGGGGTTGCAGACCTGTCTAAGACATGCAAATGAGCATACAGTAATATTTCCATTTGCTATATGCTTTGCTGTGGAGGGGTTGTCACTTTTTTTACTCACCATAACTTAACTAAGTATATACACATATACATATACACAGTGGTCGACAAATCACCAAAAAATCTACTTGCCGAACAAAAAAATCTACTCGCCACCTAGTACCACACGTGTGCTGCTTGGGCCAATAGGAGCTCGCCACGATGTTACATCCACTCGCCCTGGGCGTGCAAATGTATAGGTTTGTCGAACACTGCATATACATATACACCTAGACACACATACATACATATATATATACATACATGCATACATAGTATATGGATTTGAGACAAAAGGTGACACTGTGTGCTCATTTCCATGTCATTTCCCAGAATCACTTGCTGCAGAGTTGCAGACCTGTCCAAGATGTGAATGTGCTCACAAAAGATTATATATATATATATATATATATATATATATATATATAAAATAGAAGAAAAAAGCGCCCAATCCTAGTGCATTACTGTGCAAAAAATGGTTTAATTCCCAATAAAAGGCTCATAAAATGAACTCACAAACATAAAAGATAAAAAAGCATTGTATGAGTAATACTCATGCTCCAAAGAATCTTTAAGCGCTGCTGCTCTGCTACTCTGCTCCGTGACACCACTGCAACCAGTATAGCCCTCGTGTATCTCTGCCAGCAGGAACTCACGTCATCAGTCTCCTCACAGTATTCTTTCCCTTGGAACACACCTCCAGATAGTTTAGGTTCCCACCGGGGACAATGTTTGCGGCGGAACGAACAGATGACGTCACGCCGTGCACGGAGATGGCAAGCAGGAGAAAGTCAGGCAGAACTCATAAATCAATGCTGCAGGAATCCACAGCACACCTGGCCCTACGCGTTTCAACAGCTAAACTGTTTTCATCAGGGGATGGACTATGGGTGTGCTAGACACATATATATACACCCACACATCCAATTAGCTATGCAAAGATAGATTAAAAAATCAGGTGTAAACAATTAGCATAATGAGAATGAATCTGATACCCCCACATAAGAAAAACATATGCAGCTGTAGATTTAAACCATAACAATCTTAATCTTACACAGAATAAACTTGTAAATAATGTATAATACATAAAATTACTACGCTTGCAATTGTCAAAATATTTCTGAGGTAAACAGTCCATAAAATATCTATATATAATAAATATCTGAAATCAACTGAGTGAACAGTGAAAAAAACATTGCAATGTTATCAATAATTAGCTTGAGGAGAATGGACTTCATAATAATACTAGATCTATAATCTATATAAAAATAAAAAGAAAATTATAAAAAAATATATAAAATAAAAGGAAAAATGAATATAAATATAACCTAAAATAGACAAAATCAACAATGAATCAAAATTTTATAACTATATATGCATTTGGTGAACGTATTGATTGCACAGTTAAATATTATTATTGTCATTTAGGTTTTTTATATATTTATACATTTTCTGATTATTTATTATTATACTATTGCTGTCACACCATACCCAAGCGCAGTCTTTCCCTCCCCTCTGGATCTGGATCTCTTATTTACCCTACTATATCTTTAATTGCCTTCCTACAAAATCTAAAAACTACACCGAAATCTTAACTACCCATACTGGCTTTTCGTTCCAGATCTGGCTCAAGCTTCACACGGAAGACATCGGACCCCCCCCCCCCCCCCTAACCCAGAAACAGTGGGAACACCTCCCCAACGTATAACATTGCGGGAATGATGTACCGTGGACATTGAGCTACTGCGGATCAGTAAGATCCCAGGTGGATTTGCTGCTTTAGATTTGTGAAGCGGGGGCGTGCCAGAAACTGGTTAATGAGGTGTTCAGGAAACTAGTCATTCACTCACATCTGGCTTTTAATTCTAGATCTGACATTCACACACCACATGTAACAAGGACTAATTGTAGTACAGTTATCCTCGTTATCTCCACACTTGCGTTACTTTATCAAAGGGCGTTTTAAAGCAAAACAACGTTGTAAAGCGAAAAAGGTTTTTCCCATAGGAACACTGTTTTAAATGAAAGGTTCCGTTCCTGAAGGCATTTTTAACACTAAAAATACACACAATATTTTTATGCAGGCAAAGATATGCAGCACACACACATAAATTAGATGTGTATATACTAGGTATTTATAATCTACTAATAATTATACTATATATAGTATCATATATATTCTAATATATATATTATATATATACGCTCTTAGGAGCGCTTTGCAACGTTGTTTATGTGAATGGTATATATATACATACACACATAACACACGTTGCAAAGCGTCGTAAAGAAGATTGGATAAGCCATTTTGGCGTTGGTTAAAATGAATAAGGTATGTATTGCTAGCGTTGGATTAAGCCATTCGTTTAGCGAAGCGTTTAAAACAGGGACTGCCTGAATAATGTATACAATAAATACATTTGTCAAAAACGAATGTTGTTCTGACTAGGAATTTATTAAAATGTATTTTATTTATATATTTTATTAAAAGCGGGGTTGGGGGCGGGACTAGGGGCGGGTTGGGGCGGGGACTAGGTGGCAGTAGATTTTTTTGGCTGGGCGAGTAGATTTTTGGGTGATTTGTCGAACACTGTATATATATAATCAAAAATAATAGATGATACCGTTCTGTGGCTAAACAATGCTTTTATTTGTGTCGAGCTTTCGAGATACCTGATCTCTTCTTCCGGCGATGTTACAATGAATGAAGCATCAAAGGTATACTTAAAAACAGTGGTCTCTTGGAATGTTATCTGTGCTAGTCCTTCCCCTCGGTGTGGATGTTGTTTTAATGTTTAGAGGTGTCAAAGGTTCCTGAAAGCAAGTGATGTAGAGTGTGTTGTGTGTATCTGTGTGAATATAAATGAATGGAAGCCCACAGTATATACAGTGCTATACAAAAGGTGTGTGTGGAGTGGGTGGAGATAACATGGTGTGGGTAGGTGTGGAAATGTGAGAGATTTGCACAACTAAAGTGTGTGTGGATACTAGTGGTCCCATAGTGTATGAGGATGGAAAAACAAGGATATTATATGTGTAAGAGACAGCTGTGTGTGCATACATATAGCACAGTATGTACATAGGTGAGACAGGGCAGGGGCTAAACAAGAGAATGAACCTGAATCGCCACAGCATCACGCACGGAACAAGAGACAGTCCTGTCGGCGAACATTTCTCTGACTCTGCCATAAGATGAACGATCTGAGGTTGCCATACTCCAAAGGTAATCTTAAAAACACTAAAAGAGAGACGGTTGCATGAATACAATTTATGCAACTGTTCGGGACACTTAGCGGTGGCCTAACAGAGATCGAAATTTTATGAGTCATTACTGACACAATGAACTCTCTTCCCATGAGCGCTATAGGCCATGTCTGTACTACGGTGCTATATGTATGGCGCACACGTGTCCTCTTACAATACTAATACTCCTTGTTTTTCCATCCTATACACCTATAGGGACCACATAGTATCCACACCACTTTTAGTGTGCTGTGTGCTGTGGATTCCTGCAGCTTGATTTATGAGTTCTGCCGACTCTCCTGCTTGCCATCTCCGTGCACGGCGTGACTCATCTGTTCGTTCCGCCGCAAACATTGTCCCCGGGTGAACCTAAACTATCTGGAGGTGTGTTCCAGGGGAAAGAATACTGTGAGGAGCCTGATGACGTGAGTTCCTGCTGGCAGAGATACACGGCGTTACTGGTTTGCTGTGTGTCACGGAGCAGAGTAGCAGAGCAGCGCTTAAGATCTTTGGAGCATGAGTATTACTCATCAATGCTTTTTTATCTTTATGTGTGGTAAGGGGATGGAATAATTCCATATATAGGGCTCCAGGATACGAACAGTTTCTATCCTGTCTAGGCTGCGGAAGTGACAGCCTTTATAATACTGCACTCCATCCCACAGTTTTGGGCAAGCGGCTTGTTTTGGTGGTGGTGGGTGGAAAAACTTGGAGGATGGAAACTCTGAGGGATTTCTGTTCAACTGTCATGGCTGATTAGAATCAGGTATTGTAAGACTGATTTCTGTTTGCTCTTGTCTCTTCTCCAGAGCCTGGGAAGGCTGTTCTGCACACAGTGGGGAGAAAGAAACAGCCCTTCCCCACACGGTTCAATTTTATATTTCATTTGGCTAACTCTGCCAAAAGTACCTTGTTTTGGGTGGAAAGTGAAGGAAAAATGCCACTTCCACCCGAGTTAGGGAAATATAAGGTAAGTTATCGATCAGGGGAGAATCAGGTGAGAAGCTTTGCTGTTCGGTTTGATGCGTGTTTGGTGGATGAAACTTGTGGCAGTCTCAGGACCTGGACCTGACAATAACACCAGGCACAGCCTGTTTAAAGGAACAGTACGTGACGGCCCTCCCTCATTTAACACCCTTACCCAAAAGAACGGTTTAACCGTCCGGACAGCATAGGAGCCCCGGAGCAAGTAAGCTGTTTGCACATATGGTGGAGAATGCGGGCAGAGAACACTAAAGGTCTGGGGGGGTTTAAAGAACTTTAAAAAAAAAAAAAAAAAAGAGTTTTTTTTCTCTCTCTCCAAACAAATGGAAGACGTGGTGAGTGAGTGCCGATGGTAAGCAATGTGCTGTCCAGGAAGAAAAGAAAGCGCAAATGAAGACCGCAACAGGCGAAATGGCCAAACCAGCAAGAGACAAAACCGCTCTTGATGAGAGAGGAGACGCAACAGGGTTCGTCAGGGCAGGTATACAGCAGGAACTCGAGACCTGAGGGGGACTATCAGTAACCTTTCCACTGGCAGCGGCAGCCCCAGTCCGGAAAAATGACAAGGGCAGCAAGCAAATACCTCAAAGATGGGACCATCGGATGATGTGGAAGCCTAATATTCTTCCACGTTTGAACGCACGGCACAGAGAGAGGGATGGCCAGGAAGCTGAGTGCGGCTGGTTTCTAATCGCAACCTTCCTAAGCGGCGAACCCCAGAAGGCTTACTTGATCTAGAAGCCCAGCGCAAGCTAAAACGGGTCTATTGCAAAAAATTGACGTTCGAGATCCTCGCCGCATCGGACGTAAACCACGGGCTGTTTCGCGCCCAAAGGTTCACGCATGGTCTTCACGATGATAAAGCACACCGAAGCAGATGTATGACCTCTTCCACCTCGCCGGCGGAAGTGGCTACAACACGAAGATCAACTCAGCAAAGCCACATCGTGGAACGGTTTTGGCATGACCAGTTCTTGAGGAAACTTCCCTTGCCTTACGCAATGGTCAGTAGTCGGAGTGACCCCCACAATGCGGATGAGCTTGTGGCCCTCGTGAAAGGTACAATGCAGACAGGAGAGCACCCGCAACCACAGTCGTGGAGCAAACCCCTACCCGAGTTCCAGGAATCTTCCAGAGACGGTAAAGGTACCGGGGTTAAGGGGAGCTGAAGAGCGGCGACCACCTTCAAGCAGAACCAGCACACAGTGGTTCGCACACTAAGGGCAATAGCCAACATGGGAGCCGGGAAAAGGGCTCTAAGTGGGACACAGACTATGTACCCTAAAATGTTGTAAATTGTCAGGAGAAGGGGCCACACAGCAAAAATCTGCCCACTAAATGATGAGCCATGCAATTGCAAACAGCCGTGGAACTTATTCGCGGTTGTCCCAAGGTATGGCGCCCTAGCCAAGAGGACCCCTTGAATAACATCGTGGGCACTGTAAAGGTTAATGGTAGAGGGTTGGGCACTTCTGGACTCTGGGGAGCATGGTCACACTAGTGTACGAATGTACCCTGCCCATGAAGAAGAAACAGGGAAAACAGTCACCCAAGAATGGCAATGTGTTGCATACATGGGGATAATCATGAATATTCACTGTTGATTTTTTTTTTGAAACAGAGTTTGCTTTCTTTAGATTTCACGGTGTATTGTACCAAATGGCACATGATGTGTTAATCGACCGATTTCCCATTTTCTAAAAATGTGTGTCCCCGCTCCAAATAGGCCCCGAGTTTCATAGCGGACCATAACGAATATTAGAAGAAAATAAATCCTTCCCGTTTTAAGAAATGGAGGTTGAAGAGGGCCAAATAAGAAGGAGGGAAGGAAAAGGAGGATGTGCTTGTTAAAATTCCCTTTCCCCCATCACTACTTGGTAGGGAATACCCCACAAATCAGGATCGTTGATCAGGGACAACTTACACCCCAGCAAAACCGGATAGGACCCTCGCTGACCGGAGGTCAGTCCTGGGAGTTAAGAGGACCAGTGGGAGGACCCACATTAGAGTAGCAAGGGGAAATATACGGGACCTGAATAGTACTCTTGGCCAACCAGATAGGGTCGCTTGCTTACCCTTCTTCGGAGGGGTAGAAACGACCTCAGTATATCGGGTGATAAACGAAAATCAGTTACAACTAAACAAGTGTTGGTACACGGAATTCCGTAATGTAGTGTTACACCTCGCACATAGTCATCCATGGGGGACACCTAGGGGTGGAAGAAAAAGACAAAAGAAAAAGGTTCTCAGAAGCCGCATTGGCCTGCGGGTTTGGCAGAAATTACGACATTATTGTTCCTCAGCCCAGCATGTCAGATACCGCCCGTTCAAGGCGTACCGCAGCACATGGTACCCTCCCATAATAGAGGTACAATTTGACAGGATTGCTATGGATTAGTAGGACCACTCTAATAAAGTCTGCTAGGGGAAATCAGATTTATATTGGTAATATTAAGATTATGCCACCCGATATCCGGAGGCAGTTCCCCTACGTCCACCTCTGCCAAAAAACATAGCAAAGAGTAGTAGTTCTGTTTTCCCGGGGTTGGAATTCCTCTAAAGAGATTCTATCTGACCAGGGAAACACCGTTTATGTACCAAGTAACAAAAGAGTTAGGAAAACTCATAAAAATCAGCACTCAGACCTCAGTCTATCATCCACAAACAGCATGGGTTGTAGTGGAACGGTTAATAAAACCTTAAAGAGCATGTTACGGAGGCGCGGTCGATAAAGATGGGAAAAACTGGGATTGTGTTTACCGGTACCGTTATTGCATTAGGAAAGTTCCCCAATCATCAACAGCTACTCCCCGTTATGAACTATTGTTATGGCGACACAAGGGCTTACTGGATATAGCCAAGAGGAACTTGGGAAGCCGAGGTTACCACTTAACAGAAGGGCATAGAGCTGTTGCCCAGTGCCGCCCGCATTGCAGCAGTCTACCCATAGTGGAAGGGAGAAACAATGGAGAAAGCTCAAGAGAGCCCCAGAGGAAGTACGTATAATAAGGGTGCTGGAGTCAGATTTGTTGTTCCAGGTGATAGGGTTTACTAGTTTGGTTCCCACCGTGCGAGTAGAAAAATTCCTTGCAAATGGAAGGGCACTATGAGGTTTGATAGAAGAGTGAGGAGACTAGTAAATTATAAGGTAAGCAGCAGGTTAGGGTAGGAGGTAGGAGGAGACCATGAGAAATTTCCATATAACTACTCAAGCCCTGGAAGATAGAGAAGTCTGTGAAACACTAGTAAAAAACCCGGTCCGTCAACGAGGTCAAGAAACGAACAGACGGTAGCATAAGATATGATGAAACCCTGTCGTTCATCAGAAACAAGAGGTTCAGAATTTAGTGAGCAGAAACAAGGAAATATTCTCTACACAGCCATGGTAGAAACAGCGTAATTGAAACATGACCAGTCTCTGAACAGGGGGTCCGAGTTAACCTTCAACGTACCGGAATCCCAGCGGCCAAAAGAGAGGCTATAAGTTTAGGAGGTTAAAAAAGTGCTAAAAACTAGGCGTAATTGAGGATCCCAAAGTGGGTGGAACAGCCCTATAGTCTTAGTCCCAAAGCCAGATGGTACAACAGGTATTTGTATGACTACCGGAAAAGTACAGCGGCGGTGTCAAAATTTTGATTACTTACCCTATGCCCAGGGTAGATGAACTTGTACGAGAGACTGGGCAAAGCCCGATATCTCAACAACCTAGACCTAACAAAAGGGTATGGCAGGTTCCCCTCACAGAAAGGGCAAAAGAAAAGACAGCCTTTCAACCAGAACGGCTCGTTCAGTATGAGGTGCTGCCTTTTGGCTTACATGGAGCTCCCCGCCACATTCCAAAGAATGAGGATTAAAATTTTAAAACCACATGCTAGGTGCCTGCTGATACCGGATGATTGTGGTAATCATAGTGAAGATTGGCAATCCACCTTCCAAAGGGTACAAGCTGTGCTCGACGCAAGTTCGGTCTGATGGACCTAACTGCTACCCCGCTAAAGCACATTGGTTGGAGGAGGCCAAGTATCTGGGGTATTCTATTGGCAGAGGTTTACTCAAACCCCAAACATCCAAGTGGAGGCGATACAAGGTTGGCCAAGGCCAGTACAAAAAAAAACAAGTAAGGACCTTTTTGGGGTTAATGCGGTACTATAGAAGGTTCTTCCCAATTTTGGCGGACCTAAGGCAAACCCCAACTAACCGACCTCACAAAAGCAAGAGGAAAACTATGGTAAAAGTGGTCCCCCGAACACGACCAGGCTTAGCAACCTTGAAAGAAGCTATCGGCCCCAACCAGTGTGGTCACACACTGACTTCTCCAAAGAGTTCGTAGGTCCAAACCGACAGATCTGAGGTAGGGCTGGAGTTCGCGTCTGGGGTGAGTAGGGACGGTACTCTCCAGGAGTCTCAAGGTGGAACACCCCATCCTTTAGTTAAGAGGAAACTAAATCCCAGGAGAAAAAATTACTCCATAGTAGAGAAAGAGTGTCTCGCAATTAAAGGTGGGTGTAGAGACGCTCAAATCTACCCTCTTGGGAGAAAAGAGAAGAAAATGCCGGTTGGGTCACAGATCAGGCACCCCTTACCTGGATGTGGTCAAAACAGGGGAAAAGAATGCTAGAGTGACCAGGTGGTTCCTAAGCCTAACACCCTTTAAATTTTCTGTGGAAACAAGGTCAGGGCACAAACATGGCAATGCTGAAGGGTTGTCAAGGATGCACTCCCTAATATCCATGGGTCGACTCACCTCAGGGTCTGAGCTGGGGGGGGAGGATATGTGACAGAAAACCAGGGGATGGTAATAAATTCCATATATAGGCTCCCAGGATACTGGAACAGTTCTATCCTGTCTGGCTGGGAGTGCAGCCTTATAATACATGGTGCACTCCATCCCCACAGTTTTGGGCCAAGCGCTGGTGGAACTGAGGGATTTCTGGACTTCCATGTCATGCTAATTAGAATAGGTATGTAAGAATGATTTCCTGTTGCTTTGTCTCTCTCAGAGCCTGAAGGCTGCTGAACACTAGTGGGGGAGAAGCCCCTTCCCCACACAGGTTCAATTGTTCTATTCATTTGGCTAACTTGCAAAAGTACCTTGTTTGTTGTTGGAAAGTGGGTAAAAGCCACTTCCACCCTGAGTTAGGGAAATATAAGGTAAGTTACGCTCAGGTGGAGCAGCTTTGTTTTGATTGTGTTTTGTTGTTATGCACTGTGGCAGTCTCAGTGCCTGGGACTGAAATAAACCAGGCACAGCCTGTTTAAAGGAACAGTACAGTGACGCCCTCCTCATTTAACTACCCCAAAAGACGTTGTTCTAACGTCCCGGACAAGCAGCGGAGCCCGGAGTAGAAGCGCGTTGTCACAAGAATTATAATATATATGATATTATATATAGATCAATAGATATATATATATATAATATATATATATATTATATCACTTGTGGTGAGCATAACATTCATCTCTGGACAGGTCTAGCAACTCTGCCAGTGTTGAAAAAGGAGCGCTGTCTTTAAAACTGTTCATATATATATATTATATTATATATAGATACATATACACACAAAAACAAAGCAGCATGCACTAATACACTTATCTCTAAGTACCAGGTACAAATCCCAGAGTTCAGTCCATCAAACACAAGTCCAGTGAAAAAGGGTATTGATTAGAAAAACAAAGGGGAAAGATTCCCAATAGCCAGATCCAATCCAAATTGTAGGAGGGGGGCTGCTCATCCACAGGAGAATCACTCCCAAACCAGAACTGTATAGAAAAAAGAGAGAAAAAGCACTCTACCTAGTACAGTATCTTATGATGCAGCTGAAATAAAATGTATTTAAATAAATGTAAGGTAGATGACTCTGTCTGCGGTCGTTTCTGCTGTGTGTGAGCGATCCAGCAGCAGGTCTAAAGGCAACTGGCTTTCAGTGGGTATACATAAAGGTCTCCCCCATCCATCTCAGCTGATCTGTACCAGGAGTCTGTGTGTAAAGATACCTTTACGTGAATTTTACTCTTTATGTCTTGTAAGTGTGTATTATCTACCTTACATTTATTTAAATACATGTAATTTCATCTGCATCATAAGATAATGCACTAGGGGAGTGCGCTTTTTTCTCTTTTTTTCTATACACATATATATACACACACACACACACACACACAAAACACTAGACCTGCTGGTCAGATACATTACAAAATGTAATGAACAAAACGGTAATATGTAACCACCGGGATCTCATTGCAGTTTTGGGGAACAAAATTAGCCGACAAATTGGTTCACAGCCATTATTTGTCTCCGGTTACTAAACCCCTTTCTTTTCTATCCAATGTTAGAAAGGGGATTCTCCAATGTGCAAAAATAGATAGATAAATAATGTAGATAACTAAATATATATACAAAGGCGCACTGTATATTTATATATAAAAATGATTACTAATTCAGATTTCGAAAAAAAATATTCTATAATTTTTTCTAAATACCAAAACCCAATTTTTAGAGGCTCATCCTCATTAATAAGCATTTCTCTAAACGCAAAGAGAGAGAAAAATACACACACACACACACACACACACACATATATTTTTAAAAAAAAACCTACACCAGAGCTTCGTGGTCTGCGGTTAAAGATTGTACTCCTACAGATATGCTTATTTTATTTACTATCTTGTAAGTAGAATCAGTGCTTATGCTGTGAAAGTCCAGAATATACTTACTTCACCATATTGGCTTCTTCTCTTTATTTTTAGATATACTACACCCTCATCCTCTACAGTTGGACATTTGGACTACAGTATTTACACCAGTGTTTATTATTTTAAACACATTGTATTGGTTTGCGCTGTTTGTTATATATATGTTGTAGAAGGTGACCTAGGTGCACAAGAAAAGGGGAAAAAAGAAGGCGGGACACAGAGTAGTATATCTGTGCAATTGAAATTACAGTGGCGACAACCTTTATTCTAAATCGGCTAGATCCGCGAATTTCAGATTATCCCGGTTATGTGCGGATTTGTGTCGTTTTCGCCCGGAGTGAACTGCGTTATTTTCGCGCTAAAAAAAAAATAGAAGAATAGAAATACACAAACTGTACTGTATTGTATGTACTGGCACTGTATACTGTAGAAGACACATAATGTATGTGATACATGTAGAATAAATGCATAGTTTTAATTTTTTCGGGTTTATTACACAGTTTACTGTACTGTATATAAAAAAGTATTGTACAGTATACTGTACGGCCGGAAAACATCAGCATACTATTTCAGGTACAGTATTCTATCCTAATCAATAACAACGGCAACTAAACTGTAGACTCCGGTACGTGGTTTTTTAAATCCGATTCAGCAATATGCAGGCATTATTACACAAAGCGATATTATCCATCAAAATCCCTCCATTAGCCGTTTTCTTTTCTGAGGAAAAACAAAAAGAAAAGTTTTACTGTAATGGTCTAAAGAAGTTCCCAGCCAGTCCCACCAATAATTTTCTCCTGTTCACATGTGCATGCATGCGCCTACCGCGATGACACGCATATGCGTTTCAAGAAGGTTCTATTGCGCTTGCGCCTAGCGTTCCACCAATTGTTCAGTATCTGCAGTACAGTACTGTAGAAGCCGCTCAGCCAATGATAATTGCTTACAGGAGAATCGCTTGACTTTGGAATCGCACCGATATTGATACTGTATTGTCAAAATAAAAAAACCACAGAAAATAATACGGCAACAATACTCACCATAGTATTTCCCATTCAGCTGAAGCCGGCGCCGGTCCACTGCCAGTCCAGCGTTCTTGATCATCCACGTCGATAGTTTGCAGTGGGACTAGTCCACCTGTAGTCAGCTGATGAGGCTGGAAATTGCTTAGTTACATGCAAGCTTGATCGAAACTGCACGCGAAATCCGGCTCAGGCTCAGGGTTGTTACTGACGGCATTGGAAGCCGGTGCTGGTGCATTGCTTGGCAGAGACTGTCGTTTCTTAGTTGGTTTTAACACGACCCTTCGCCTTTTGCCGTCATCATGATCATAGATACAGGAAAAAGCCGGTGATACACACCAATACCCTCCAACAAATTGTGGCTCAATACGATAAAAACAGGGATCGCTACATAACCTTTTCCTTATTGCACGCTTCCACGTATGAGGAGTTGGAGAAAATTTGTAAAAGTCATAGTTTTCGATAAAATACTGATAAATTTGAACAACTGTTGCCATCTTATCCTCTGTTGCATTAATCGCGGCCCATATCAAATACGTGTAACTTCTGTCGGGTTTTTGGAAAGCGGGCTGCACTTGAACACTCATGGCGGGCGGGTCTCTGGAGAATACTGTAACCGACACTGGTCTTTGTCTTTCTTTAATATGAAAAGCCTAAATTGATACATTTTTGCAACCTCTTCCTTCAGTCTCCATGCCAAGTTACAATAGCACACTGTGGTATCTTTTTTAAACGAAACACCTGCAAGTCGACACATTACTGAAGCGCATGCGCATTACAATTCATGAATATCTGCCATCTGGCGGACACGCGAAGAATTGCAGCCTATTCGCATTCCAGGAAAATGCCAGGGAAAACCCGGTGATTTGTTAGAATAAAAGCTGCCGCAGCAGTAAGGTGCTTTATATTGCACTTGCACGAAGATGAGTATATTTAGAACTTTGATCCAATATTGTGGACCAGGAACATTTGCAAGAATATTCTTCTCCAGCAACCTACTGTAATGAACGCAATTTCTTATTCTTGGGTCTTCTTACAAGTACAGTAGGTCAGAATCTTTGGGATACTCGAATTTCCAAAAGTTTTCCAAAGCAAAAAATCTAATTTAATACTGGACAAGGATGGTTAGTATAATACTATCTATTTTAAGAAAAAAACACCTAATTGGTGTAATAAAAAACCTCACTATTTGGTGAGAATAAAATGGAATATGCTAGATATCACTATCGAACCTCTGAACAATACAATCTCAAACCCAACAGAATGCTATTAATGGGTATTGGCTATTACTTAATGCTATTAATGGGTATTGGCTATTACTTAATGCTATTAATGGGTATTGGCTATTACTTAATGCTATTAATGGGTATTGAAACAGTCTCCTGTTAGTCTGTTAACAAGCTTAGCCTGTTTATTGAGTCTGAATCAGAGCCTCACATAGTAACACAGTTCGTGAGGGGAAGCACACTATTGTACTGTATAGCGGAGTGGGATTAATCTCACCACTGGGTTCCCCTTCTGGGAGCAATCACCCACGATCTTGTGGGAGATAATGCACGTTGTATGACTCTCAACTCTTAGGCCTTACCCCCGCTGCCTACTACAGCGCCCGCTGTGGCGGACGCTGCATGGACGAGAGCCCTCCCCTCAATGGCGCCGGGCCCACTGCAAGGGAGGGCCGCAGCGCTGGGGCGAGAGTTGCTCCTGATCTCAATAGAATTGAGAGCAGGACTCACAATGAGCGATACGGCACACCCCCCGGCGGTTCAGCCAATGACGGCGAACCTGCGGGTGACGTCATGGCCGCGCCCCCGTCACTCCCCCGCCACGCCCCCCCCCGGTCTCTCTTCCTGCAGTGAGCTGCAGACCAGGGAATCGGCTGCACGTGCTGCCAATCTCGCGGGCGCGCGTTGCAGCGGAGTTACCGGGGCCTTAGCCTTAGATTACCAGTCTCTGTGGTCTGAATCTCCGTTGGTAACTTTGGGCATCCGTGTTTTCTATGTATATCCACGCTTCCACGTTACCAGATTCTCAGTCTGTGTACCGTCTGATCTCTCCACCGACTGTGTCACGTCCTCCCGCATCACTCCACTCTCGCAAGATTTCTCCACTGTTCAACTTGGAAAACAGCTCCTTCTCTATGTGTTGTCCGGTCTCCGTCTGTGTCGCCTCCTGACTACTAGCTCCAATGACTTCACCCTACGCCTTTCACCTTGGCGGCATCTTCGTGGGTTAAGCATTGAGATGCACAGTAGCTGGGTCAATCACTTGTGTGCTGGTACGAAGCACGGATTAAGCAGGCAGCGAAACGTGCGCGTTGGGGCTCTCCCTTGTCTGTACTCCTCAGCATCTCATGGGTAGCTACACCATCTCCTCTGTGGGCCGTTCGGGGAACTAATGAACTTTGTGATCCTGCGATACACACCAGTACCAGCACACACTGGTGACTGACCCAGCTACTATGCATCTCAATGCTTGGTTTAGGCTAAAATAAAATTTCTTTTGTTACACTTCCATCTATGTTCGTGTGCTATTTAAAGGTTGCTTTCCCTCTGTTGTTTTTATATATATATATATATATATATATATATATAATATTATAATATTATATTATCTATTATATCATATATTATGATATATTATCTATCTATATACCATAATACTGAGTTAAGTTATGGTGAGTAAAAAAAGTGACAAAAACCCTCCACAGGAAAGCAAATATGCAAATACAACTGTATGCTCATCTGCATGTCTTAGGCAGTATTATGGTATAGCCTATCCCATAGCCTCTTTGCATACCCAGTTAAAATCAACCCCACACTTATGAGACCCATTAAGGTCAAAACAGCTGTCTGTGGGTGGTTTTCTGGGTATGCACCTTAACCCTGGCTGTGCTCAAAGCTGTGACCATGCAGCAAGCTTAAGCCTATAGGGAACCATGTTAAAAATGCTCATTTGCATGTCATTTCCCAGAATCCCTTGCTGCAGTGGAAGTGCTGTATGCTGGGTGATAATGGGGAAAGGTGGGGTTGCAGACCTGCCTAAGACATGCAGATGAGCATACAGTTGTATTTGCATATATATATATTGTTACACTTTAATCTATGTCCGTGTGCTTTCTACAAGGTTGCTTTCTCTCTGTTGCTTTTATATATATACATATGAACCATTCCGCACGGCCCTTAGGAAGGTCTCCCTGTGAGACCGAAACGTTGGTTTTCATTTACTTTATACAGATTATTTTGGATTACTCCTTGCTGGTTGCTGTCTCTTTACTGGTCTTTGGGCTGGTTCATATGTTATGTGGATTCCTATGGGACTAGCAACTGCCTTTTGCCTTACATCAGAGTGCTGACTGCTTGTTTTATGTATATATATATATATATATATATATAAAAGAAAAGAAAGTAGCGCCAAAAGGTATTCAATTATAAACCAATGTTATTAAATAATTACCCTAAAAAATTGATAAGCATTAATAATAATATACTGTAAACAGCATTATACTAAAACAAACATATGGATACAAAAGATAACAAAATCAAAGTCCAATGTTCAAACCCTAGGATGAGTCCTGACAGATAGCACCAGAACAATGTACAGAATCCAGGGGTCCACGGCAGCTCTCACATGGAGGGACAGCGCTGTTTGGGAGACTATTTCCAGCGAATCTTGGACTCCCTGCGGTTTGGACTTGCCTTGGTGGTGATTATAAATCACATACTGCTTTTAATTAACCTTTACTTTGTGAGTGTTTTTAATCCCCCCTTCCACCCTTCCCTATTATTAAATGTTACAGTGTTACACTATGGGGCGTGCGCTCTCTGTTTGGTTTTTCATAGCTGCTCATTTCTCCTGCATGATAACACAGCCCTGTCTGTACCTGGAGAGGGGACGTCTCATATTTACTGGGATCTCACTTCCAAGCCGGAGACACAACCAGATATTCCCTGCTAGCTGTGCCATCCCCTCCCTTCTGTTTCCCTTCCCCCTGCTAGCTGTGTCCTCACACTTCCCCCCTGCTAGCTGTGTCCTCACACTTCCCCCCCTGCTTGCTGTGATCTTCCCTGCTTGTTCTGTGGAGACACGAGCTTATACAGGAGACACAGAAATCCAGCAACCACCCCGGACACACTTGTAAAAATCTGTCATACACAGCCAGGCACATCCATACCACAAGATTTACTCTGCTAAACAAGTCAGGTACACATCTGCAAACTCGGAGAGAATCCTTCACTGAACAGGGACACACCAATTACAATTAGATTGTATTGTATGTCTTTATTTATACAGCGCCAAAAGTGTACTCAGCGCTTCACAAAGAATACAGTACAGGGAATTATAATAATACAATAAGTGCTGCAAAATCAGACAATGAGAAAAGAAATCCCTGCCCTGAAGAGCTTGTAAGCTTTTTGGAGCAGGGACTCCTTTTCCTAAATGTTACTTTTATGTCTGAAGCACTTATTCCCTTGATGTGTTATTTATATTCTTTGTTAGTTATATGATTGTAGCGTGTGTTACTGCTGTGAAGCACTATGTACATTAATGGCGCTATATAGATAAAGATATACAGATGTAGCCAGGTCCCCTTACCTTCCGGTTTGTGGGGTGGGAAGACGGCTATGGAGGCGTGGGTGCTGCCAGAGATGTGGGCGGACCCGGCGGGAAGCAGGGAGCACGGCGATCGGGCTGTAGGCTGGCAACCGGGTCGCTGGAGCTCCGCGGTGCACCAGGCTAGCGGGGGCTGCCATCTTAGTTGTGCATGCGCACTAGAGCTGATGCGCATGCGCAGGACACAGAGAGATTCATAGACATTCATAAAGACACACTCCAGCTGGAGCTCCCTCAGAGGCGGACACCTGTGGACAGGAGAGGATCCGGTAGACCGCGTCGTTGGATCACGTTACGGTCTGCGGACCCACCATCTTCCATCTACCCTGGTCTGGATGGAGACCAGGAAGGTATCCACAAGTGTACCAACGGCCACACACACTGTGTGTGGGTAGCGCTACTCCACACACTTTGAGGTGGGCTTGGCTCTGTGGACAACGGGTGGTTAGGTGCCCAGGGCACCTCATAACTTTGGGGGAACCTCACCGAGGTGTGGACTAGGTGTGGGTCATAAGGTGTGGGTAATGTATGTGGGCTTGGTACTATTATTGGGCTGTTTAGATTATATGTTCAGTAAACCAATTGTTATATACCGGTGTGTGTATTATTTAATTGTAATTGGTCCTGTGAGGGGTTAACCTGCAGAGCTAGGAACCCTCCCAGGTGGAGGCGCTGCACCAAGGAGAACGCTAGATCACCCAAGGCTCCCAGCGGCGGAGGCTAAGGCCTTCTGTGAGCCACAGGTAATGGCAGCACACGTGGTTCCCTTAGTCGAAAAGGGGGATACATTTGGAGGCGCTGCTGAGATTCAGACCTGGGGTGCCCATATATTCTTACTTTTGTGTGTGTGTGAGAGAGAGAGTTTATATGTATTTATGTGTGTATGGTAAACCCCATCCTCATTGCTTCATTGCATAGCCAGTTAACTAACCCCACACTGTTGAGACCCATTAAAGGTCCAAACGGCTGTCTGTGGGTGGGTTTTCTGGCTATGCATCCTAACCCTGGCTGTGCTCAAAGCTGTGACCATGCAGCAAGCTTAAGCCTATAGGGAACCATGTTAAAAATGGTTTTGAAGCAAAAGGTGACACTGTGTGTCCATTTGCATGTCATTTCCCAGAATCCCTTGCTGCAGTGGAAGTGCTGTATGCTGGGTGATATTGTATCAAATATATAGTTATGTTATACTCATTAAGCAGTATATACTATTATCCTATGCCTTACATCACATAGCACTGTTTTACTACTGGAGAGTCCGTTTATCCAATTAATTATTTAACCTTATTTAACCTTTTTAGAATATATATATATATATTAATTATTAACAACAGTTAATTCATTGTTTTGGGTTAACCAAACTATATATTCTCTAAGCTACGGCTCGTTTATAGGGGAGGGACTATCACTTAGTCCATCCACCAATCACATTTGGGACCCTCCAGTACTTAAACACTGTTATTCTTGTTCAGGGACATTCCCTTTGATAAAGTTGCATTTGTTGCGACGAAACGCGTCAGGGACGTATCTTACGACATTACGTCATCACGCTGTGTGCTCCTTTACGGCCGGGGAGCACGTGTAGTGTTATTAAGGCTAACTCTGATACCAGATGGACTTGGAAGATTTCGAGTGAACCGGAGGGACAGCGCTGTTTGAGAGACTATTTCCAGCGAATCTTGGACTCCCTGCTGCGGTGTGGACTTGCCTTGGTGGTGATTATAAATGACATACTGCTTTTAATTAACCTTTACTTTGTGAGTGTTTTTAATCCCCCCTTCCACCCTTCCCTATTATTAAATGTTACAGTGTTACACTATGGGGCGTGCGCTCTCTGTTTTTTTTTTTTTATATATATATATATATATATATATACACACACACACATACAGTCCATCTCCAAGTAGCATATTTTAAGTAGCAATAAAACTGGAGTTTAAAAGGAAGTTCAAAAGGAGTGAACAAGTGGACAACACCTACTGGCCCCGATTCCTGGATTTGATCAACGCTGGAAAGGAGGATATTATCTACTCCAGACTGCACATCTCAGCACGTTACTATTGCTGTGATGCCACCTCTGCTATTTATATTTGCTATGACCTCACTTCTTATCAAATTATGCACTATGCACAGCCACAGTCTCTAACGCTATTCATATATCTCCATCTCTCCTTCCTTCTCAGTTCACATGAACTCCTTTCTTACCTGCGCCCTGACACTACACAGCTATATCCCCTGTATTAAATCACACCCCTACAATTCATCCTCACAAATTCTCTTATTATCCATGCTTCTCCTCCTTGTTTCTGGGGATATCTCGCCCAATCCTGGTCCCTGCCTTATTCCTACATGCTCTCGTCCTCATCTGCCAAATGCAACTTCTACTGCTTCTGGTGTCAACCCCCCCAGCCTCATACCCATCCCCTGCCACCCTCCCTCCTCTCCCTTTCTCCTGTGCCCTTTGGAATGCTCGCTCCCTTTCTAGATAAAGTCAGTATAGAGACCGAAAACGTCAGGCTAATTAATATCTGTATGTTGGCTCGTCCCCCGCCCCCTTCATACCTTTAGTATTTGTAAGGCTGCGGGCATGGTCAGCGCTTAGGCGCTGACCCGTGCTAACCCGCGCTCAAGCTCGGCAGTGAGCCCCTGCAGCCGCAATAAGAGCGGCTTTAGCAGGGGCTCGCGCACGCTTCTGCAGGCGTGCGGAAGCGTAGCCGACAAGAAAATTTTAGTTTTGGCGCTCACGGGAGCGCAGGGCCGATCACGTGAGTGGTTCGCCCAATGAGGGCGAACCAGCTCCGTGATGTCACTGGCCCGCCCCACCCGACACGCCCCCGGACGGCACGCGAACTAAGGCCAGGGAAAGCACCCGCGTTCCCTCAGCGCGCCCCTGCACGGCTGCAGTCTCTATGGACTCAGCCTAAGTTTTAAAAGTTGTACTAACATGTTAGACACTAGTTGGCGCCTCATCATCAACCCTGTATTAATAAGCAGTCTGCATTTATTTATGTATTTATAAAATCTGTAGTAATACAGTGAGAGTCACCTCTCGTTTTCAAGTATGTCCTGGGCACAGAGTTATGATGACAAATAATACATGGTTACAAATACATAGTTACATAAGTGACCAGGGTATACATTATATACAGGATATTGCATGCACAGTTAGAGATAATATATATTATAGGCGTATGTAATAGTTACAGACCAGATTAAAATGTGAGACATCTTTAGTACTGAAAGAACTTAGACTGGCGGCTGTGAGTCTCTGGTAGGTTGTTCCAGTTTTGGGGTGCACTGTAAGAGAAGGAGAAGCGGCCGAATACTTTGCTGAGCCTTGGGACCATGAATAGTCTTTTGGAGTCAGATCTCAGATAGGTGCTGCATGTGGTAGGGGTGAGGAGCTTGTTCAGATAGACGGGTAGCTTGCCCAGAAAGTATTTGAAGGCGAGACAGGAAAGGTGAACTTTGCGCCTAGGCTCAAGTGATGACCAATCTAGTTCTTTGAGCATTTCGCAGTGATGTGTGTTGCAGTTGCATTGGAGAACAAAACGGCATATTGAATTGTAGAGGGTGTCAAGTTTGCTAAGGTGGGTTTGAGGTGCCGAGCCGTATACTATGTCTCCATAATCTATCATTGGCATTAGCATCTGCTGCGCGATACGCTTTCTGACCAGCAGACTTAGGCTGAGGCCGCAGTACCTCCGCTGCACGCTCGCCCGCGAGACTGGCGACGCGTGCAGCCAATTCCCTGGTCTGCAGGGAGCTGCAGACCAAAAAAACAGGGGGGGGGGGGGGGGGGATGGGTGGCATGGTCACCCGGCAGGTTCGCCCTCATTGGCTGAACCGCCAGGGGGTGTGGCTTAGCGCTCCGTAGCGAGTCCTGCTCTCAAGCAACTCGCGCCACAGCGCTGCGGCCCCCCCTCGCAGCGGGCCCGGCACCATTGAGGGGAGGGCTCTCGTCCCTGCAGCGTCCGCCACAGCGGGGACCAGGCCTTAGGGAGGATTTGTTCCTGTAAAGTACCCCTAGTTTGGCATAGGTTTTGGATGTCAGGGTATCAATGTGTTTGATCAGAATTTGTAATCATGAGTTTGGAATAAAAAATAAAGATGTATTATTTTGTGTCTACAGTGCAGAGGTCGTCTTGTGCGTGCGCCGCATACGGGTTCTGTTCTTTACCACTTTCCGATGCGCACCCTTCCTTTTTTATATCCCAGAGTCCGCTCCTTGTGACCCCGAGCCAGTCACTTTCTCTCTCTGTGCCTCAGGCAGCACAGATTGTAAGCTCACCTGGCCAGGGACTGGCTGTAAAAACAACCCTATGTACAATGCTGCCGACCGCGTAATACATTGTAACTGTGAAGCGCTTTTGGGTGTCATTGGGAGAAAAGCACTATATGAAATGTCTCAATTGTATGGAGAGCAATTGTTTTGTCAAAGACTCGCTCATACAGCCTAACTGGCCAATAAGACATGAAATAACTATCATTTGACGCGTGTAATGTCACATGATCCCTGGAGCCGCGTTGCCGTGGACACGAATCCTGACGGTAAGTTTAGAGTTGCAGAGGCCTCACGCGATCCCCCGGCATTTCATTTAAATGCCTTGGTGAAGAGCGCGGGACCTCTGCAACCCAGAGCCCCTTCAGAGGGCGCCCCCCCCCCCCCACTTTGCGCACCGCTGCCTGCTCTCCCCCCCACCCCCTTACCTTGTCTCCGGCGTTTCCTGACGTCACAACACCATGTGACCCTGCGTTGCCATGACGACGCCAGAGATAAGGTAAGGGATATATACAAAGGCCTCGCGTGCTCCACCGGCATTTCATTTAAATGTTGTGGGAAAAGCGCGGGGCCTCTGTAAGCGCTGCGCGGGGCCTCTGTAAGCGCTGCGTTCCACTGCAGCAAGGGATTCTGGGAAATTACATCCAAATGAGCACTCAGTGTATCTATATACATATACATATATACACAGTGTTCGACAATTCACCCAAAAATCTACTCGCCCAACCAAAAAATCTACTAGCCACCTAGCCCCGCCCCCAGCCTGCCATTAGTCCCGCCCGTAGCACCACCCCCACTTTTAAAAAAAGGCGTAATTGCTACTAAGAAGTGAGTGTGTGACTAGTCCGCTGGGTGAGTGTGTGACTAGTCAGGTGGGTGAGTGTGTGACTAGTCGGGTGGGTGAATGTGTGAGTGGTGGGTGAGTGTGTGAGTAGGGGGTGAGTGTGTGAGTAGGGGGTGAGTGTGTGAGTAGGGGGTGGGAGGGTTAGTAGGGGGTGGGAGGGTGACAAGGTGGGAGGGTGACTAGGTGGGAGGGTGACTGGGTGGGAGGGTGACTGGTTGGGTGGGTTGACTAGGTGGGAGGGTTGACTAGGTGGGAGGGTGACTAGGTGGGAGAGTGACTAGGTGGGAGGGTGAGTAGGTGGGAGGGTGAGTAGGTGGGAAGGTGAGTAGGTGAGTAGGTGGGAGGGTAAGTAGGTGGGAGGGTGAGTAGGTGGCAGGGTGAGTAGGTGGGTGGGTGAGTAGGTGAGTAGGTGGGAGGGTGAGTAGGTGGGAGGGTGAATAGGTGGGAGGGTGAGTAGGTGGGGGTGAGTAGGTGGGAGGGTGGGGGGTGAGTAGGTGGGAGGGTGGGGGGGGTGAGTAGGTGGGAGGGTGGGGGGGTGAGTAGGTGGGAGGGTGAGTGAGTGTGGGTGGGGGGAGGGTGGGGGGTGAGTTGTGGGTTGTGGGTGGGTAACTGCAGCGTTACATCAGCGCTGCCCACCGAGAACCCCCAAGCGAGGCCTCCCAACCCCCACACAGAGACAAGGCTGCGGCACCCCAGGGACATTGTGAGGCCTCCCAGCCCCCACACATGAGACAGGGCTGCCCTGAGCCTCACTGCACCCGGAAAGAGCACAAGCTGCAGCGATGTCCCACCTCCCCCCAGGGCACACTCGTTACCTGGCCTGGGCCGTCCCTGTAGTGGGACCTGCGGACGCTCTGGCACAACATGATGGGCCCAGCGGCGGATGGCCCGATTGAGGTGGGGGGGCGGATGGCCCGATGGGAGTGGGGGGCGGATGGCCCGATGGGAGGGTGGGTGGATGGCCCAATGGGAGGGGGGGTGGATGGCCCGATGGGATGGCCCGATTGGCCCGATTGGCCTGATGGGAGGGGGGCAGATGGACCAATGGGAGGGGAGGCGGATGGCCCGATGGTGGGGGTGGGGGCGATAGATGGCCATGCAGGGGTCTGTGGCAGAAAGAGGCGCGGAAGGGGCTGGCTGCCGGAAGGGGGAGGAGTGAAAGCGCTGATGAGGAGGGAAAGTATTGCTGAGAGGCGGGGGAGGAACGAAGGCACTGCTCAGAGAGCCGGAGGCAGGGTAATCTCCCCCAACAACAGGAACCCGAGGAATTTCCATCACTTTATCCAAAATCACAAGTTTTAGTAGATAGTAGAGTCTGGTAAGGCTTTTTTATGTCATATACCACGGATCAGCACCTTATCCTGGGATATTCCATCCTATGTTTCGGGCTTCCTGTGGCCCTTTGAGATATTGTTCCTCTCGATATGTGAGCCAATCAAGATTCAACTATGAACCAAGTATTGTGATTATGGACCATGTGATGGAAACTCTTTGCGTTTGTTACAACATGGACATCTTCAGGGACATTCTGCTTTATGCCTCTGGCCTTTTGGTATCTGAGATAACGCACACCTTTATGTGCGAGCCTTACCAGACTCTAATATCTACTAAAACTTGTGATTTTGGATAAAGCGATGGAAATTCATCAGGTTTGCTATAACATGGATTTCCATCAAGACAACTTTTTCAAGTAAAGACTATGTGATGATAGCAATATCCCTGTTTTTTACAATGATGTCCTATCAAGATTTTTTGGAAGTTATAACTCGATGTATTTTCAGTACATTTCATTGGCATACTGTGCTATCCCTATCCTTTTGTCTGAAGAACTCTGGATTATATACATCCACATATGCCAATTTAAGAAAATACAAATTAACATTATGTACCTATATACAGTTTTCTGTACCATCATTTATTTTGGTTAGCTGACAATTACTATTCTTGCTTGCATTTATAGTCACCACAAATACTGTTTGTTATTATAACAATATATAAATCTGTGGTGTATACTATAATTAAGGGGTTTTCTTAGACCACAGCTGCTCAGCAATTACATTGTCTTGTGGTTACCATGATAATCATATACTCCCAATTTGGCATATTTTAAAATGTATGCAATATTTGCTCTGTTGGTCTATGATGTTCTCCTAGTCAATGGCCATTCTATTTATGTTTGTATGGTCTCCTTGACAACACGACGCAATGATTTACCCTGCGTGATGACGTCATCGGCGTCACCCTTCGATCTTAAAATGTATACCTCAGTGTATGTTACATCATGTGATAGATTCATTTGAAGGATCAGTAGGGCCATTTATTTGACAGCAGTGCAGCTCTGGCTGCCCCCTTCTATATGGGTTGGTGCCCGTTTGGTAATACGCTCCCATGGTTACTATGGTAACCTTACGCAATGACGCGCCATGCGCGATGACGTCATATGCGTCATATTCCGTTTTTTACATGGAAGTATCTGATGTGTGCCACATAACTCCCCTAGACCAATGAGAACAATAGTTATGTTACCACAGTAAACAGGACGCTGTGACATACTGCTGCGGCAGCTTTTATTCTAACAAATCACCGGTTTGTCCCTGGCTTGTTCCTGGAATGCGACGCTGTTCACCTGGCGCATGCCGCGTTCATCTTGCGTTCCCAGCCACGGGTCATGCCCGGCTGATGCGTTTATTGATAATGGTTTGGATTTTAATAGGCTGCAATGCTTCGCGTGTCCGCCAGATGGCAGATATTCATGAATTGTAATGTGCCGAATCAGTAATGTGTCGGCTTGCAGGTGTTTCGTTTAAAAAAGATACTGTACCACAGTGTGCCATTGTAACTTGGCCTTGGCCTTGAGACTGAAGGAAGAGGTTGCAAAAATGTATCAATTTAGGCTTCTCATATTAAAGAAAGCCAAAGACCAGTTTCAGTTACAGTATTCTCCAGAGACCCACCCGCCATGAGTGTTCAAGTGCAGCCCGCTTTCCAAAAACCCGACAGAAGTTATGCGTATTTGATATGGGCCGCGATTAATGCAACAGATGATAAGATGGCAACAGTTGCTCAAATTTATCAGTATTTTATTGAAAACAAAGACTTTTACAAATTTTCGCCAACTCCTCATACACTGGCGACACACTTTATTCGAGCTCGGCTAGTCCCACGAATTCGGGTATACCCGGGTGTTTTGAGGTTTGTGACTGTTTTCTGCCCGAGTGCATTGAGTTATTTTCTGGCAGGGATTGAAGCATTTTATTCCCGTTGGCAGCAATACTGCACAGTATATATATATATACTGCATTACAATTCATGAATTTATGCCATCTGGTAGACACGCAAAGCATTGCAGCCTATTAAATCCTAATCATTATCATTTAACAGATCAGCCGCCCGTCAGCCAGGCATGAACCCAGGCTGGGAAGGCAAATGCAACGGGGCTTGTCAGAGGTGAGGAGCGGCGCATTCCAGGTATCTGCCAGGTACATACCGGGTATTTGCTCGAATAAAGTGTGTCGGTGCAGTATGTGGAAGCGTGCAGTAAGGAAAAGGTTATGTAGCGATCCCTGTTTTCACTGTATTGAGCCCCAATTTGTTGGAGGGTATTGGTGTGTGTCACCGGATTTTTCCTGTATCTATGATCATGGAGGCGGCAAAAGGCGAAGGGTCGTGTTAAACCCAACCAAAAAGCGACAGTCGCTGCCAAGCAATGCACCAGCACCAGCACCAGCACCGGCTTCCAATGACGGTCCCACCGTCAGTGACAACCCTGAGCCTGAGTCGGATTTCGCGTGCAGTTTTGATGAAGCTTGCATGTACCTAAGCGATTTCCAGCCTCACCTGCTGACTACAGGTGGACTAGTCCCGCTGCAAACTATCGACGTGGATGATGAAGAAAGCTGGACTGGCAGTGGACCGGCGCCGGCGCCAGCTGAATGGGAAATTCTATGGTGAGTAATGTATTGTTGCCGTATTATTTTGGTGGGACTGGCTGGGTACTTCTTTAGGGGGCTGACCATTACTGTACATTAAAACTTTTCTTTTTGTTTTTCCTCAGAAAATAAAACGGCTAATGGGGGGATTTCGATGGATAATATTGTACTGTATGCTGATGTTTTCCGGCCGTTCAGTATACTGTGTAATAAACCCGAATAAATAAAACTATGCATTTATTTTTCATGTTCAGTATCGTTTCATTATGTGTCTTTTAGAGTAGACTGTACAGTGGTATACAGTGCCTAACATCTATGGCCAAAAAGAATTTTATTTCTAGGTGCCCTAGAACAGAAGTTCCCACGCCATTTGGCCGTGAACTTGACCGAGGCCCTAAGTAGTTCCCACGCCAATTGCGCGAATATAATTTCAAATAACCCGTTCTGTGGGTCTAAGCGGGTTGAAATTCGCCTGGTCCTCATGCAGAAGGACCCTTGCCATAGTGGCAAAATATCAGCCTTGCACGACCCCCGGAACGGGAGATACCAAAAGACAGTTTAAAAGCACATTACCAAAGTGGCTTTTTTTCTGCCATGCAAGTCAATGGCAGAAACCTAAACTTTAACATTACTCTGACTCTGTTCTGTTGCCACGAGAGGGTCGCAATTTGCCATGCAATCCTGCCGCAACTAGGACTACATGGTGACCGAATCTGAGCCCTCTAGGTTGAACAGAACCGGAGTTGTGGGTTCCAGGTTTCTGCTCATTCTGACTTAGCCGTTTCAAAGCTTTCTCCGCCATTACGCTCAATGGTAGGACCCTCCTCGCCGGCGTGACCCTTTCTCGCCGCCATTACTGCTCGGACCCTATTGGGGTCAAATGAGGGGGTTCCTAACATCTGGGGGCAAAATGAATTTTATTTCTAGGTACCCTAGAACAGAAGTTCCCACACCAATTGAACTAGTTCCCACGCCAATTGCGCGCTCATTGCTCTTTTTTTACAATGTTGCCGATCTTGCGACTTTGCGGTCAGGCAGTAAAAAAACAGTGCAGCAAGCCTCTACATTTATTTTTACAAGACATATGAAAATAAAAGTGAAAATACAACATGAATACAACACAGAAGTCCTTCGATTCGTGATGAAAACCGCCATAGGGATCAAAACTCGGCAGGAGGGGGGGAGGGGGGGGACCTAGAAGGTCAAGACAGGATAGTCGCGCGGTGTGTTGCAGTGGAAGGATCGGACGGACTGCAGGAGACAGCAGCGTTTTGTGATTTAGCCGTCTCCGCGTCCAGAGGTGCCGAGGATCCGGATCACTATGCAGACACCGGAGTCTGATGCTGAGTCGTCTCAGTGGTGAGTGTCCGGCTTCCCTTACGACCCGTGTGTTATCCCTATGGCGGTTACATCACGAAATGAAATAGGCTTTTTCGATGTTGTTATATTTCAATGTTTATTTTATATGCAGTAACTATAAATTTTTGTGTGTGCATGCGAGACGTAGGGTATATAACAACGTAGAATTCTCTCTGGTTGGTACTTAAGCTCGTGTGTTTAGCCTGCTTAGCTTTGTCTGAGGTGGGGTGTGGATCCCATCCGTAACTGGTTGTACCTGTTTTACTAAATTGGCCTTTCACATGATACCCTGGTGTGCGCTAATCTGATGATTTTTAGTTACCTGTTGTCAGGGGTGTCTCACCCCCATTCGGAAGGGGTCACCTTGCTGTTGGGTGCTCTGGGGAGATCGACTCCAGATGGTGATGGCCTGCAAAGGGACATCTCACATTTTCACATAGCAGCAAACGAGCGCTACTGAATCCTGCTCTTTCATCTTTAATCTGAAGCTTGCCCGTGTCAGATACCTGATGTACTGACATGTGACGACTGCGTTCCATGGAGGAGAACCGTCCGGTTCTTTAGTGGTATGCAAAGAACCCGAGCTGCACCATCTGCCGATGGCCTGATCAATGCTGATAAAAGGAGAGCGAAAAGAGCGGGGAGTTGCCTGTTTCCACGCCAAGGGCCAAAGCGACCAGGTAAGGCAGCAAGTGTAAAAGCTAAAACCATAGCCTGCTGACCCCGCAACGTTAAGTGGTGTTCTTAGACGTCGAAGTGCGCACCTTAGGTGAAGAAGATGATAACAGCGGTGAGTCTAGCGGCTCGATCACAAGACGATTGGCAGCAAACCCATCGAACTCAGCCGACCAATCCCTCACAGTATGCTTCGGAAGACTCTGCTGTGAGCTGTCACGGGGAAGAACTTCAGCAAGGTATCTGACCCCCATATTTCTCGCCGGGATTCATCTGAACGACGCTGACGGACGCCTCTGAAAATCCACGGGGTCACTGGTCTACCTTTGAGGCCGTTTAGAAACGCTCTGCGCCTTACTCGCCCGGGAAGAGATCCAAGAGGTGTCACTTTAATCACATCACTGTCTTCGTAGCGGAAGGAATGATGTTGCGCCACTTCTCGCGCTCTCAACGGGTATACAGCAGGTCAACAGATCGCTTCCTCTCGCCATTGATGCCGCTTGATAGCTGTCCAAGGAAGCCCCGCAGCAGAGCTCAGTCCTTACGTTGCGCCGATCCCCCGATATCCACACGCCAAATGAACAAGAAGAAGCAGCTCGGTTATTAGACCGGATTTGCTGAAGTGGGAATAAAGTGTGGATGCTCAACCGGGGAAGTTACTATTGTTACTGGCAAAAGATTAAGATCTATGGCTTCTGGAGGTGAGCCATGTTAAGATGTGGGGCCAACGGAGTGCTCACAAAATGGAAACAACGGAATGGAGTACAACGGATGAGAGGAAAGCTAGAGGCTGAACCATTGCGGGTCAATAACATTATTGGTCGGTGCACTAATTGCGCCCTGTGTTCCCCCGAGGCAGGAGAGCAGATGGGGGGGGGACCATGGGATGGGATGAAGGGACCTTTAAGCGACCCCATTCCATCGACCAAGGCGACCCACAGTACAACAGAAGATGATAGTGTACAGTATATAGCCGCTGAGGAAGTGAAGGAAAGCGGATGAACGAAGGCCCGTGACGAAGACCACGCCCCAGGAGACAAGCAGCCCCCACCCCGGGCACCAAAGGAACTGGAGGGAAAGCTTGTGCACGTCCGCAGTACTAGACTGTACCATCGCCGTCGCGTCCTCAAGTCACAACAGTTTTCCCATAAAGGAGCTACAACACGCTCACATCGAAAAAGGGTAGCCCCCCCGACATGCACTCTGTGAGATCGGCCACCGTCAAGTGGGCTGTATTCGATGGAGCAAGTATAGGAGTGGGAGGTGTCGTGGATTGTATACCCCACCAAGTAGGCCTTCGGCTGATTGTTAGAGTCAACAGGCAGTCCCTACTCGTTGTGACTGCGAGAGGAGGGCGAAGGTGGGAAGAGGAAAGGTGTTCAAAGGCGAAACTACGAGGGGATCGAGTAAAAAAAGGCGCTTCCTGTCACTAAGGAAAAACAGGGGGCACGAAAGCGGCGCTTTATGAGTTACAGATCCGTAACGAAAGAGCGGGTTTCAGAGACTGAATTAAGGCAGTTTTTCTGACGCTGCAAAGGAATCGGCGCCGATGGACAAATTCGGGGAGGACTTCAGAGTGAGAGCACGGATACTGTGGGTGACTGCATAAGGTGGAACTGAGTATAGTGACGGTGATAATGGGTTGAGGTGACCAGACCTGAAGACGACCAGGTGCGGCGTCCGTGTCAAGCGGGGTGTAAAGACAAGCCAGATGGACTTGGGACGACAGAGCGCGCTCGGTGTGTTTGTAGTACACAGGACCTGCACAACTCGCAGTCCTGCGGGACCGCAAAACAGGCACGGTTTTTACAAGCTTGCCCTTTTGGGAAAACTGCCCTGTTTGTTGCCTCTTAGGAGACTGAACTGGTTGAGGTATCTGGACTGAAAGTGTTTGCGCACCATCCCACTGTACTGTTACTGTATTACGCAACTGGTTCTTTAATAAAAGGAACGAGGAGTTACTTTGAAGAAGCAGTGTCAAGTGGCTGCCAAGCCACGTTTGTTAAGTATGGGCCAGTAAAAGTATGCACAAGGTGTTATTTGGAACTGAAGGGCAAGGCGAGAGAAAAAGGTAGATAAAAAACAGGGGAAGAGACAAGGAAGGGAATGTTGATTGTGCTTACTGTACTAGATGGAGAGAGGAGCGGATGGAGAGTGCAAATTTGGCTGCCGCGCGTTCAATGGCGAACACTAATGGCTAGGGGGGAATAACAAAAAAGTGACTAGATCCCTGAACCGTCAACAGGTATACCCCCCCCGTAGGAAGAGGTATCTGGAGTAACAGTCAGAATTACACCCTAGCTGAGGCTTGGCGCACCGTGTTTTTTACTGAGTTAATGCATATAAAATAAACATGAAATAAACAACATGAAAAAGCCTATTTATCAATTCGTGATGAAACCGCCATAGGATAAAACACTGGCAAGGGGAGACGGACACTCACACTGAGACAGACAGCAGACTCGCGGTGTCTGCAGAGGATCCGGATCTCGGCACCGCGGAGATGGAAAAAAACGCTGCTGTCTCCTGCAGGCTCCGTCACAGCTTGCCAGCAAACACGCGCAGGATGACCTGTCTTGACCTCTAGGTCTCCCCTTGCCAGTGTTTTATCCTATGGCGGTTTCATCACGAATCGATAGATAAGCTTTTTCATGTTGTTTATTTCATGTTTATTTTATATGCATTAACTGGCGGAAATTTTTCGAGAAAGCAAACAGGCCAGATACCTTACTTGCCAACAAACTAAGGCTAAGGTCCCGTTGCACGCGTCCGCACGGCTGGCTTGCTTGCCGGCGGCGCGTGCAACTCGCTGTACCGCGATCTGCGGTCTACAGGAAACTTCAGTAGTAGCGGGGGGGGCATGGCCAAACGGGTCGGGGGGGTGCGGCCATGACGTGAGGGGGCGCGGCCATGACGTGGGGGGCCGGAGCGGGAGGTGGGCGGGAGTGGGAGGATTGACAAGGAGGGGGGGGCGTGGCTTGAGCGGAGGGACCCGCTACTCTTCCCCCCCCTCCCTCCACGGGCTGCCACGGGCTGCAGGTAAGTAAAAAAAACACACACACGCAGGCACTCATACATACATACATACACACACACACACACACACAGACAGGCACTCACGCACTCATACACACACATACACACACACACACACACACACACACACAGACAGAGACAGGCACGCACGCACTCAGGCACACACATACACACACACACACACAGACAGGCACGCACGCACTCAGACACACACACAGACAGGCACTCACGCTGCTTTCACTCCACACTCCTCCCCGCTCCCCGAAGCCTCTCCTCCTCCCGCAGCCTCCCCTCCCCATTGGCTCACAGCCACACCACGTGACGCGTTGAAGCTAGGAAACACCATTCTCTTGTGTCTCCTAGCGGCTGACGCGCCACAGCGTGTAGTCAGCTGTGCCGCCAGGGGGGACCGGGACAGGCTCGCGGGGATTCCCCTGCTGGTGGGGAACTCGCGACATTGCCGGCCGCGCCAACGAGCGCAGCGGGTCCCAGGCCTAAGAGACAAAAACCAAGTCTCCCAAATTCAGACAATTCGAACAGAGCAGGGGGATCTGACCTCTGACCCCAAAAAAATAGTTAATGAATTTAAAACATATTATGAAACCCTCTACGACGGGGCGAAGGTGGCACACACGCCAACCACAAAAGCACGACTAAAGACGTTCTTAACAGAGGCTCAATTGCCTAAAGTGACCAGAGAGGAGAGGGACGCACTACAGGCAGACTTTACTATCGAGGAACTCCTAGAGGTAATGAAGTCATTTAAAGCAGCCAAGGCCCCAGGCCCGGATGGCTTTTCCAATCTCTATTATAAGAAATTTCGCAAAATACTAGCTCCTCATCTACTAAAACTGTGTAATTCCTTCATGAATGGTGCCCCCATCCCGGGCCCGATGCTCCAGGCGTCTATCTCAGTAATCCACAAACAAGGAAAGGACCCAGCGGACAGTAAAAGCTATAGGCCCATCTCTTTAATAAACTCAGATACCAAAATCTTTTCCAAACTTTTAGCTAACCGCCTTAACCAGGTGTTGTCCAAGTTGGTCCATCCTGATCAAGTGGGGTTCATATGTGGTCGACAAGCAGCTGATAACACCAGACGGATAATAGATTTGATTGATCTGGCGCAAAAAAAACATATCCCGTCTATGGTGCTTAGTTTAGATGCAGAAAAAGCGTTCGACAGAATTGACTGGCCCTACTTGAGGGAGACGCTGGGGGCGTTCGGCCTGGGTGGGAGAATGATAGAGGCAATTCTCGCTCTGTATCGGGGACCGACGGCGAAGGTCAGACACCAGGGCTTCCCCTCGGAAGAATTCCAGATTAAGAGCGGCACCAGACAAGGCTGTCCTCTGTCACCCCTTCTCTTTGCGCTATGCATCGAACCCCTAGCGGCGCACATACGCCTCAGTCCGAATATAGCAGGAATCCAAATTAGTGACCAGCCACATAAAGTGGCCCTGTACACTGATGACGTGATACTCACGCTATCACAGCCCCTCACCTCTCTACCGAACGTCTTTCAATTGCTAGGGGAATTTAATGCGATATCTGGGTTCAAAATTAACCAAGCAAAATCAGAAGCCCTAAATATCAACTTACCTAAGGCCACCGAGAAACTGATCACGGTGAACTTTGAATTCAAATGGCAAACCTCCTCCATAAAATATTTAGGGATAAATATCACGAAGCAATCAGGCACCCTTTATAAGGCGAATTACCCCAGACTAATACGGACACTGAAGGAAGATCTCCGGAAATGGGCAGGGTACAACATATCCTGGATTGGCAGGATTCAATCTCTAAAAATGAATCTCCTTCCCAGAATTCTGTTCCTATTTCAGACTCTTCCGGTCCCTATAATCAGGGAAGAGATCCTTCGGTTACAGTCCGCAATGGTGAAGTTTGTCTGGGGTAATAAAACCCCCCCGCATCAAAACTAGCACGCTAATTCGGCCCACAACAAGAGGAGGATTAGCGGTACCTTGCCTGTTATCATACTTCAGAGCGGCCCAATTGACCCAAATTATCCAGTGGCTCACCCACCCTAGTCGGAGGCGATGGGTGGAACTGGAGGCGGCCTGCTGTGCCCCGGTGGCATTGCAGGACCTGATCTGGCTCCCAAATAAGGTCCGCAAGGACTTCACACACCCGCTCCCCGCGGTTGTCAGCTCTTTGGCAGTATGGGACAAAAGCAAATATAAACACGTCTTGATGAGACAACACTCTTTGATGACCCCAATTTTGGGAAACCCTGATTTCGCTCCGGGCCTGCAGAAGAAAGATTTTATTACATGGACACAGAAGGGCTATACTCGCCTTTTACACCTGAAGGGTAGAATATCTATCAAACCGTTTGAGCAAATTAAGTCTGAAAAATCAATTCCAAATTCTGAATTCTTTAGATACCTCCAGCTAAGAGCTTTCTATGATAAATTTCCCATTCGAGCTAAACGCACTAATTTTGAACAGCTCTGTTCTACTGGAACAGGAACCAAGGGACTTATCTCTACGATGTACAAGGCGGTGGTCTGTCCGACTTCTGACGCCGACGTGACACTAAAATATAAGAATAGATGGGAAAGAGATCTGGGGGACACACTAGAGGACGAGGACTGGGACTATATTGTCTTAGCGGCAGCTAAGAGCTCAATCTGCACGACATTGAAGGAGAACGCGTATAAGGTCCTGATGAGGTGGTATTTGACCCCATTACGATTATCAAAGTTTGTCAGGGGTTACCCTCCATTGTGCCCTAAACAATATGGGGAGCAGGCAGACTTGCTGCACATGCTGTGGGGTTGCACCAAGATACTCCCAATCTGGGAAGATATCAGAAATTGGCTCCAGAGAATTCTCGACTGCGTGATCCCTTTAGACCCCTGGTTGTTTCTGCTGGCCAGACGCACCCCGGGGTTAAACAGGTCGGAGCACAAATTGATTGCACATTTTGCAACTGCCCTGAGGTGCGAAATCGCAGCATTGTGGAAGCAGTCGGAACTACCAAATATCCCAAAAATCAGGAACAGAATTTGGCACGTTTGCCGGATGGAACAGTTAACGAGTCTGGTTAACGACACCGGCACAAACTTTCTAAAAGTCTGGTCTCCATGGCTAGACCTGAACGGTATCCCAGGGATCAATGCCTCCAACATACTGCTCTAATAGCTCTAGGCGCGTTCTCCTTTGATGAGTGTAGGGGACGGGGAGACATAGAATACGATCAACAAGAGGGGATAACTAAATTCGGAAGCAAAATGAGCGAGCAGGGACTAGGATACATACGTGAGATTAGACGCCAACATTACGATTGCAGTTAACCTGAGATCTGTCGGACCGGAAGTCTTCAAAGCCCAAGAGATCCAGAGCCTTGATGGAACCGTAGTTTCCAAGATGAGCCCAACGGAGCTGAAGCCTCTCTGGGGCAACCTCACCCCCCCCCTCCCTTCCTCCTCCCCCTGGTGTCGTATGATTGTCAGTCTTGTTGGTCTGTACGTAACCCCGGTATGTCTTACGTGAGTCTACTTATAAAATGAGTTGGTATGGGTACTGTTGTATAAGACCAGTGGAGAGAGGGGGTTGGTAGGATAGGGTGACTCAGCCGATTGATGCTTGGCTAGGGAGGGATTAAAAACTCTGGAGGTGTGTGGCTGCATTGTTTCCATTTGCTCCTTTGACAGTGTAACAAATGTAGAGGCTTGCTGCACTGTTTTTTTAACTGCCTGACCGCAAAGCCGCAAGCTCGGCAACATTGTAAAAAAAGAGCAATGAGCGCGCAATTGGCGTGGGAACTAGGACAATTGGCGTGGGAACTTCTGTTCCAGGGCACCTAGAGATAAAAAAAATTTGCCCCTAGATGTTAGGAACCCCCTCACTTGACCCCAACAGGGTCCGAGCAGTAATGGCGACAAGAAAGGGTCACGCCGGTGAGGAGGGTCCTACCATTGAGCGTAATGGCGGAGAAAGCTTTGAAACGGCTGTCAGAATTAGCAGAAACCTGGAACCCACAACTCCGGTTCTGTTCAACCTAGAGGGCTCAGATTTGGTCACCATGTAGTCCTAGTTGCGGCAGGATTGCATGGCAAATTGCGACCCTCTCGTGGCAACAGAACGGAGTCAGGGTAATGTTAAAGTTCAGGTTTCTGCCATTGACTTGCATGGCAGAAAAAATGCCACTTTGGTAATGTGCTTTAAACTGTCTTTTGGTATCTCCGGTTCCGGGGGTCGTGCAAGGCTGATATTTCGCCACTATGGCAAGGGTCCTTCCGCATGAGGACCAGGCGAATTTCAACCCGCTCAGACCCACAGAACGGGTTATTTTAAATTATTTATATATATATATATATATATATATATATATATTATATATATTCGCGCAATTGGCGTGGGAACTACTTAGGGCCTCGGTCAAGTTCACGGCCAATTGGCGTGGGAACTTCTTTTCTAGGGCACCTAGAAATAAAGAACCCCCTCACTTCACCCCAACAGGGTCCGAGCATGTACAGTACTGTACTTTAAAATAAATTAAATATGCAATTTTACTATTCCTCCCCTCACCACTCCCCGAAGAAGACCGTTTTAAGTCGAAACGCGTTGGAGTGGGAGTCTGTGAAGTGGGACCCCTACCGCTTTTCCTGACAAGAGGCTCTGATCATTTTTTATTTGGCCCTTGACACCTATGCTTTAAGTGGTGATGTATGCATAATATTGTTACATGTGCTATTACTGCCTCCACTTTCTGCAGTTATCTCTCTACAACAAACAGTGATTTTTTGCTGGATGTGCACTAATCTGCAGTGTGTGCATATGAAACACATATATGCTCAATTGAGCGCTTCTTGTGTTTGTTGAACATCCTCTGGTGCTTGATTTGCCTTATCCTTGTACCTTTGCCTCTAGGTATATATGCTTGGTAGATGTGAGTCCCCCTCCTCTTTTAATTTTCTTCCCTTGTTTTTAACCCACTATAATTAACTCATTGTTAATATTCCCTTGGTATGCCGTGTGCTTCTTGAAAGGTTGCTTTCCTTGTTGCTATATATTTCTATCATCCTTTAGCACCACTGTCTAGTGTTATTATACTACATATTTACAGTTTTGGGGCAACAGTGATATATTGTGTCGATGTGGTATACTTTTGGGTGTTCTATTATATGTCTTTTGCTTTCTCTCTATAGCAATTCTTATACCAGCTCCACTTTTAATTAAATACCTTCCCTTCCTTTTTCATGCAAGAGCTAGTATGAATTTTAGTGCGCAGGAAGAGCAGAGAATTGCCAGCGCCAAAGCAGCTTTCTCATTTTCACGCACTGATTTAGCTGACAACAGTACTGATACCCCTGTCTCTGGATCTACAGAGACAGATGCTCTGAATACGTTTAAATATCTATCACAGAGGAGACTGCGTAGCTGGTGGAACGCACGGCACTCGATAATTATCTCTTATACAAAATAATCCCAAGAGGTTTGAAGATTAAGCTTTTCCCTGCCTTTGAATTCTTTGATATCTCTTTGAAAGAACGTTGGGAAGCATCTCTTACTAGATGCTCATTGGAGCTGATAGTCATTCTAATTGAACATGATAAACTTGTGTTGGCAGAATTGACTGATAAGATTGAGATTGCTAAAAAGGAGCTTACTGCTGCGGCTCATTTTATTCTAACACATCGCAGGTTTTTCCCTGGCTTTTTCCTGGAATGCGACGCACTTCACCGGGAGCATGCCGCATTCATTTTGCGTTCTCAGCCACGGGTCATGCGTGGGTCATGCGCGGTTGACGCGCAGTTGATGCGTTTATTGAGAATGGTTCGGATTTAATAGGTTGCAATTCTTCGCGTGCCCGCCAGATGGCAGATATTCATGAATTGTAATGCGCATGCGCTTCAGTAATGTGTCGACTTGCAGGTGTTTCGTGTAAAAAAGAAAACAGTATGTGTCTTCTATACAGTGCCAGTACATACAGTACAGTACAGTATGTGTATTCTATTTTTTTAATACTCTTATACTGAGCATGCCTACAGTATACAGTGCAGTATGCCTGGACAGTAGTGTACATTCTAGAAACACTGTATTTTGTTACAGTAGCAAAGGAGCCAATGGAACAATGTAAACCAAATCAACATGTTATTTTATTGGTAGAGTAAGTACAAAAACATTTATTTACAAATACTGTACAATGTAGAAAAATTTTAAGTGCACAGCAATTCAAAACATCAACAGGTGTATGGTTTACTGCTACAGTAGTGAAAACATTTATGTATAGAAAGTAAATGTATGGTTTACAGTCACATGTTTTAAAAACAAATTCTTTATTCATAAAATATACAAACCGCAACATCTCCTTTATCAAAGAACGGAAAGTCAAAACATACAGAATACAGTGGGATGGTGTGCAAAACAGTCAGTCAAGCCTGCGCCAGTACAGTCCTTGAGGGCAGCAAACAGGCCCGGTTTTCAGGGTAACCTTTCAAAACCCGTGCCTGTTTGCGGCCCTCAGGGACTGGAATTGTGCATGTCCTGTGTGTGTGCACAGCAAGTTAAAACATTTCTGTATAAATGCAAGTTAAAACTTACAAACTTTTTTTATTAATACCAGTTACAGTAAAACACACAACATCTCCTTTATTTAAATACAGTACAGCAGGTCAAAACATGTACAGTACAACAGCATGGTCTTACCTGTGATTAAAAAAAATCTTTATTCATAAAATACAGTTTACAAAACGCAACATCTACTTTATTAAAGAAACATATACAGTACAGTGGGATGGTGTGCCAAACAGTCAGTCAGGCCTGCACCACTACAGTACTCGAGGGCAGCAAACAGGCCCGGTTTTCAGGACAACCTTGAAAAACGGGTCTGTTTGCGGCCCTCAGGGACTGGAATTGCGCATGTCCTGTGTGTGTGTACAGCAAGTTAAAACATTTCTGTATAAATACAAGTTAAAAAACACACAACAACATCTCCTTTATTTAAGTACAGCAGGTCAAAACATGTACAGTACAGTTCAGCACAACAGTATGGTCTTACAGTACCCGTGATTAAACCAGAAAGTCCACCAGATTGTCCGTCCATGGCCGATTCCTTGCATGGCGCAAAATGCCATTAATGCAGTCTCGAACGCCTTTCATTACAGGAATGCAGGGCATCCTTCCCCAGACCCCCCTGTACGCATCTCTTCAACAGGCCCCCCCCATGCAGGGCCCTCAACTTCCCTAGGCCCCCCTATGGCCCTCCTCTTCCCCATGCCCCCCTATGTAAGGCCCTCCTCTTCCCCATGCCCCCTCCCGCAGGGTCCTCCCCTTTGCTGGCCGACACCCATCTGGAAGGGGGTATTTCCCACGCTCTCATTCTGTGGACATCCACCGGGCCTGCAGGCCAATCCGAGGGCCCCAGGTAAGCCCACTAAACTTCCAGACCCAGTATCCCCTGTCCCCCTCCCCCCCCACCCCCCCCAGGCCAGTACCCTCTCTACCCCTTCCAGAACCCCCTTATATCCCATTCCCTAGGCCCAGAACCCCCTACATCTGCTCACCCAGAACCCCTTTATACCGCCTCCCCAGGCCCAGTGCCCCCTTTTCTTCCCCCAGGACCTACTTATACCCTCCCCCAAAGAATCCCCTTATACCCTCCACCCGAGGACCTCCTGATATCCGCCCCAACCTACTAACTCCTTATTGCTCTCCCTGGTCCATTACCATTTTACATCCCTCCCCCATGGTCCATTAAACTCCATAAAAAACCCCCCTCCCCAGGTCCATTACCTCTTTATAATCCCCCCGCAGGTCCATTACCTCCTTATAACCAACGCCCCCAGGTCCATTACCTCCTATAACCAACGACCCAGAGGTCCCTTACCATCCTCATAGCACCCCCCAGGTCCATACCTCTCCGTATAGTTCCCCCCCTACAGGTCCATCCCTCCTTATTATACTCCCCCCTCCCAGTCCATTACCTCCTTGTAATTCCCCCCGCTCCCCCCCAGGTCCATTACCTCCTTATAACCAACCCCCACCCCCCAAGGTCCCACAATACCCACCTCCACCAATTATTATTAGCCTCAACGAGTACATACAACCTATTAAATACATTTTGCTGTGAATAAACTCCTTTAACTGACCCCTATTCCAGTGTGTGTGCTTTGGATGCAATTTACAGTTTGATTATGCAGTTTGATAGAATTCATAAAGATGTCTTCTTCTACACATGGATATTACTAAACATATTTGCACACTTGCTAAAAAAAAAAAAATTGGAACATTTATCTGACATTTGGAATTAAATTAGCATCACCCGTCTTTATCTTGACTACAGACTATAATATTTATTTGTTTAGTTGCACACAGAAATTACTCACTCACAAAAATGATGCAGGTATGGCTTCAACTCAGCCACAAAACCTTTTACTCGTGAGAAAATGGCGCGATTTTTAAAATCCACCAGAACTGTTTTCTGAAGTGTAAAAGTCGCCAAACACGTGGCGAGAACCTGGAACTCGCCATGCTAATATAGCGTGCAATTCCAGAAGGTCCGAATCGCGTGAACGCGCCAATATGTGCCATAGTATGGCGAGTTTTAGGTATCCAGGAAAAGTTGGCTATACAGCTCGCGCTGCGTATGGCGAGTTTAAGGCAAATCGGAACTCGCCGAAATTGACACCACATGTGTAAAAAGAGGTAACGACGTTTTCAGCATATGACCTTAAGTAACGGCAATTCTGTGGCTATTTTATTGCCGTTTTACAATTATATAACGTTCCTCTCTGCATAAGCCCCTTAGTGTTTAAACATACAGTACATTTAACAGGCAATCAATCCATTGTGATTTTACTCGAAATGACACGGGCTTGCAATGGCTTCTCAGTCTTCAGACGGAAAAGGTCTGGCCGGGAATAATAGCATGTTCTTGTATAGCGCTGCCCCGTGGAGCTTACAATCTATGTTTTTGGTGCCGGAGGCACAGGGAGATAAAGTGACTTGCCCAAGGTCACAAGGAGCCGACACCAGAAATTGAACCAGGTTCTCCTGCTCCAAACTCAGTGCCGGTCAGTGTCTTTACTCACTGAGTCACTCCTTGTCCAGGTCACAAAACAAAATGTATTTTTGATGGAAGTATTGATTCCTCTGCTGAGCGGCTTAAGGCAAATGTAGTATTGCATTTCCCATCCCCCCCTACTGCTTCGAGTCTCATTCCATCATATTAAATGCCTTTCTTTTTATATCTTTCTAGCTGTGTCTTGGGTTGCTGCCTTATACCCCTCTGTATCGACAGCTTCAAGGATGTGGATCACTTCTGTCCTCACTGTAATCATCATATCTGCAAATATAAACGACTGTAGAAATAGCCCGCGCGCCTCCTGTGCCTACAATTCTTGCATACTGTACTCTAGTGATCCAGAATAATCAATGTTCTTTTGATTGTGAAAGATATATTACATGAATACAACGTGATTCGTTTACTTACTGGTTTTGTTTTTGAACAGTTGCATGAATAGCTTTCAATAAAATAAAGCTGAGAAAAATAGTATTTTATGCATATTATGATTGTGTGTGTATATATATATATATATATATATATATATATATATATTTTCAATTATTGTTACGAAGATATAGATAAATACATAGCCTTAGGCTACGGTCCTAGTCACTGCCACAGCGCACGGCTCGGCGTGCGCTGTGCGTGTAAGCAGCGCCCCTCAATGGGGCTGGGCCCAGTACGCACCTGCAAGATTTTTTAAACTCAATGAAATTGAGTTTAAAACTTGCGACGGAGGCAAATCCCCGACCACGCCCCCTCCCGTCGCAAGCTCCCATTCTCCCTGTCAGACCGCAGATCACAGTTAGCGCTGTGTACGTGCTGCCCCCCCCCCCCCGCCGGGCGCGCGTGCCCCAGTTATGACTGGGACCGCAGCCTTAGTTATGCAGAAATGGTAGAATATTTACTTTTCTATGTTACTGCATATGGAGAATTTTCATTTTTAATGACCTGATTGGTCATAAAAGTATATGGCTCTTATATAGAGCCGACAGTGGACGCAGACACAATAGCGCATGTGTATTGCGGTAAAAGTGATGTCATTCTAAAGCAAAAACATTGCTTTGGAGATCAGAAAAAAATATCTTATGGATTTTAAATAGATTTGTTTCTCTCTCATTGATATTCTACATCTGTTGCTGTTTTCTGCTCAGAATTGCAATACTTTTACCTTGATACATAAAGACCTATGAATCCATACCCAAAAGGTCTCAGTTTTGGTACCTGAGGCGCATGAAGTTAGTGACTGGCCGAAGATCACAAGGAGTGCTGACATTTGGATTTCAACTGCTGTTTGTTGGCAGTTTCTTGTCCAAGACCATTTTAAGCTTCCATTAAAGCTGCAGTTCAGTCAATATCCTGCATGTGTTTTTTTTAATAAATCAGTTCTGTAGTAAGAAAAAATACTTTTAGCATTTTCTGTTTTAAAAAAAAAAACAACTTTGAAAGACCAATTTTCTTGTATTCTATTTTTAAAAGCATGCGTGTTGCTATAGCAACCATTTACATTCCCCATATTTAAAGATGTCGCCAAACTTTGCCGATCAATAGACGGAGAACGAATTGACCAGCAGCTATGCCGTTCTTTAAGTAAGTAGAGATTGCCCAAATGAAACAATTGAAAGAAGAAAAAAAAAACTAAAAAAAATAAAAAAAACGGGAGCTTGAACTGCAGCTTTAAGGGCTGGGACCCGCTGCGCCCGGCGGCGCGGGCGGCCGCACGAGCGTTCCCCACCAGCAGGGGAATCCTCCCGAGCCGGTCCCAGTCCCCCCTCGCTGCACAGCTCACTACACGCTGTGACGCGTCAGCCGCCAGGGGATTCAAGAGAATTGTAATCCCAAGCGGCTACGCGTCACGTGGTGTGGCTGTGAGCCAATGAGGAGGGGAGGCTTCGGGGAGCGGGGAGGAGAGTGTGGGGGGAAAGCAGCGATTTTAAATAAACTCTGCAGCACCAAGGAAGTCCCCCCTGCTCCCTGCCAGACTCTCCTCTTGGGGGGGGGTTCCCCTTCCGATTCCCCCCCTGCTCCGATCCCCCGGGCTTCGATTCACCCCCCACCCCCGTGTGTATTTGTGAGTGCCTGTCTGTGTGTGTGTATGTGTGTGCCTGAGTGCCTGTCTGTGTGTGTGCCTGAGTGCGTGTCTGTGTGTGAGGGGCTGAGGATTTGAGGGGCTCAGCGGTTGAGGGGCTGAACGGCTGAGGAGTTGAGGGGCTGAACGGCTGATGGGCGGTCCCGCCCCCTCACATCATGGCCGCGCCCCCCCTACTTCATGGCCGCGCCCTCCCACCCGTTTTGGCCACTTTCCCCCCCCTCTCGCAAAAATGGTCCCTTTAGACCGGAAAAAGCCCCAGTGCCTCTCCACGAGCCGCCTGTCTGCAGTGCGGGCGCGTGGTCTGAGGCAGCGGGGCCTTAGCCTAATGCTGGCATGCCAGAGATAAACCAGGGTGCCCCTAGTGGTTACAGCACAGTTCTGCATTGCCAGATACCCCCTTCTAACCACTCCTATAATTATTTAATCCAGGAGGTGAGATTCCAGCTTTAACCAGTCCAGGCCTAATAACTAGTGTTCTGAGAAAATCTCACACACACGGATGTTGTGTAAATGCCAGATCTCCTGCTCGGTGTAATGCCAAACACTACTTCTCTCAGGTCATCATAAATCCAAGCTGTCTTTTTGTTGTATTTTTCTCCCTCCACTTCCCTTCTCCTCAACCTTTGTTGACCACTTTAAAAGGTACGGCATATGCGCTTCACCCTGAAATTCCTTCAGTCCCTTCCTACTTAACTGCTTCTACCCAACCCCCTTCTTCCACTCTTGAATTGTTAGAGGTGGAAGTTTCTCAACTGTTCTCCTCTTCTACATTTACCACTTGCATTCACAATCCTACTCCCCAACCCCCTACATGCCTTATCTCCCACTTGCCTTTTGTCTGCAACCTGTGAGAATGTCTTATCTTCATGATGAACTTTTTGAATTCCCATGCTCACTGGAACACTGCAATCTGGCCTTTCCCATTCCCATGAAACAAATTCAAAAGGGCACCCCCCCAACCCCCCTGCTTATCCTACTTGACCTCTCTTCTTTAGATTCCACAGTCTAGGTATCGGTTCAAAACTCTATCCTGGTTCTTAGACCTCTCCTTTTCTATTTTGCTTATGTCTTCATCTATTAATCTGTGTGGGTGTAAAGAAAGGCTGTTTTGGGGACTGCTCCTTTTCTCTCTACACACTATAACTTGGTGACCATGCAAACTCTTTGGCTTTATATGCAGATAGATCTATCCACCCCTAACCTCACACCTGTCATTCAGTCCCAAGTTTCATGGATAGTGCTGCCCTCACCACAATGTCTAAAACTCCTCATATTTCCGCCTAAACGTGGCCCGATATCTTTCTACGTTACAGTAAACAGAATGACTATGTTGCCTAGGTGTGAATTTGAAATTTACATTAATATACATTCTGGCTAAACGTGTCTCTTTATCCTTAACATTGACAGAGGAAAGGGCAGGTTTTGTCAATATACTGTCGAAATTCTAATGCATGCCCCTTTCCTCTTCCGTTTCGATTATTGCAACCTACTATGAATAAGACGTCATTGCAACTTACTCCCTTGCAATCCATTTAAAATGTTGCCGCTAAAATAACTTAACTTTTCCTAAAACTCCACTGGCTTCCAATCAAGCTCCCGGTTACTTACAAAGATCTTCTTACCATCAAGGTTTTTTTTTACTCATGTTCTCCCTCCTTCATTGTGGTAAATCCGGGCTCTAAATGTTTACAATATCCCAAAAAAATCTGCAAATGGTATCGAATGTGTTAATTCGGGCGGCAAAAAACTGGGGTATATTAAATAGTTCAAAAACCCTCTCTGCAGTGGATGTCACTTATTCCATACTAAAGAAGAAATCCTCAGCACATTTGGAAAAGAGAAATAAGAGAACCTAGTGTAGCCCTTTTTCTGATGCTCCCAAAGAGACTACTGGTCACTGTATACAACCTGCGGCTCCAGGAGATCTGAGCCTCCGCTAGCTGGGAGCCTGGGGTAACACTTATACACTTACTTAGCGCAGCGCCTCCACTTACCCAGGATCCCCGTGATGTAACATTCCCCTGGGCAAGAAACATACAACACCTTATGATTGTAACTGGTTTTACTATAATAATGCACGGTAGCAATAACACAACATATACACGTATACTCTAACGGTATAACCTTAGTGGCTCGCCCACTCATCAGGAGTAACGTCTCCGTCCCCTCACCGCGTGCCCCACATACCGTGTCCATGTATAGTAATATTGGTATAGGCTCAGATCTTTAGCCCCTCGCTCATTGTCCCTAAAGAGTTACGCCTAAGACGGGATCAGCGCCTGTTGACCGGTGTTGGTGCACTTGATGTAATAATACCTTCCGGTCACGGCGGTGACCGGCAACAACTTCACAAAGGGTCAGATGAATTAGCGGCCTGCTTCCTGGGTCTCAATGTCCAGCCGTCTGTTCCCGAACGACTCGCCACAACCGCAACGCTGTACCTTTGTCCCTAGCTGTCTACACAGTAAGGTGAATGGCGTTCCTATCCTATAGGGCGTCCCTGCAGCACAGCAACCTATGGTGTCTTCAGGGATACTCCTAGGGCCTACGGAGTAGCCTGTCCTATGCAGGCGGGTCCTTGACCCCCGGCACCCACACTACCTCTCCCTTCACCTCCCGGATCCCCTCTCACGAACAACCTTAATCCCTGCAGCAACCCCACTGCACTAACTATACCTGCAGCAACCTCACTGCACTAACTACCTGCAGCTACACTGCACTCAGCCCTGTGTCCTTCTTGTCAGCGCTCACAGCACTGACAGCCATGACACTGACAAGACTGCACACACACACACCTAAGGGCAGGGTCCCTACCTTAGGGGCCGTCCCGCAGTACCTACCCACTACCCTAACAAGGGGATTGGGGCCTGCCTGGGGCTTGGGGATCACCTTACCTGGTGTAGGAGCCACTTGCTCCCTACACCCTGCCTTCCCCTTCCTGCTCCCAGCTCCAACTGACATTGCCCTAAGCCCGCGAAATGTATCTATCCCAGCTCTAGGGAATCCTGGCCTCTCATTGGCCACTTGCAGACACCTGGGGGTCTCCCTCCCTATGCCTCATGGGACTTGTAGTCCCGTGGAGGCTGCTGTACCATTGGGGCCGCGTGCGCACTTGCCCTGCGCATGCGCGAGTCCCTAATGGCCGCCGCAACTCCCTAGCTGCTCCCGCGCATGCGCGATCACAGCGCTTGAGCGAGCATCTGTAATGGCGGCCCCCGCTAGCCGGGTGCGCCGCCGGGACTCGGAGTGCTCCCTGCTCCGGCCCCCACCTTCATGGCGTGCCAGAGGGTCCGTCGCTGCCTCCGGCACCCGCGATCGCTCGGCATGCTACAAAGGGGGTCTCTGGGGCTGAAATTAGACCGGGGCTACACTAGCATAAAACAATTTACTGATGAAAAAGAGAAGTAAAAACACTCATACATTTCAAGCACTAGTGTAGGTGAGTATAAAGCCTTTCGAACGTATAGAGGTTTCCCCAAGCCTTCTTTGGGTGCTGTTGAGGTATCGGTGTTCTCCCAGCATTCCACACTCCGGGCATATGCTGATCAGGGAGCTGGCAGAGGAGAATTGTGGGAGCGGAGTGTCGATACCTCAACCACACCCAAAGACAACTCGGGGCAACTTCTATACGCTCTAAAAGCTTTATACTCATCTTTGACAAAGCAATTGACAGCATGAAAGTGTTCTCTACAGTTCCCTGATTTTTATCGTGTTGCTATGATGGAATACAAATTATCTTTTTTTCGCGATCCAGCCTCCATCTTTCTTGGCAGTGCACCGCCTTGTCCTTACCCCACGGGAATAAATCTGGTTACTAGTTTCCTTCAGACGTATGCACGCCTTCCAGAGACGCATCATGGAGAAGCATGGAGGTGGTGAGAACTTGATCGCCGTCAATAATATTTCTAAAGTTTATATAATTCAGACTGCCTGTACTCCAGGTAACAGGCCCATAAATCCAGTGGTGGTCTGTCCTTATCTCACGGCTGTGATTCAACAGACAGATCCACAGGGCAAGTCAATGTGGCGGGTGTTCTACCCAGAATAGGAGTTATAACAGTGCATATCATAACCAAACCACAAGTCCCTGGTACTACTCAATTTACTTTTATTGCAGCAATATCTGCTTGGATATACTATAGAATGATTGTGGACCCAGTGTGATTCCTTCTGAGCACCGATTCCAGACTCTTCTGTTCTTGGACATTATACTCGCCTACACTTGAGTGCAATGTAGATTTTTATTTTTTTAAACCTATTTTTGATCAGTCATTTTCTTAATGCTAGGTTCTCTTATTTCTTTTCTAGATGTGCTGAGGATTTCTTCTTTAATAAGGAATAAGTGACACCATCCACTGCAGTGTTGTTGACACATTTAATATACTGTACCCCAGTTTTTTGACATCCAGATTAACACATTGGATACCTTTTGCAGATTTTTTTGGATAGTCTGAACATTTGGAGCTGCGTCTCGATGGGCTGGAAAGTACATATTTAGATCTATGTAATTTCGTGATACGAGTTATGCAAGGTTTTTGTACTTAATTTTCTATTTTGTTCCTTCAGATCAGCTTTTCTCACTCGCTGGTCGCGATGCTGCACTCTTCTCAAACCTGTCTCCGCCCCTACTGCTCTCTTGCATGAACCCTCTTCACCCTCACTTTCCTTACCATTTGAACTCAGCATCTTCTCACCCAACATTTACCAAACCTCAAAACACTTTTGTATGAATCATTTTAATAGTTTAGACTAGTGTACCAGGACCCTCTGCCAAGGTTGCCACAACCTCAGGGGGAAAAAGAGCTCAGCCTCAAGATGTAGAGGCTGCAAGCCACCTCTTCCGCCAGGCTGACACAAGTCTCCATCTCCAGACAGTGCAGGATGCACCTGATATGTTTGAAGTGGGAGTAAATATTAAAGGTTTTGTGTCGAAGGCTTTTTGTGGGGTGTGGGGGATTGTGGCATTTATTATTGCACAAGTGTGCTGTGTGGGGGAAAATACAACATGCATCGAATAGGAGGTGGGTGGGGACTACATAGCAGGGGTGCTCCTACATTTTTGAAAATCATTCAGGATTGTCCCTGCTCAAAGAAAGGTTGAGGAACACTGGTCTACACTCTACTGGACAACCGTCCCAGTGTCACACTTACCATCATGGTCAAGCACTTCCATCTACACAAGGTAGGACATTAATGTACTATTACAGTATATTATTTTAGGTTTGTTGCTCAAACAATATACTATGTGTTCTCTTTTATAAAGCGCTTTGTGTTGGCACTATAGAATTCCCCCCTCCCCCCCCTTCTCATGAGAATACACATCACTTCCTCTTCAGCAGCTCACCGTTGTTGCAATAACGTTGTCTACATGTTTCTCTGGTATCACGTCTCTTTGCAACAAAAGAGGTTTGGTGCTGTACTGTACCTTATCTTTTGCTGTAGCTGTTTATTGGCAAATTATTTAATACCTAAAATGGGCTTGAGGAGGGGCTTTCTTGGTAGACCCTGGGAGGTAACAATAATTGGATGTGTATATTAGTCATTTGGGGTGTGTGGAGGAAGCACGTCACATGCTACTGTAAAATATATGTTTTTACAGTAGGATGTGAAGTTCTCCCTCCCCACCCCAAATAACTATATTATATATACATATAATTATCGTTACCTGCCGGGGTCTTTAAAGAAAAACCACAAGACCATTTTAGGCATTGAATAATTTGCCAATAACCAGCTACAGCAAAAGTTGCTAACAATGTACAGTACCAAGCCCTGTTGCTGCAATGAGACCGCAATACAAATGTGTTCCTTTTAATACTGGGGTTCCTGTGTATTATACTACTAAATGGCTGGTTACATTTACAATGGTTTCCCTGCAAATAAATCTAACATATACCCGTGTACTAAAGTTATTTCCACAATACTTAAACAGTCCACTGAAGGCAACAGCATCATTGTATAATTTGCAGCTCCTATTATGGTCACTAAAAATACCAGTCCATAACAAACATGGAGACTTCCGTTCAATGCAAAATACATTGTTAATCTGAAATGATGGTAACAAAGACATGCTTAAGCTCAATTCAGTGCCTCTGATGAACCAGCACAGCAGTACAGTATCAAATTTTTGATACATTGCCTAAATTGAAAATGTTAAAAGCAGACATTGTATTAATTCCAAATAGTCCATACAGTTTTAATGCACAGCCTCATGCTTTATTTGAATGTGTATTGCAGGCAGTTTGGGTATAGTGTACATCATGATTTCATGGTAACCACATGTACTTCACTGCTGGACCTGCTAGGAGTAGGATGCACGTCATTTATACTTTAATTGCCACACTGGTTTGCCCTTGCACACATACCTCCAGCAACAGCAGATCAGTCTTTCAGTCCTTACTGAATTATACCAACATTCCTAACAGAACTTCAAAGGGAATACAAACCGTACAGGACTGTATCACAAATACACACAGTATTAGAGGACTTCTGAGGGTACAACTTTTCAGAGTATTTTTTGCCCTTTATTAGCGACACCCACTAGATCTGTTACTCGTGAGCATAGTCAAAGTACTACTCGTTATGTCAGGGATGGACCGCTGTTTTGTGTCATGGAAAACCAGTTACTTTTGTGTGTAGCATTCGGTATTTTTGTGCTGCTTAGGTACAGGCGCATTAAAATGGCCTCAGGTGATCTGGTATTTACTCGAATACACAGCATCCGAAGCAATGGTTCATGGACTGTGGCCCTCAAAGGCCTCAGCAGTAATCCTCAATCTTTTCAAATTAATTTCAGGCCGCTCTCATGCAGACTGCTTTTTCTATCACAACGGAGACCAGAGTTTGATACCCAAATGGGTTGTTCTTGTTTCTATAAATGAATGGAAAATGAGAACAAATGAAGCATTTGCTTTGCTCAACACTATTGAACCTTTATTAGGCCTTTGGGTCAGAAGAACTTGTAAAAATAATTTGGTGTGCGCACAAACGTTAATGCATCTTATGCAGTCATGCAGAACTCCACTGGTACCACAGTATTGTAGCATGGATTGTTTCATAAGGACAATAAAGAACACACAACGCCAGTTTATTCATAGGACAAGTAATAGATGGCCATGCTTCTTTAACATAACGACCATGAATGCACTTACCTTTCAGAGTTCACACTTTGCTGGGAACCATTTTTTGAAAATTATCTGAACCTCAGGTTTTTTTTTTTTTTTTTTTAAAGGAAGCCAGAGCAACATCTAGTGTCCATATTTGACTACATACTGTGAGAAACTATTGAAATATTTGCATTAATATTTACCTCTTGGGAAAACCCTTGGTTTATTGTAACCAAGACTGTTCAGTAACACAAAGAAGAAAAAAATAAATAAAAAAGAGAGAAACCCAAGGAACATATCTGCAAAACCGATGAAACATTACTGCGCAAACTCTTGGTGCTGAAAGCATTGGTCAATTCTGCAGGGATAAAACTGTTCCTTAACTTTGCATATCACTCACTGAAATGACATTTTTATAGAAAATTTTATTCAACAGACAACATTTTCCAGCAAAAAGGCAATATACAGGTAGAGTTGTACACTGCTGCTACAGGAAAGGGAGAAAAAAAAAGACCGGGAAAGTGTAAAATTAAGTTGAATGGCTGTAATCTATTTACTGCACTCAAACTACACGCCGCTGCCTTTAGCTCCAAAATAACAACCAAAAAAAAAAACCCGGGGGGTGGTGGAGGGGAGGAGGGAGAGTGAGGGTTGGAAATAAAACTACACACAATGAATATCAACATCAGTGAAATGGACTTGCAGACTCACCCAACAATATGAACCTCCATGTGTTAATTTGTACATGTTCATTCATTAAATATACAATTTTATTTTATGTCTGTAGCTTTTGTACAAAGTTATTCTACTAAACACTAGTGAGCATGCCCTCTGTGCTCAAAGGCTGTAAATATCGATGGTGTTTTTCCATTAGCATTGTCAAATATATATTCACACACATGTGGTTGTATATATTAGATGTCTGCCAGCTTTGGATGTCTTTCTAATTTGCCAACAGGCTTGTTGTGTGCATCTTCAGCACACACCGTTCTCCAATTTATTGGTTTAGCAAAGTAGAAAGACAAAATCTAAAAGATATTGTGTGGTTGTATTTGACGATTCCCAAATAAGTGGCAACAATGTAGACAATTAAGTAGATTGCTATTTATTGACGTGAGGGGGTTGGCATTTACAAATGCACAAAGATGTAACTTGAAGTATAACTGAAGATGAAACCTATTGTGAGTGTAAACATAAGATCTACGTGCTGCAATGACGGTGGAATGACAACACCAGGGATGGCGGGCAGCCAGCCAGCCATCTTATGCCTCCTACAAAATAGTCTAAAGACAAATTGTGCCAATTTAATTTGTTCTACTAAACTCATCCCTCAGCTTGCTGACAAAAGTCTCGCATTACGGTTACCATAAAATATCTCATTGGCATTCAAGCTTTATAAAACACCTTCATTTTGCTCAAAAAGGGCAGTCAATAGATAACAGAAGCCAAACGGAACAGCCTCAACAAAATAAAATTAACATCAGCAGCAAATCCTCTTGCTGTAGACTTCAGATATAGTGCACGTGTACCAAAGTTCTAGCGTTGTTAAAAAGGTGCACACACACACACTTATTTGTCCCTTGACTTTAATAAACTTGGTTAGGCGAGTCAGTTATGGATTTTAATTGCTTTCTCAAGGTAAGTGTAGCGACTTCTCTTTGGGGCTTTATTGAAGTGATCGAGCCCTAGCCAAGGCCTGGGATGCGACATGTTACCTGAAGGGTGAGAGAAAGACAAAGGGAATAGATTAGAACTGCAAAACACACATGTTCTTTAGCTAAATGGGTTTTACAGATGGTCCAATTTAAATGCATTTCTATATACTCATGTTACTTTTGAGATATTTTGTAATACTGTTTCTGGGCTGGTCATATTCTGTTCCCCTGATTGCATGTTAAAGTTACCAAAACACAAAAGCGCCAATATTTGCTACTCACTAAAAGCATCCAAAACTGTTTTGAAATTAAATTTGGTTAGTTTATCATCTAGCTGCTCTAAGCAGAGAATGCATTTTTTCAGCATAAAAGGAGCAGTTCCCTACATAATCTCTGCCCCTTCCCTTTTTTTAACATGGGTGGGAGGCAGAGGGTCGCTGCAGATGAAACATTAATTTCAGCTCTGGGGAGCCCTGGTTACAAAGATACTTAGAAGGGTAAGCGGGAAACAAAATAGAGGTTTCAATCTACTGCACCGCGCAAGCCAATAGGAAGCCACAATGTATTGTGACGCTGGGGCTTTAAACAACCAGGAAGTATGGGTGACAACTTTCCTGGAAAGATCTTGGGAACCAATGGGGGTCTCCGAGAGCCGAAAATAACTGTCCAGCTCCGGAGAGCACCTGCGTCCCACAGTTGTTGTGTTATATACTGTTAGGTACAGGGTAGTGATCCATTCATATAGATTACTATATACAGAGCTATTTATTTGTATGCCACAACCATATAACTATATACTACAGATAAATGAGCCAATTTGGGCACATCTTGCAGCACAATAAGGAGGCTTAACGCTATACCAGCCACTCCAATCAGGAGCCACTACTACCCTGACCACATTACATTAAACTTGGAGCTGCTTATGTAGGTCAATACTATTCCTACATGTGTGTATTGCTCACTATAGTACGCAGAGTGCAGTTTGTGGGTATTGTTAGTCTTTCGTCGGTTAGCTACTCCATTATTTTAATTTACCTATTTTATCCTCCATCAACAATTCATTAACGGAACAGAGTGCACACAACTGGGGTTTACACACGCGCGCACACGCAAACATTGTGTATAAGTACAGTGTAGGTACATCTGCAGTGCTACAGCATACAACTTAAAGTAACTTCTCTACACAGGAAAAACAGGTTTGATAATAGGAGGCACAGCACTGAATAAACCTATCGTAAGGAGAAAGTATATGAACTCATCACACGGATTCAAGTTGTTCGATAGACTCACCGGGCTGGGGCTCAAAGTCTTTCAAGTTCACTTCATAATCATCTTCGTTTATGTACTGGTGCCGGCCCATCATTACAATGGCAAACTTGAACTGTAATATGAAATAGAAATGATCTTTAAATGGCTTTAAATTTGCTTTAACTAAACGTGACCAAGTTAAAAGTGCCAACTGCAGTGAGGGCTTTAATTACTAAAGCACCTAAAAGGTGCAATATTGCATACCATTCTTTAAACAAAGGAGGACAGAAGACAAGTATGCGTGTGCCTACTTGTGCTATAGAGCAGGGGTTCGCAAACTAAAATGGGTGTGAAATGATGACTAAAGCGCCCACCATTACAGAACTGACTTCAAAGGGAAGACAATGTCAATCCTCTGACCAATCTAGACCTTCCTTGGGATAGAAACAGCAGGATAAGCCAATAAACGCAATGGGTGGAAACCAGGCAGGAATAAAAACCAAGGACAGAAGAGTTTAATTTTCTACGGAACTGCATTCTGATGCCAACGTACTACACCAGAGGGCAGATAAAAATGCCACCATTTTATGTAATTGTTTAATGAAACACATTTTGGTTTCAACGCACGTATACTTTATGCAGAGCTACCACAAGGAAATGTCATGACAGAGAGGGCATATATCTGTTATTAAAAGAATAGCAGTATAAAAACCATAGCTGAAGAGTTTGGGGCAATAAAAACAACACAATTAGGGCTCATTCTGCAGTAAAAGCCATTTTATTAGTACCTTTTCAAACTCTTTTTCTTGGATCTCCAGCATTGTTTGGATGCGCTTCATCACCTCTCTGAAAGGTTCGCTCTAAAAGAACAAAACAAATGCCTGGATCGGTCTTATGCTAATTTTCAAGTAATAGTGTGTTTTTGATAACATTTTCATGGAGAGATTTCCTGTTTTGGCGAACAATTTACACAAAGGACTGCACAGAGCATTACTTCATACAACATACGCACAGTACGTAAGCTGCAGAAGTCAAAACGGATCCAGGTTACAGTCTAAAAGCACCTCTGTCCCACCTCCCTGATTTGTGTAGCAGCTTATTAAGGTGGTCATGGTACACTATACATATAGCCATCATTCACCCGTGGAAATAATGCTGCAGTGAGTGCCAAGTTACGGCAATCCCTTAGTTTCTGGGCATTTTTAAAAATGTCACTGTTCGTTTTCTAGTTTGCATCTGATAAATTGGATAAGATTGGGGAACTGCCCAATGAAATGTATGATTAGGATGAAAAGAAAATTGATAGTTTTTATTTTTTTAAATACATCAAATGTTTCATCAGGCAAGCATGTTTACAGTAAGACCAGTCATAGCCAACTTTAGGGACAGAAGGGGTCTAAAATACATGTATTTCCAATTAGGCGGCACGACAACCGTTTAAAAAAGTGAAAGGTTTGCCAAGCTACATGCCTTCTATTGGAGATATAGAAATTGTAATGACTTTTGTTCAGAAAAAAAAGAAAGAAAATGAGAAACAAAAACCAAGTCTGCATAGAAAAATGTGTCCGGGGGGGGGGGGGGGGGGAGAAGGGTGCTCCAACCGTCGATAAACTTCATCCAGTAATCAATAAATCTTAAAGGGCCCCAAATAGACTATAGCGGAATAGGTATATTTCAAAATGGCCTGAGTCACCAATATATACCAAGATCAATGGTATTTAGAGGAAGCGTAATAATGCTCAATTCACCCCACATACACCTTTATCAAGGATAAAGGACCTACCTGTCCGAAACGCGTAGGAGGATCTTTGTTCCCCTCCTGAGTGATGTTTTTACTGGCTATGTGCTGATTAAATAGGATATTACTTTTCACCACCTGACTCCCTGGCAGTGCGCCGTTTGCTTCCTTTTTTCTCTTTGCATAGAAAAATGGAAGCAATGTTTCGCTAAAACGTACCCTCTCAAAGCAAAGTCTTCCGAGTGGCCAGCATAAGGCTGGAGATTTAAACCTGGAGTGGGACAGGTACCTTCAGTTATAATTATGTTCAGAACTGAGGGCTCCCGGAGTTGAAAATGGCAGGTTTCAGCTCTGGGGACCCCCAGGTTACCATCCTTGGGGGAAAGAAGCTGGTGTGTCTGACTCGTAGTCTACAAGTGAAACGCACAACATTTACAGTATAAAAGTACAAACAAAAAACAGCTTGAAAATGGTTCTCAGGTCAGTGCCATTACTAGTGAAACGTTTGTGAAAATCTGCGCAACTAATAATACTTGTGATAAAATATTATTATCCCAGTATATAAGTGATAAATATAAATACCCTTCAACCATGATAAGAAATATAAATTCAATAAATATCAGCGACATGATATCAAAAATACAATTTGATAAAAAACAAATCAACGTAACCTTGTGTTAATACTCAGTCTGCTGCTGTTCCAATCAACATGGCTCAGCATCAAATAGAGCTAGTATAAAGAAAAACCAAACAGTGCACAACTCTCAGAGTTTAGTAAATTCAATGGTATTGGACAAATGTGGAAAGTGGCGAGTATCGCACGTACATCAGATTAGGTCAATATATGCATTACATCAGCGGCGCGCTAACTGGGGGGCGTGGCAGTTATAGAAGTCCCGCACTCTCCTCCCCCAGGCATTTAAATGAAATGCCGGGGGACCGCGCGAGGCCTCTATAACACATCCCTTCCAGCGTTGCATCGTCCTGGATATCCTGGCATCAAATGACACCGCAGGGTCACGAGACGTCACACTACCATAGCAACGTGGCTTCACAAGACCCCGCGGGCTGCTGTATCCTGGTTGTGTCTCGATGTCCACGCCCCATAGAGCAAACATCTGTGAATCCGGATGGCTCCGTTTAAGGTCAGCGCAAGTGTGGCCGGGGAGGCTCCAGCACAGGTTTAGTTGTGTACCAGCAAAAGCACCCAATGTGTCTCAAGAGCGGCTGCTACCGACGTCACTAGACATACGTCACTAGGAAGCGATTGTCGGGTTGTAATCAGTAGCAATGCACGCTAACACGGAGTACAGCTAGTACAAACAGGAGTCTTTATAGCTTATAACTGCTATAGGAGCCTCCCCGGCCATGTTTACGCTGATCAGCAGCGGGTCACCGAGAGGAACGCTGATTACATATCTCTCTGGTAGAGGACCGCCGGGATACCTGTCGGATGAGGAAACCCGTCTAGAGCCATTGTGGTAACATGTACCATATACATGTAATGCATTGACCTAATCCGAAGTACGTGCGATACTCGCCACTTTTTCACATTTGTCCAATAGAATTGAATTTACTATACTATGAGAGTTGTGCGCTATTTTGTTTTTCTTTATACAGTGGCATTAATAAACAGGATCCCCGCGAACCAATGAAACCAGTTTTAAAACACTAAATCCCCTCTCTGCTATGTAAACAAGTCCCTTTATACAGAACTATAGATGTTGAAACATACCTGATGTATCCTTAGCAAAAATGGAATTCCAAATGTGCCAAACACTTCTTTGTGAAAATGTGCCACTGTGATTAGCATCTCATTTTCTTTCTCTATATCTACCTGGTCCTGAGGAATCTCCTGTAGAAGAATTGAAACAAACATGCATTTATGTCATGCTCTGTACATTCACAGGCTGCTAAAAACGCTAATGTCATAATAATAATGTCGTTGGAGTTTAAAGGAAGGGATGTGACTGACTTCTGTGTCACTAAAATGTGGCAGATTTAACAGTGTCACATGTGTGACATATGAGTGTTGATGGTGATGGGCATTATTTGTTTTAAAGAACACAAAAGCAAATCATGTCTAGTCATCATTTCTCTTTTAAATTGGTGTGTGTACTGTCTACATTTTGTATCTAAAGAAAATACTGTACCATCACAAAGCTATTCTATAAAAGGTAAGAATCCCTATAGACTGTGCATCTTTATTCACCTCTATTCGAAATGTCCGACTTGTTGCAGGAGATAAGCACTCTAACAGTTCCTCCTCCTGATGCACACCGATTATTTTGTAGCTTACAATTTCTAGCAGCCTAAATAGGGAAAAAAATGTTTTTTTTAAAAAAAAATTTTTATTTAAGAAATGCCAACTGCATCAGCAACAAGATATACAATAATTAACAGGGGGAAAAAAACCCCAAAACAATTAACCAGGCTATATGTGATCAAAGACTGTAGCCCCACAACTCCACAAGAGTAGCAAATGTAGTTTTCATTATGATTACACACGTGCATGTGCATAAACGTGTGTAATATTCATGATGTATAAATGTTTTTTGTGTGATTCACTTGGGAAACAAGAATAAACAGGCGACTTACAAATTAAATGGGGCAAAATTAGGTGAATCCTTGATGGAGAAGGATTTAGGAGTGCTTGTACACAGCAGGCTTAGCATTAGTGCCAAATGTCCGGCAGTAACTGCAAAGGCAAACAAGATCTTATCTTGCATTAAACAGGGTATGAATGGAAGGGAAGTAAACAATTATGTCCCTTTATAAAGCATTAGTAAGCACACACCTTAAATATGGAGTTGTTTTGGGCACCACTCCATAAAAAATGCATTAAGGAACTAGATGTGCAGAAAAGAGCCACTAAATGAATAAAAAGGAATAGAAAATCTGATTTATGAGGCTAGCCAATTTAGATTTGTTTACATTAGAAAAAAGGCATCTAAGAGGGGATATAACTATAAACAAATATATTCAGGATCAATACAAGGAGCTTTCAAATGAACTATTCATCCCACGGGCAGTACAATGGACTCGGGGCCATCCCTTAAGGTTGGAGGAAAGGAAATTTCACCAGCAACAAAGGAAAGTGTTCTTTCCAGTAAGGGCAGTTAAAATGTGGAATTCATTACCCATGGAGACTGTGATGGCAGATACAATAGATATCATTTTAGAAAAGAAAGGTATTAAGGGATATGCCAAATAAGTAAACATGGGAAGGATGTTGATACAGGGAGTAATCTGATTGCCATTATTTGGAGTCAGGAAGGAATTTATTTTTCGCCTAATGAAACATCATCCAATGATGTGTCACTGGGGTTTTTGTTAGCCTTCCTCAATCAATATACTGTAAATACAAATACAGGATAAGCATCTGTCTAAATTTAGCATAGGTTGCGATCTCCGGCTCTCCGACGCGCGTGCCAGACCACAGCTGAAACTGGTGAACGCACCACCAGGCGCTCCGAATCGCGCAGTGACTGGGGCCGTAGCCTTAGAGCGGCAGTGAATGACCGAGCAGGCCAATAAGAAATGCATTTTTTCCGTACAATGTATTTAATTACCCTTAAGCATGGGTGGAAAAATCCCAGCCAGGCACCTAAAAATTGACTCCCAGCGCCTGCTCCAGGATGCTACAAGACCCGGAAGCCTTTGTGTAAAATACTAAGACATCACCCAGGGACCCGCCAATTAGTGCAGAACTTTGGTAACCACGACCCTTCCTCCCACATGGCTCTGCGATTGTAGTTCATGTCCTGCAGCAGCGGGAAGGCAGGGAACAGGCTTAACGAGCAAGTGAAACGAAGCTGCAGCTAGGGAGATTATCCAGAAGGGATTTCAAATGGCGTCAGCAATAGTCTCTTGAGACAGTGTTTGCCGGCAGGCTCAGTGTTTGTAATTACTTATACTTGAAACAGTACCTCATATTAGAACAAAATGATAAATTAGCAGTATATTAGAATTACAGAGCTCCTAAATTCACCAATTATTGTATCTTCTCAATTTGGTGTGCTTGTACCCTTACCCAGAGAGCTCTTGGTACAAACATCACTGATGTATAAACTCTCCAGAAGCCATATACCCTTCCATGCTAATACAGCAACACAATCACCGTTTGACTGCTTTAAATCGAACAGGTATTTGTTTCAGATTGGGTATCCTATGCAGGGTCATATAATATATATTCTCAACACATTAAAATACAGCAACCGTTGTAAGTTTGTAGTCTTACAATCAGATCCCAGTGTCCCATATAGCTATACATACACAGTATACATAGCAAGATAAAGTAGATATTAGTCAGATCCTAGTCACACATACTGTGTGTACGTATTTATCCATCTACATACGTAAATATTACATTCAATATATTTATATGACAATACTGAACAAGCCATGCTAACTCCTTTCTTGATATATTAAACATACACAGATTTTTCCTGGCATAAAAACATTAATTTATAGGGATTTAATTGTGGTGCAGTCTGCATTCAATATTAAATGATAAATAGGAGGGGAGAAAAGAAGTAATGTATTGATTGCTTTTCTCCAGGATACAGGACTCCTGCATATTCACTACTCTATCCGTTTCACCAATGGCAATCACAGCTCCAATGCAAACAAAGAACAATATACCTTTAGCGTTTAGGAATGAAAACAATCTTGTACCCAAAATACAAAATGTAACCAGCCAAACAATGTTTCCCATAAAAAGATCTTTTCAAATATTTAACAATATTTGCATGCCATCATCCTAGGAGGGACCTCCTTTAAGCCAAACTACTGTACAACATGTTTTTTTTCCCTAGCTTTACATGTAATCATTTTTGTAAAGCGAAGGCAGCTGTAACACTGCACAACACCTGGCTTTACATAACATGGTCAAATCCGGGCTGCACTGGTCTGATTTAATGAGCATTGATTTTGCAGTACCATTTACCTTAATTTACCCGACCCCTTCTCGGAGAGTTCCACAGCTTTTTTACATTCTTCTAAAAGGTCCCGCACACAACCGTGTTTGTCAGGATATAGTGTTATTTCCTATATTAAAAAAAAAACAAAAAAAAAAAAAAAAAAACGTTTTAATGCATCAAATATACCAAGTTTAAAGCCGATACAGAGCAAGTATCCCAGTTTATGCTATGCGAAGTACACTCCTATGCTCCAAATACATTTGCCACCAGGGAGTTATTTCCTGAAATCAATTTGCAAGATGTCCTAATAGTCCAATTTACTGTATATATAAATAAGTAATGTAACAAAGATATCCAAAAGGACAAAAAGTGCTCAGTCATAAGTGAGGCCTAGCGGGTCATTTAGGCACTTACAGCAAATAAAAAAAGCGAGATATTACACGAACAAATAAAAAACAATTCTGATTTGGCTTCTTCTATGAAAGCTTTATGCTGAGTTTCAAATACAAAGGAAAATGGGACTTTGCATCACAGGCAATACATACATACATACATACATACAGTGTGTAAATCTAATAAGAATGGTCCTAATTTATCATTTGTACGTCTCTGGGAGACTACTGTACATACTTCCGAAAAATATATTTAAGATATGCAAGTCAATGTTTAGTCTGGACATGATTCTGCAGTTTTTGCAAGCAGAGTAGCACTATGTACATCAATTAGTTCCTGAAGCAGTCTCTGCCAATCGGTAATGTGAGGGGAGCTGCTATAATCAGCCTTTTCACCTCTGGTGTGCCTTCTTCCCGCAAACCATTACAGTAAATTAAGTGTTCTGTCTTAATCCTGGAGGCATCAGCAAATCTATAGATTTGCAAATCCACTCATAGAACTCCTTTTTATGTCACAGGTTATTTTACAATGAAATACAACAAATACAGAAAGCTGGGATGAGACCAGTGGAAATACATACCTCTTCCCTAAATTGGCTATTTAGCCATATACACTTGAAGCTTCGTCTGTTTTCAAAGTCTGTGATTTTCATTTTAAGCTGAAAAGACCAGAATAGCAGATATATAAAACAGTGATATTTTTACATAAAGGCGATAAACACATATTGGGATTTAAGGGAGGACCTACCTGCTGATAGTACAGTTTCTTAGGTTGCCTGGGCTTGAAGAACTGCAGAAGATCTCTTAAAGTACCTTCATAATTATGTCTAAGAGGGTTTCCAGGTCCATCCCTGTAACTACAAATAATGCACAATGAAACATGGGATGCCATCGATGTGCAAAAGGGCTCATAATCCAATACTTTAAATAGCAAGCATGGCTAGATACAATACAGGCATTGTGGGTAAAGAGTAAATTAGTATACAGTTTAAACTTTCCAGAATTTCCCAAATCTAAAGGGACTTTAAAAAAACAATATAAAAATGGACCTTACCCTTGAGATTTGAAAAACTGTAGAAGCATTGGATCAGTGTTGAGTCTTTGCGCAACAGTCTTTGCAACCTGTGGGAAGAATATAGTACAGCTGACACACTTTGTAAAACTGAATTTGCCCAGTACTGTGCAGTGTTAAGCACTACCATTAGCAGTCACCCAAACCCTTCAGTTCGAGCTGCAGATTGCTGAAGTGTTTAAAAAACAAAATAAGCACACACCTGAAAGTAGTTCATTCTATTAGACAATGTTACGACAAATCCTGGATCATTAGGAATTGTTTTATCACAGAAGATTACATCAACACGGTGGTAAAGGTCTCTGAAATACTCCTTCGCAGTTGGTAATTCGCTATTATCGTTCTCTGGATCGTCTCTGCAGAAGACAACAGAATCACGTGAAGTGGCAGCAAACGCAATTATTGGCAGCTTTCTGATTGTGTTCTATTGCATCAAGTCGAACCACCATTCAGAAACATACAATGCAAGACGACAACTTGAAGCATGTTTCAGGCTTACCATCTTACAACAAGAGACAGGGGGTGTTGTATACCATTGCCACGCTCAGTCGCTCTCTGGTTGACATAAATATATATTCATCATGTGGTGGGTGTGGGAGTTTGAGCTTGCTGGGAATGTGTGTTTACCATCTTACAATTCAATTTTAAGACTTCAACCGAGGTCAACAGTGCACCAAAGCACCGCATGTTTAAAAAGCAGCGACCTTAAATCTGGTACTTCATACCCTTATAGGGTTCATAATGTCAAGGTCAAGCCTGTGTATACTTTTTACTCGCCCCAAACAATTCTTCCGGAAAGCCGTTGCCTTCAACTGCTACTTCCGGTAATATACTAAAACTCAACCAAATAGACATAAATGAAGTCACAATGCTAACATATTCACCAATCCACGATCATGTCTTCGTAACATGAATACAATGATAGATCTAACATGGAAATAGCGGTGTAGCAAGGTACATAATCGCAAGCAAAAATATATACGCACTTTTGAAACACTATAATGTCACCGTCCATAAGCTCATCAAGCGCTTTATCAAGGGACACATCATAGTCTTGAATTCTCTCCGTTAAATTCGGTTTTACTTCCTGCAAATAAAGCAAATATGTTAGCGCTCAGCCAATAAATATTGAACTTCAGGTCTTTAAAAAAAACAATTACAGTACTACTGATATCTGCTATTCCATTAAAATAAGGTCTAAAAGAACATTGGTCAAATAAAGGATTCACACATTTTTGAACGGTATGTACTCACTAAAGGGTGATGAGATTTAGCCCCCCAAAAAAACGTATTTTAAAAGAAATGCAAAACAAAAGTGTGCTACTTTATATTTCTGGCGCAGTAATAACCAGAAACCGGCATATGAATATCCAAGGACAACAGATGTAAAGTTAAGGGATATTCATCTCAAACATGACATTTAAACACGTACCTCATAGAGGATAAGGTTGGTCCCTTGCGCAAATCCTGCTCTCTCACACATAACCGGCAGAAGGTCACCTATTCAAAGGCAAAGAGGAAGATGTGATAACCTGACATGAATTAGTGTTTAGCGTGTTACACAGCCTAAAGTTGAAAGACTTACGTATTTTACAGGAGATTGGTGTGTAGATATGTCCACAATAATTCAAACTCCGAGTTTTTGGATCATACATCTTTAGGAACAGCATCACATCATCTGTATTTTAAACACAAGTCATAAGTCAGGCTTCATAAAAAGAGCACGGACTAACAGACTATCGCACTCAAATTGCAGGATTTTCTCCATCATTAAATGATCACATTCATACTTGAGCCATGCATACCTAATACTCAGGGTAGCTGTGCTATTTCTGCCTTGCTCCATCGTTAAATAGCAGAAGGTATTTAGATGAGCAACAGAAAAAGCCACAATTGCAAGTGTCCTGCAGTAATGGGTTTGTGTCTAAAGATGGAAGTTCAAAGTATTTTAAAAGCCACACACTGAAGATTTGGCCATCGGCAAAAGCAGACCTCATTTGATCATGTGTGCCTCATTGTGACACTTGCATTATCATAGAGGGATTGAAGTACCAACACTGCTATGCACAGAACTAAAAGTGTCTGCAACTGTTACATATGCCTAGAACCTATTTTATTTTAACCGTTTATGCAATGGTCTTCATATATAATGTATAACGCTGTTCACCTAATGTAACCGTGTATTTGCAACCATGTATCTGTCTTCATAACTGTGCCCAGGACATACTTGAAAAACGAGAGGTAACTCAATGTATTACTTCCTGGTAAAACTTTTTTTTTTATAAATAAATAACATCTACCACAGTTTATTAGCAGACTGAGGAATCTAGTTTCTAGTAGACAAGGAATACTGAAACAAACTCGTTTTGCTGGTGAAATATAGAACGTGTAAGTGTGTGCGTCAGTGGTTCTCAGCCTTTGAGCATGGGCACCCCTAGGGGATTTTCTAAATCTCAAGGGAACACCTGCGAAGCCCTCACAAGCACCAAACACAGTCTTTTTACACCTTCTACATGCACCCCCTCACTTTATATTCACCAGTATTCTTAATACACTCCACATTCACCCCATTTTCACACTTCATAAATCCCATTTGCCCACCCTCCTCGTCGCAGAGCACACCTATCCCTAATCTCAATCACTTAATCCACATTCACTCCACTTGTCTCATACGGCATACTCACCCCATACCACCTTTTTCTCACACACATACCTCTTATGCACACCACACTCGGCCCCTCTACTCGCCTACCCCTTCCCATATTCAAACAACACGCTTTCCCTCTCACCACACAAAGCCATCAAATCCCCCTCCCCATTCCCATTCCCAACACACCTAAAACAGGCGTCCCACGCGGCCTGGAGGCGGGGAGGCTGCGACCTGCGTTTCCGCTCTCCCTTCTGTGCTGGGCTGAGAGAGGAGAGTAGAGGGGGATCACAGCCTCTCAGTCTCCAGATAGCGCGTGCTGAGCAGCGGCCAGTGTTTCCCCCGGGGGGGGGGCCGCAGTGCCCCGGGGGAGAAACACCGGCATATGCTATAGCAATTTTATTGTATTTGACATGTTTCCACATTCTGTGGCGCGCTTGGAAATGGTTTAAATAAAAATGTCCTAGGCCAGGGGTGGTCAACTCCAGTCCTTGAGAGCCATCAACAGGTCAGGTTAAGGACATCCTTGCTTCAGCACAGCTGGCTAAATCATTATGACAGAGCCAATGACCGAGCCACATGTGCAGAAGCAGGGATACCCTGAACCACTGACCTGCTGGTGGCCCGGGAGGACTGGACTTGGTAACTCCCGTATTAGGCGCAAACAATTAGTAAACATTTTATTCTCTTTGTTTTCAGAATTTAAAGAAAATGTGCAGTTTACATTTCGCAGAGAGAAAAGCAGCAGCGCATGCACAGCAATTACATTAGGATCTCGGTCATGGGACCTTGGTTAGGATTAAGAAGAGAGGGCGGGGGAAAAGAATATTCATAAAATTGATTGTTTAAACTTACGATCTTTGTCAAATTTGGGAAGAGTCGCCCCGCTAGCAGCCATTTCTGGATCTACCGTTTCCAAAAATATTGTCCACGGATTTTCATTGTCACAGAGCTCAATCATCTATACAAAGGAAACAGAGGCACGCTGTTATCAATTTGTTATACAGCAAAGCTAAGAGCACAAATATATAACCACAGAGTCAAATAAGGAGGAAAGCTAAATATCCAATTTAAAGGAAAGCGCTAAGGATAGAGGTAACTCAATACTCAATGTGGGTGCTGCATGAAAAAGGACCGTTCCCGGTCCAAATAGTTCAGCGTTGAAGAAAAAAAAAAAAAAAAAAAAAGTAAAATCAGTGTAATAAAAGGAACAGTGAAAATATAGATATATAGATAGATATAGATATATCAAAATAAATGTTCACAATCTGGTGAGATATGCAGTTAACATTTACTGGCCTGTGGACAGGCACCGACATGCATCTTTTCCTCCGTTTGGCCGTTTCTCCAGACCATGTGGATAATGAAGGCGTTAGGCACCTTCTTTGGAAAGGTATAACGTAGACTTCTTTATATTAAAATCAGAGAAAACAACTCACACAGTCCATTCAGTTCAAACTAGGAGCCAGATAAAGACGCTCCCTTTCTCTCTATGTTGCAATCGTCCTTGCTGTCCCAGTCGGCGTCTGACGTCACTTCCGGGGTCTCGTGTGTAACACTCAATCTGGTCCTCCGTCACCCTACTAGTTTCACAGGGAGTTCCTGCTTCCTTGGGGGTATGTCTGAGGACAATCTGTGTGAGTTGTTTTCTCGGATTTTAAGATAAAGAAGTCTTCTTTATACCTTGTCAAAGAGGCTGCCTTACGCCTTTATTATCCACATGGTATAGAGAAACGGCCAAACGGAGGAAGAGATACCTTTAATTGCCTGTGGTCAGGCACTGACATAACTGTATATCTCACCAGATTGTGAAAAATAATTGGTTTTTATAAACGTACTTCCCTGTTTTTCTTTTTATTCCGGGTGCGGTGATATTTTTCTTCAACAAATAATGAGAAAAGAACCGGGGGTTTCATTTTTCTTTAAATGTCCCATCCAAATGTAAAAAAGGTAAAGTGTATTTCTTTACAGACGTTTAGTCCCAGTGTCACAAAAGGGTGCCAAGATTTAGCACGCTTTTACTTGCATTCATATGCATGGGAACCAAGGTTTGCTACAGTTGCGCAATTTGTGTTATTTAACATGACAATAGCGCCTCACATTGCAAATCAAAGTGACAAGTTTTAAGCTGAATCCAAGAAATCTGCTTTAGTTCCTCACGCATAGTTATATGTGTTGGTGCAACCATTTACATACTTGTGCCCAGGCCTGCTGGCTTGTTTTAATTGTACCATCATTTATGATGGCACAAACGACACATCGTGTGAACAAAGATTCAGCCAAAGGGCAGCTGCTGGGTTACCGCTTAGCTAAAATAGTCAACAAGGAACTGTGGAGGTTCCCACAACGTACTGCACTTGTTCAGTCAAATGGATTCAAACTGCAAAGCACGAGCGGAAAAAAGTTGTCACTAATGCTTTCTGATAGGAAGGAAAAAACCTGGGCACTGCGGATTTCTGCATAGAAAATTTATTGTGAGCCAATGAATACATTTTCTAAGCAGAAATCCGCAGTGCCCAGGTTTTTTCCTTCCTATCAGATATTGGAGTACCACCCAGAGATTTCTGAACCAGGGGCACCGGTATTTATTGTACATTTTGTTCTTTTGGGGAGTGCAGCATTACCCTACTAATGCATTCTGTACATGAATCCAGAAGAAAAGTGTATAGATATTGAATATTTACCGTTTTATTGCAATCCGCTTCATAATCCAACATCGCTGGCCTTTTTGTCCCATTACTTCTGGCTTGCATGGGCCATAACCGAATCTGATCCTGCGGAAATCCCTACAGATAAAAAAAAATAAAGAAGTAAGAACTTGTAAATGATACGCATCTTGAGGTTTAATCCCAGTTAGTTCTCAAAAACAACATTTCAAACAATGACAATGTATTTGTGTCTGAAGAAATCATGTGGATGTTTTGGGATTTTCTTTCATCAGGGCCTCTGAAAGTGGGGTGCGTGTGAATTAAATATTAACGCAATCTCTAGCCCATGTGGTCCTGGTTCTAAGGCCTATAAAGTGAGTAATAAGGGGACAGAGGGTTTCGCAAGTGCAAACGCCTTAAACATGTCACTGCTCATTTTGGTCCTAGGACGGATTGCACCTTTAAAGATACGTTGCTTGTATTATTATTTTTTTAATGGGCACTGCTAATTAACCTACAAAAATTCCTCTAGTACAGGGGCGGCCAACTCCAGACTTCAAGGGCCACCAACAGATCAGGTTAAAGAAATCCCTGGTCCAACAAAAAGTTGCTCAATCAGTGGCCCAGTCAACTGAGAAACCAGTGTCGAAGCATTAATATCCTTAAAACCTGACCTGTTGGTGGCCCTGGAGGACTGGAGTTAACCACTCCAACGCCAATATGTTCCATATTGCTTTACAGCTACACTGATTATTTTAAAAACTGGGTAAGGAACAAAGGAACAGAAAATCAGTGGCCAACAGAAACAGTAGTACTTTCCCCTCCTGCTCCGAACACTTAAAACTACACAAGTTCCTCAATAACACTGTAGATTCAACCTCCCCTCCCCCCTCCGGATAGGGTTCAGGAAATGGATTGTTACTCTAAAACACCAGATATGAGGCCGTTTACACCATGACGTGTTCTTCCGCAATGCTTTTGAATGCATTTTATGACTGCACAACCAAAGTAAGGTACCACGGATGAAGCCTGCCATTGTCAGAGGAGTTAGTGAGATGGCAGATCTGGCTCGATACACCACTTACCATAGTCTGTGAGAGGTTCTGAACAAATTCTGCAAGGGTGGAGTTTTTTAATACTTTGAACACCGTGTATTTCACTTTCTCTTCATCATACATGTCATTGCCTTGGTGGCCACAGAACTGGTCCTCTGCCACTATCTGAAAGTCAAAAAAGGTTTACAAATTAATTTCGACAAACATTTTTACAACGAATGGTGACTGCAAGACGCCTTAAAAAGCAGGACACCTCAAACGCCTCCCCTGTGAAATGATGTATACCACTCGTATTATGAGGGAAATGGCTTTAGACTGACCTGCACTTGCATGTATAGATGGGCCTCTTGTCGCTCCTTTCTTTTCTGAGCTTCTATCCGTTTTTCTTCTTGAAGTCTCTCCACCAGCTGCTGAGGGATATCATGATCTGTGACAGCTTGTAAAACTTCACCTAAAACAAGAAAGTATTTGTTTTTTTCCCTTTGAACTAAACAATTGTAGGGCTGATGGTTTACAATTAGCACGTCTGTTTGGACACAAATTGGAAAAACAATAATTAAACCTATGAAAAACTTATTGTCCATTTAAAAAAAACTATTTTTTTAATTAATTTGAGCAGCAAATTAACTGCATCTTGAATCATCAAAATCCTTAAGATGAAATGTCATAATTCATTACTTTGAGGAATATACACATTAAGTTATGGTGGGTGAAAAAGGCGACAAAAACCCTCCACCGTTGGCATAAAGCCGATAAAGAATATCACTTGCGAGCACATTCACATGTCTTAGACAGGTCTGCACCCCTGCCTTTCACCATTATCACCTCGCATACAGTGCTCCCACTGCAGCAAGGGATTCTGGGAAATTATATGCAAATAGACATACTTTGTCACCTTTTGCCAGAGATCCATTTTTACATGGAACCCTTGTAAGCAAATGCTCTGCTGTTCACACAGCTTTTATGGAGAGCATGGGATTAGATGCAAAGCCAGGTATTCAGGATATTTCTGCATGAGCCTAGGTGGTTCAGTCGAGGACAGCCACCTGTGCTAAAAGCAGGGATATCCTGAAAACCTGGCCTGTTGGCTCCCACTCCTGTACTAGTAGATCTGAAAGCATCTTAAGTTCTGCTTATGGTTGCGTGTTTAGAACACTTACTAAGTTTGGATTCCCTGATGTAAACCAACATATAAGCATTAGTGCAGTGTCGAACGGATAGGTCATCATCATGGCCGCCATAATTATGCTCAATGGCTTCTTCTTTTGTGCATCTTGAGACGACGTCGTCATCAAACTTACACCACTGCAGAAAGAAGACACAAATCTAAATATAGATGTCACCGGGTGAAAGATAGGAAAATAGCAGTGCGGGGAGGCCATAAATACAGACCCCTCCAGCACTCAATGAGATAATCTGGTCAAATTATGTAGGACACTTGCTATTCATTTCTAATGGAATCGTGGCATAAAATGAAAGCAGTGAAAGTGGGGCCTAAAACCAATTATAATTCGTATTCAGCTTCTAGCCTTATCACATTTCCTTTCCTACAACACAGAATTTGTATTAGTTACTCATTCAGGATTAAACTGCTGTAATTTCTGAGGCCGAGACAGGCTCAGTAAAGAATCAGAATTACCATCAAGACCGAATGATCGTGTATGTATGCATGTATGTATGTATGTATGTATGTATATACATATATATATATATACACACACACACACACACACACACATATTATATATATATATATATATATATATATATATACATACATACATACACACATATATACAGTGGTCGACAAATCACCAAAAAATCTACTCGCCAAACAAAAAAAATCTACTCGCCACCTAGTACCACACCTGTGCTGCTTGGGCCAATAGGAGCTCGCCACGATGTTAAATCCACTCGCCCGGGGCGTGCAAATGTATAGGTTTGTCGAACACTGCATATACACACACACACAATATATATATATATATATATATACTAGCTGAGAGACCCGGCGTTGCCCGGGATGTAAATGCGTAATAGGTAGTATTATTTATAACTCGTGGAACAATAGGTGAGTATTTGTTGTAAAGGTTTCGGGGGGGGGAGGGGGGGGGGGGGAGCAGTGCTACATGTGTTTGCAATGTTAAGACCCACATCCATAAAGGATGCTTTGCATGGGAGTAAAGGCATGCTAAAGCCTAGCACCCTTTTGTGGATCTGGGTTTAAGTGTCTGGAGTTTTTCATGGTAACCACAGAATCTAGAGATTAACAATATCATGATTAACACTAGGGGGGGGGGGGGGACAAACATTAAAAAATACATAAATAAAGATCAGGACATGCTCTGGGGGCCAGATACTAACATTATGTGAGTTACACTCATATTGGCTTCTGGGCGGATTGCTGCTGTTAAGACCAGAACATCCGAGGATAGAGCTGCACTCAAGTCACAATCACATGAAGATCAGTAATACATTAGAAACCAGAAAAACTACACGTAGATCAATAATCAGAACCAAAGATAATAAAAATAAGAAGAACTCAGTCAGATGTGCTGCTTACGAATTGCCTTGGTTGAGAAAGAGCCATGGGGCTTTAAAACGTTGAGTTCTTTCTGATTATAGCACTGTGTGTGTCTGTCTGCCTGTGCGCTCTTCTAAATGTGGATATCTAACTAAAACCATTTTTTACATGTCACAAAACTGGAGGTGCTCTGAATATTGTCCTGGTGCAAAGTTATTTGCATGCTGCTCAAATGGGTGTTTTGCGTTAAAACCAACTACTGCTGTTAAAGCGTTAAATAGGTGTTATCCAAAGTGTTACAAAAAGCAAGCATGCCATTGAACAAGATCGCCAACTAGTTAGAATAAATGGCAGCAGAATGCTGTGTTTGCAGAATTAAATATACAGAAATTCACGTAGAGCTCAGTTTATTTAATCTCACTATGTTACCCATAAAAAGTCAGAGCGCATTTGCCCTTTATTTGACATTAGATTATTAGACATAGACTATTTCCTTAGATCTCGCTGAGGCCGTTGTCGTGTTCCTGATGAGGAACCTCACAGCAGGAGGTTTTTGGCAACCTGTGTGTGATTACTGTACTTCTCTTTCAGGTTGTTTTGTGCGAGTTGTCCTATCTCCAAATGACATTGGGTTATCAAATGCATTTACACAATCTTAAAAGAGGCATTTATTCTCATTATGCTAATACTTATTTTAAAACATTCTGACCTTGTAATCACGTAATGGTTTTCATTATTTCTTAACGGTTCAGTCTCTCTCTCTCCTTTCATTTACAAAATAAATAAAATAACAAAAATGTTATAATAAGGATAACATTTTAAATGTTAAACATTGCCTCAGGCACCAACAAATAGATTGTAAGCTCCACGGGGCAGGGACCTGTGCCTGCAAAATGTCTCTATGTAAAAATAGCAGCGCTATACAAAAACATATTATTACTATTATTATTAAAATAAGGATAAAACCTCTTTGCCAATGTTGCTAAGTTTACAATATGTTTTAATCTTGTAGATGGATCTTTATCAGCGGGGGCAGCCGTAGACCTGCTGTACATAATTATTTACTAACGTGCTTCGGTGATTCATACAATTGCAGACACCTTTTCTTGATGCACTCACATCCATGCACTTAGTCCTAAGAGCCCCATTTATCACACTCACGGACACTTTTCTAATCAAGGTGGCATATATGCTGAACTCTTATGGGGCTTTTTGGTTGGATAGGTTGGCGAGTGCTCTAGGCAGTAAAATTAGGGGCGGCATGTGCGTTTTGGTAGAATCATACAGGGTTTAGAAATAAAAAAGCTGTGTGTGCTGAGCACGCGCATAGTAAGTGAAACTTCTTTGACTTTTGTCACAGAAATTGTATTTGTGTTGGTGATGTTTTAATTAAAAATCAAAATACAATTTCAGTTACAAAACGCAAATAAATTTGACTTAGAATGCGCGTGCTCGGCATACATCCCATGTATTAGCTGCTTGCACTAAGTGTGAATTCCTTGTGTGTATGTGTGTCAGTGTGTGTGTATGTCAGTCAGTCAGTCAGTGTGTGTGTGTGTTGTGTCAGTGCGTGTGTGTCAGTGCGTGTGTGTCAGTGCGTGTGTGTCAGTGCGTGTGTGTGTGTGTGTGTGTGTCCTGCCCCCCTCTCTCCTGACTCTCCCCAGCACACTTGTCCTCCCCCCAGCACACTTGTCCTTTCCCTGCACCCAGACCCTTTCAGCAGTCCGCCCCCCCACCCCCCATTCCTACCAGATCGCGGCACAGAGGAGATGGAGGCAGTGTCGGCGGGGGGAGAGGGAGAAGCGCGTCATCGTCAGCTGGAGCCGACTCGGAGGCTTCTGATGGTGCTGTGGGGGACGTGGGGGACGCAGCGCACTCATCACCCCCCTCCTCCCCCCCCGTTACCGGAGCAGGAGCAGTTCTATGCCTCGGTCGGGGCATGCACCGGGAGGAGAGGCCGCAGGAGATCAGTGCCTGCATAGAGCCCCGGGGAGCAGTGTGGGCTTCAGTGTCCCTGTGAGGAGAGTCATGGCGTCTCGAGCGTCGCCATGACTACCGGGCATGCGCAGCATATCAATGGGCGGGGAACGGGCGGGAAATCAGCGGCGCCGTCACAACTGCGCATGCGCGGCATGGCAGCGGCCGTTAGGAGCGGCGGCTATCCCCGCCGCATATGTCACGATGTGGGGGGGGGGCCATTAGGAGCGGCGCCGGCGGATCTGATTTGTGGAGCGGGTGTGATGTCAGTGTTGGGGTCGGGCTGAGCCAGAACACAGCCCGGCCTCAACTGCCAGCACTGACGTCACATCCGTTTCATTTCTGTCTCCACAATTCTTTTTTGCCCCATCACGAATGAGGTGCCACTAAGGAAGTTTCACTTCAATAAGGATATGCGACTGGAAACCAAGCAGTGACTGCTGCATTATAGTAATCAGACCAAGAGGCCCGTATCCGCCATACATGATCTTGCAAACAGAAAGCTCTCCCCAGGTTAAAGCAAAGGACCTCGTACCTCTTTTGAGAACCTTAGAGGCAGCCGGTTCCGGAGTCTCTGGGGACGTGGTGTCCGCGCCATCTTCCACAAGCTGAATCTAACGCAAGAAGAAAAAAACACAGACATTTTGTTTTCTTCCAATACCTCGAGCTGCCATACAGTATATTCGCTGGCAGAAGGGCGCACCACCGGCATTGAAGGGATTTAAAGGGAACGCACTGTAGGCACCTTGAAGGGGTGACCAATACACTCTCTCGGCCCTCGCAGCGTCTCTTGCATTACAAGCTGGGTGATGAACGGGTCAGTTTATGGCGCGATGACATAGGTCAATAACATGAAACGGACAGGTATTAAAGCTGCAGTCCCAGCAATATTCTGTGGGGTTTTTTTAATAAATCAGTTCTGCACTATGAGAAAATACTTGTAGCATTTTTTTACAAACAACTCTGAATGACATTTTTAATGTATTATAATGTAACAAGCATCTTTTGTTTCTACAGCAACCATTTACAAAGTCACATCCCCTTCCTCTTCTGAAACAGGCTTTGGCACACCCCTTTTTGAGCCCCGCCCTCTCTCTAGCAGTGCACCAATTGTATCTAGTCACTGCCTGGTCACATGATCTTCCCATCTTTGGTCCTGAAAACACAAATAAGTAATGGGTGTGCGCTCGGACCCCGTCACTGGTGCGGGCTGCAAGTATTCAGTGGATAGTGTGAAAAAGAACAAGTATTAGAGCTCTGAATTAGAGCTAGTTAGTACACCTGCTCTCGGAGCCTTCCCCGTGTGCTCACCTAACAAGTATGTGAACTGTATCTGAATGGGAGCACAGGGAATTAAAGTGACATGCACCACAAGGTCCTCACCCTTGGTAAAGCAAACATTGGAAAAAAAACAGTTATAGCAATAATGGCAAATATCAACACAGTTTGAATACAAGTGTGTTGCTCTAAACAGTAAAGTCAAGTCAAAAAAAGTGGATAGTAATTAACAAAAAAAAAAAAAAAAAGTCCAGTCCAAAAAGAAAGTTAATTTGCAAAAGTTGCTGCCCCAAATAAAAGGATATCCAATCCTCCAGTGTGACCTCAAGATAGAAAGAGGGGCGCGTGTGATGCAAACAACCCAACTTTATACAAGTATGCAAGAAAAACAATGATTTCTTTCTCTCTCATCTTTGGTCCTGTCTGCTGCACGGACAGCCATTTAGTGAATCCCTGTGCCGAATCGTCTCCGGTCGATCACACGAGACCGGATCGATCAGCAACTGCACTAATTACTTATGGTGTGGATTGTTTTGATGCGCTTATTAAAGAGGAGAGAGAAAAAACGCAGCTTGTGCTGCAGCTTTAATAACCCAGTGTGTGACCGTTCCTCGTGTGTATGTCTTTATTTACCGTTAGGTCCGGAAATAATTGGGACACCGACACAATTTTCATAATTTTGGCTATGGACGCCACCACAATGGATTCGAAATGAAACAACCGAGATGCAATAGAAGTGCAGACTTTCAGCTTTAATTCAAGGGGTTGAACAAAAATATCGTATGAAACGTTTAGGAATTGCAACCATTTTCATACACAGTCCCCTTATTTCAGGGGCTCAAATGTAATTGGACAAATTAACACAATCATAAATAAAATGCTAATTTTTAATACTTTGTCAAGAATCCTTTGCAGGAAATGACTGCTTGAAGTCTGGAACACATGGACATCACCAAACGCTGGGTTTCCTCCTTTGTGATGCTTTTCCAGGCCTTTACTGCAGCTGTCTTCAGTTGTTGTTTGTTCATGGGTCTTTCTGCCTTACGTTTTGTCTTCTGCATGCTCGATCGGGTTGAGATCAGGTGACTGACTCGGCCATTGCAGAATATTCCACTTCTTTGCCTTAAAAAAAATCTCCTGGGTTGCTTTCGCCGTATGTTTTGGGTCATTGTCCATCTGTAAAGTGAAGCGCCGTCCAATCAACTTTGCTGAATTTGGCTGAATCTAAGCAGACAATATATCTCTATACACTTCAGAATTCATCCGGCTGCTTCTGTCTTCTGTCACATCATCAATAAACACTAGTGACCCAGTGCCATTGTAAGCCATGCATACCCATGCCATCACACTGCCTCCACCGTGTTTTACAGATGATGTGGTATGCTCCGGATCATAAGTCGTTCCAAGCCTTCTCCATACTTTTTTCTTACCATCATTCTGGTACAGGTTGATCTTGGTTTCACCTGTCCAAAGAATGCTGTTCCAGAACTGGGCTGGCTTTTTTAAGATATTGTTTGGCAAAGTCTAATCTGGCCTTTCTATTCTTGAGGCTTATGAATGGTTTGCACCTTGTGGTGAACCCTCTGTATTTGCTCTCGTGAAGTCTTCTCTTTATGGTATACTTGGATAATGATATGCCTACCTCCTGGAGAGTGTTCTTCACTGGTCGGGCTGAGCCAGAACACAGCCCGGCCTCAACTGCCAGCACTGACGTCACATCCGTTTCATTTCTGTCTCCACAATTCTTTTTTGCCCTATCACGATTGAGGTGCCACTAAGGAAGTTTCACTTCAAAAGTGATTTTAACCGCAGTCAGATCTAAACCCGATCTAATCTGAACAGAAAGCACCTTCAGACCTTCAATGACAACACCTTCATACCCTGGTATGGATAAGAATATCCGTCATCAGGGTGGGTTCCCATTTAAGCAGATTGCTTTCAACAGGGGACAAGCTTCATTAAATTATCCAAAAGATGGCGCAGTCTTCCTGCAGAGGTTGAGACTTCAACCCCCCCGCCTCACTTGCAGCAGAGCCCTGTACCAAGCAAGACTGACAAGCCAATTTGGGTTGTTTAGCCCAAAGATGTCCACCAAAAGTTACGCCTCACTCACAGGCCGATCTGAAAACTTCCCAGCTTTCTGAAGAGGAATATAAACCAAGGCCCAATTCGGTCTGACTTTGCAATTCACTCTGAAGGCATGCTATCCCAAGTTGGGCACAGTGCTCCAGCTTTATGACACTATGATACCAATCAATAGGATCTTAGCTAGGAGACGTATCCATTTGTACATTAATATCACATAGCAGGGATGAACGTTCTGTCCTTGTTTTGTTTATTCCCATCTGTATATTTTATTCTTTTCATAAAATGAAGTTTGCCTTTAACAAGCTATGAACTTAATAAGCAGGGACCAAGATTTCTACTTTGAGATTTGAAGTTGACGCAAGAATTAATTTTACCCCGGAGTCTATGTCATCAGATAGGCCAGACCTGGCTGCTCCGATAGAACACCGGCAAATCTTGATGCTCCTGAGGGCAGTTCTCTATTTAAACATTGAGACTTTTGAGGTTGGATAATTGAGGGCAATTTTATTTTAATAGTTCAATACACATTTACTACTATTAAAAATGTAAAAACCTTGCTGCGCAAATGGATTCTCAAATTTACACACAGATTGCACAGACCTTCTCCCCGCCTACTAAACGTATTTAACCGTAGAAGGTAAATCTTTTACATCCTTGTTATAAAAGTCACTATTACCGTGATGTATAAACCTGGTAAAGACCAAGCGTGCTGTGCCAACTATAAACTCGGTCCACTAGACTGAACGAATTTCTCTAAAATTTAGTTCACTGTGACATGGTCAGTTTAAATCCCAGGAAACCAGAGTTCTGACAATACAAAGGAGAGCAATTATTCTAATCCCCATTGGCCCAAAAATAGCAGACCCCAGTCAGGTTAGCTGGATGCAGAGAAGACCTTTGGCAATGTGGATTGGCACTATGGCCAGGCATTTATTCGCCTGTAATGCCGGGCACTGCACCCATCCAGCTGTAATGGTTACCGCCAGATTGGTGTGCGATATCCCACGTCAGTTTCATGAATCACGGCCTACATGTTTTGTAGTTTGAGAACATTAAACTGGTTTCCTCAGATGGTAGCCGCCTCGTTTTTAATATTATCCCTGTGCAGCATAGTATTTTTTACATCAATAATTAATACAAGCGGCATTGGGGATTGAGCGGTTTGTCATTTTTAGTGGTGTTCGAGACTACCTCATAATCTGAATTTTAGCCTCAGGAGCTGCACACACCGGCTTCTTCTGCCTTTCTCCCATTTTTAGTTTTTCGCCTGGTCTACTATAATTTGAACCAAACACCAAAATTCAGAACGTTTTGTGTACACGTGATCTTTAATAACTTAACAGTTACTTGGTCTATAAATTGTACCAACCTCCCGTGCCTGATCATCCCCCCAGCTCAGGGGGCAGGGTGGGCAACTCCAGTCCTCAAGGGCCCACCAACAAGTCATGTTTTTCGGGATATCCCAGCTTCACCAGAGGCGACTCAATCTTTGACAGCCACCGGTGCTGAAGCAGGGATATCTTGAAAAACCTGACTTGTTGTGGGCCCTTGAGGACTGGAGTTAGCCCTCCCTGCCCCAGCTCTTTTATCTCTCCCCCATCATATTAAAATTCAAATTTTGAGTAAAAACAAAAAGTATTTCAATACAGATTAAAAAGCATTAATCACATATACTTGTTACCCAATAACGTCAATCCTACAAAAAAATTAAAAATAGCCGTTCATCTACCATTGGACATTCATCAATATTAGCACCAGCTGCAATGTCGAGAGGATAATTACAAACATAGAATAGTTAAACCAAATGATTTAAAGCCGCAGTATTTATTCATAAACTACCTTTCCATTGCCTTTATCATCCTGATCACATACGTCACTGTAAATGCCTCCAGTAGTTATCTATTTCAGAGAGAAAACAATTATTTCATAGAATATTTGCAGGGCGCAGGATTCAAAGTGACTTCAGAGCCAAGTAAACAACTGTAACCCTTACATGAGCCCCATGGATAACACTAGTATAACACCATAAAAGTACCCGTATATTTGCCATTATCCCCCCACAGAGTAACGTTTGAGCACATATTGAAGCAAATTATAAAAACCATGTTAAAATAGTATGCGTTATGTGGGTTATGCAGTTTGCTGCTACATATCTTCAGTGGCACTGCTGCGTCAAATTAGCTACAAAAGCAGCTCTCAACTCAAACAGGCCCTTAGAACGTCTTCTTTGGCAGCAGCTACAGGAGCACCTATAAAGTCTCATTGAAGCACTTTACTCAAATCGATGGAATGCAGAACAGGTAACAAAAGAAGATGGTCACAGTGCTTCATGTGCGTCACGTCTGGGACTCTAAGTGTTGGAAGTTCAATCTTTTTAGTGGGTAAACACATACTTTGCCTTCTCCTTTGGGATTCAAATAAACAACATAGTGCCCTCCGTGGTTGTCCCCGCTGTGCACCAACACGGCGTGAAGAATATAGTTTGCAGGATCCTTGGCGTCCGTCTTCTGGAGGAATTCGTCCAGTGGTAACTGCTCTGGAAACTCAAACCTGTTAACAGAGAAAAGGATCAAAGAAAAATAGGTAACCTGCCCACATTTTGTTTGCAATTAAACCTTGGCTGGATAAATGGAATGATTGTGAGGGTTCAGTCCCTAGATTTCAGGGGGTTAAGGTCCATATGTACGAGGTAGTCGTCTGCACTGAGACTCCTTCCGGCACTGGAAGAATCCTTACAGCAGTCACTTGAATGTCTGAATGGCATCTTCCAGGACCAACAGGTGTCTAATGGCAGAAGACTGCCTAGTAAATATTCATATTTATATAGCGCCAACATTAACCAGTTACAGTACAATGTGGGGGTACGGACAAGAAATATGGCTCTAAATGAACTTCCTCTCATATGCATGTTCAGGTTTACAGGCATTTTCTTAGTTTTCCATCAATATTTCTGTAATTACACCAGACTGAGGTCAACAGTGGAGGTTAGCTGCAACAGTGTCATGCTGACTTATATTAAAATCAGCTACAACGTTAGTTTATAGACGCCTAACACCACTATCTAGGGTTAAACTACCGTATTTCCTCGATTGTAAGATGCAGCATTGATTTGGCCCTTACAATCGAGGAAAATTACTTTTTCACTTGCCATGTTTCAGAAGAGGTCCCATGTCAGCGGAGGATGACATGAGCAGCGGCGGCAGGAGGGGTCCCACGTCTGCATATGGTTGAAGATGGACAGCGGGCAGGTGTGCGGCGGCAGGACAGGTCCCAAGTCTGCAGGTGAATGAAGATAAGACAGCGGGCGGCGGCAGGAGATCATAATAGCAGGAGAGCTGAGCAGGAGCAGAGTGACACATGGGAAAAGCTTGGGAGGTGCACACTAACACTGGAAGTTGACCGGTGACTGACTTCTGGTGTTACAGTGTGCACCTCCCAAGCTGTTCCCCTGTGTCGCTCTTCTCCTGCTCGGCTTTCCTGCTATTATGATCTCCTGCTGCCGCCCGCCCGCTGTCTTGTTATCTTCATTCATCTGCTGACTTGGGACCTCTACTGCCGCCGCACACCCGCCCGCTGTATCTTCAACCATCTGCAGACGTGGGACCTCTCATGTCACCGCCACCTGCTTCGTTTTCCGCTGACATGGGACCTCTTCTGAAACATGGTAAGTGAGAAGAGGGGGTTAGTACTGTAGACACTTTAATAAATATATATATATATATATATATATAAAAAAAATGTAATACATCGATTCTAAGACGCACCCTGATTTCAGACATGTCAAAATCGGAAAAAAGGTGCGTCTTAGAATCAAGGAAATAAGGTAATACATGAATATTTCTAATGAACAGCACAGTATTAAAAGGTGAAACTACTGTACACAACGCATTACCTTCGTTTTGGTAAAACTATACAGTGCGTTTCTCCCATATGCATTCTTCCACAACAAACTACAACCAATTTCAGTATAGATGTTATCTGTGTAATACACATTGTCCATATTTTTTTTAATTAAATGTAATTTAATGGTGCATATAAGTGGGAACGCAAACTTACACCGCAATCATCCTTTTTCTGTAAAGGAACATTAGATGCAATTTAACATTTCAAATATTTGTCGTCGGACTGGGCAAGTTACATTTATATTTGATGGGGAAGGGATTTTAAATAGCCAATGAATCAACTTAAAATGGAAAACAGCACAACATACAAACCAGAGGAGACTTTTACACCAATACCTGTCATTGATCTTGATGTTTTGGTCAGTTTGAGGATCATACATGAATCTCATAAGTTGAAGATGTAACACTGGGGGTAAAGTTAGAAACTTCACACCTTTCTCTGCTTCCTACAAATAGAAAAACAATATATTACCTTTATGAACAACCCAAGCTATGTTCTTTACGTGAACACTTCCAAAAAGGCATTACAGTGTACATAACATTTGCTTCTTGTTGCAAAAGTTCTCAATTCTGTTTTTTAGGTCCCATCACAATTGTTAAGAGAATTTAAAATACATATTTTGATGCTGTATTGTTAAACCACAGATCAGTTTACACTGAATAATTTAAAAGTATGATTCAAGATACGGTTTGCAGAATTCAATGTGGTGTTAGAGAATGAATGAGAAGCCGAGACGTCATTTGGTCATTACCCTGGGTTCCCCTCAGTTCTACAAAATATATAGCATGGTTTAAATTTTAGTTCCGACAAACTAAATGACTCGATACAAGTGTTAACCTTACTACAATAATGCCTCTCTGGTAACTGTAACATAAGATCTCCATGTCTAATAGTCTGACATCTCATTTTTCCCATGCTGCACTTATATAGCAGAATATAATGCAAACAAAGTCCTGTGTGGGAATAGGAGGCAGTGCACTGCTGCTGGAAGAAAGGGCGGGATCATCTTAGAAAATAAAAATCAATTTGGCTCATGGCAACAAAAACAATGAGGATAGGCAAACGAAAACCTGACGCATTTCACGCTTATGGGCGTTTTAACAAAGCGCCCATAGGTGTGAACCATGCCAGGTTTACGTTGTCCCATCATTGTTTGTTGCCATGAGACAAATTGATTTGTATTTTCTAACGTGACCCCGCCCTTTCTTCCAGCAGCAGTGCATCGCCTCGTTTTCCCTTACGGGACCTTTTCTGCATGGTGTTCCACAGTGGGCATGAAGCAAGTGGAAGTTCACTCGGCAGGATCGCGAGTACGGGAATGATACTTATCCCACATATTTAGGCGTTTATTACAGTATTACTGTACAATGGACTACAAAATCATGATTGAACACAGTGTTGTCTCAGCGTTGAGGGGTTTTGCCTAGGGTCACTACTCATCTAGCGGCCAGTCACCCCTAGCACACGAGCAAGATAAATGCCTGATCTTGGGGTGATATTGATGTCATACACATTATCCCAAAGCCGTAGTTACATATGTCAGCACAAATCACTGCAAGTGTATGCAACCAATGAAATTAACTGATTTACACCACGTGAAATCTCTGCAGCATCGGAATAGAACCACGGTTCTTTTGCTTCTTTATAGCAGAATATAAAGTGTACGTACGGTGCGTCAGTGGATTTGCATGTTTCTATACGGCACATGTAGACAAATACCACATTAGGGAGGTCAGAAAATCATTTACCTGCAAACCATGCTCCCCAGCATCGTATTTGTTATCGCCATCCAACTGCTCCACTGCCACATAGTCAATGAAAGACTCAAATACTAAAACACAAACAAAGCTGCCTGAATGACGAGCCTTTAAACTATATAACACAAAATAGGTTACTCAATATTTCAACTACTTATGGACAAGAGGCCAATTTAATACTTTCTTATTTTGACATTAACCTCCTATATGATCTTGCTGCAAAAGACGTAGCCAACGTTACTGCACCACGTGCCCGCTGCAGCGGGACATACACAACGCATCAGTGGGAGAAGCGGACATTGTTTTGAATCATGAGCGCAGAAAATAAACGAGCGCATCTATATGTCAGACAAGTGTAATAGACCCAAATGGGTCATACAATGATATACAGTGACAATGTGAAAATATAATACATGTAGAGCTCAATGTAAGAAGTGCATCTCTGAAGGAAAATTATGTTTTCTGGACATCAAGGAAGATTGCAGCAGAAAAAAACAAATGGCAAAACTACCAGAGGATAGAACATAAAAATCCCCACAAAATAGTGCACAGAATTGAAACTCCGAAGGGTATTTAAATTAAAAATATATATATATATATATATATCTGGATTTTGCTCTGATCAAGACTCATCAAAATAGGTCACGAGAGAGAGAGAGATCGTGCAAAACCTTCCTGAAGTGAGGAACGGGACACACAGTGAGGAATTGGCTCTGTAACCTCTGTGTCCCTCACATTGTCAATCCCCTGCTGCATCTTCAGCTTGTGCTATTGGCTATTGTGGGACTGCACGGGCCCACAATCACAGCTTAGCAGACCGAAACTAGTCCTTCTATGCCAGACTCATTCTGCAAGTGCAATTCATTTGACCTTGTTTATAAAAAGGTTTTGCACTGTATGCACGTGTATGTGGGGAAAGGGGAGGGAGGGGGGGGGGAGAGAGAGACAAAGAGGGAGGGGGACTGTATCCTGACATTTGGATTTTGGTCTCATCAAGACTCAAGATATTAAAGATGTCTCTGATGATCTCACAACATGAGTGGGATATCCCTTATTTTGGAACTGTGTGTGCGTTTTGATTCTCTGCATTAATGTGTGTTTTACACCCTGATAGTTTCACTCTCTGCTGCATTGTTTTGAATCAGCAAGAAGGGGCAGGAGTAAAATAGCAGGTTGCAATAACATTGGCTATATCTGTATTTCTGTAAAGAAATCACACCCTAACCAGCAATTCATCTACATCTGTCTCCATGATATGCAACCATTTCTAAATAACCCACATTACACAACTGAAAAAACCTCAATCTTTTTTTGCTCTCATTAGTAAGCAAGGTATGGCAATTAGGGCAAGTTAGACTCAATAGTATTTTTTTTTTTTTTTTTTTAACACTCGGATAATGTACGGATAATCCATAAATTCATGTTGGATGGGATCTCTGACCAAATACATTTGTCCCAGGAGTTCTGCTTATGTATCTTATTTTGTCTTCTTAGTGCACTTCAGAAAACATGTTCAGCTCACAAAAAGCAGAGTTGTGGGCCCTTCTAGAACAACTGACCAAACGCTGCTGAATAATCTGTACTAGTTACGGCATGTACTAAATAAGGTTTTGCAGAGTTTGTGTGCAATACTATATTAAAGCCCAGGACCGCAGTTTCCAAAGCATTGGAAAAACAGGAACGATTAAATAACCAATAGGCATTAACCCCTAAAATGTAATGAGCATAACAGTTTTCCAAATATGATCTTTAGTTGTGTAATCAAACAATGTACTACTGAACAGTAATGGATAGGAGCACTCAGCAATTATTTTAGTTTATAGCCTGGCCAGAAATACCTTATTTATCTGACAAGGTATCAACCTCACTGTATCAATAAACAGTGACTGCTAGAGAAAGTCTTGCTTTACGATTAGCGGCATCAGTGAAGAACAGTGGTTTCAGTACAGCCAGGCTGGTGCTTACTGTGGCTATTGATTAAACAGACTACAAACCTACAGAAACAATTGTGGACTTTTCCCGAGTCCTGGGTCTGCTTGATAACCCACTAAGCATGTTTTTATTAATGCATACTGATTACACAAATAAACTCAAATGTAAAATTTAAAAATAAGCATGGTAATAGACTCAAATCAATATTTTGTGGGGGGGGACGGGGGGTTGTGTTTGAAAATAGGGGAATTCACTTTGTTAAAAATTAGTATGCAATTATTTGTTTTTAAACAAAGGTTAATCTCTCCCTTACCCCTGTGAAAACATTCGATTTAAGAGCCCAATTTAAATGTTTGATTATTTTGACAAATAGTTATGTATGCCTCCATCTGCACTTGAGCATCATGAACAAATGATTATACACTTCAACATGTTTCTGTAAAGCTAAGTCTTAACGTTTGTTACTTTCAAACCCCAAGGAACAAAGCATGTTTGTGAGAAAGGCACTCTTGATATTCTATATATTGGTATTAATGTTATGTTAATCTTTGTTCACCTGCCACTTAAGATTTCTCACAGCCTCCGATTTCTCATTTACAGTAGCAAACGTGTTACACCACATTATTGAATGCCAGCCATTTGCAGCACATTTATCAACATTACTTACTGTTTTTCTTCCCCTTTATACTTAGCTGGATGTCATAATAGTCCTCTATTCTTTCAGACCGGTAGTCCACGTGCTTGCACTGTATGTAGGACTGAAACCAAGGACAGGGCGCAAGGAATTAGCACTTCAGATAACAGAAATCATTGAATCATATAAAAATAAATAAAACAGACTTTATACATACCACCATCTTGCCTCTGAATAATTTAGGAATGGTTCCTTCAACACAAGTGCCTTTCATTTTATTCTCCACATTATCCAGCAGCTGAAATGTAGAAAATTGTGGTAAACAAAAAAGTAGAATTGTAAAACTTAGAATAAGAAAAAAAAAAACACATGATACCAGACCACATACATGTACTTACAAAATGCCGTTACAGGAAGCCATGTTTGTTTTTATAAACATTGTAATGGAACGGTGACAGTAGGGGTAGCCGACCTTCATAATAAAAGGTGAAGCCCGGCTGGCTGCCCCTAAAATAAACCGTATGTAATGGGCTATTTGTGCCAGCTCTTGGGATCAGTGAAATGTGTTCCCCTGTAACCATGTTTCCTTAAACTGTCCCCTGTGGGTTTATAAGCTATAGATGCTGTGTGTGGTTAGGGCCCCTCATAGGAAATAGCTGCAGGACCGGGACTTTGAGAACAGGAATTTACAGGTGGATGTTGGGGGGGGCAAATAGGGTTGAAAACAGTGTAAGGGGTTGCTGACCGATTCTACCGAGAGTACTGTAATTGTACCCGCGAATAGTGCATGATTTGCAGGTACGCGTCGGTTGATAAAGACGGTGTGCTGGAATGTTAATTCAACTATGTAATATCTTTGCCCCGTCACCAGGTTCTACAATCGGGTTTAAAACACAGCGCAGGAGCCCGTTTTAAAAACCAAGTTTTAGACTACAAGTTCTCAAATGTATTTTGATAGGTATCCATTACTACGGAGACAACCCCGGTAATGCAATTAGCCGGGAGGGGAGGGGGCAGGGGGCCGCATGGCAATGGCGGATCAAAGAGACGGATGGGCTAGGTGTCGGGACATGTGGGAGGCGGAGAAGGGCGGAGGGACAGGTCTGCAGATGGGCTCTCAGCGGGTGAAACCCTTTGTTGTAGCCAGACTGTGGAGCCTACTCAGCAGGCGGTAATGGGATTGCCAGGGAAAGCCGTTGCCGAGACGGAGCTCATAGGCGCGATTCCCATTGGCCAGTTCCTATTTCCCGCCTTGCCGGCAACCTGAGCCTAAGCACGCCCCCTCGTTTGATTGGGCAACGCCAGGCGAGCCCCCGGCTCGTGATCGGCTGTTGCGTAGAATCCCAAGCTCCGATTAGTCACCAGTCCCACTTCCATGTTGAACATAGGACAGGACGGTCCATGTAAGGGGACTGGCGAATCAGAGCAACCTAGGGATTGATCCGGTGAAGCGATGGCGGGCTTTTCAAAAGTGCTTTGCTATGAATAGCATAGCACTCGGCACGGAGTTGCAGGAGAAGCCTGGCCGAGCCGAGGATAAGTCCCGTAAATCGCGGCCAAGTTCAATGCGCTCAAGTTCCCACAAAGGTTTTAGCTTGTTCCAGGCTTCCTCCAGTGACGCGACCGGCGGAGGCTCTGCATAGAAGTGCCGGAGCAGCCCGGCCAAGCAGAAGAGAAAAGCAGGGAGCAAGTTCTTGCGTCCATGTTCTGAGAATTGGACGGAGCTGAAACGAGCGTGGTGGCTCTCCCAAAAAGACTACTGTGTGTTCCTGGATGTGGAGTCGACGGGGTAAGCCGACCTGAAGCAGGCGCCCTGCATCTAGTTGAGGCTAGTGACTCCCCCCGACGGTATGTATTTACTGTATTTTATGCAATTCTTGTATGTCTGCAGGCTTGCCTGATTAAACCCAATGTATTCAATAATGTCCTAGTGATCTGATCCCATAAAAAGGTGTAAAAAGTACTGGTCTCGCGTGACAGGAACCAACGTGCCAGATTCCAATAGTGTAAGATCCAATAGTGTAAGATCCAATAGTGTAAGATCCAATAGTTTAAGATCCAATAGTTTAAGATCCAATAGTTTAAGATCCAATAGTTTAAGATCCAATAGTTTAAGATCAAACATGACTGTGGTTTATTCTTAAAGATTTAAAGCGGTGTGTTGAGATTCCTAGTATAGACCAACAGTGTCAATCTCTTATCAAAAAACAATCCTATATACACATATTCAAGTAGGTTGTGCGTCTGTGGAGAATTTGAATAGGTGAACGTCAAGCAATTGACCATCCTTTCAAAATGTACCGGACATACACACCTGTACAATCAACATCTGTGTTTCTGAAGGAGGAAGGCAAATGTGCTTTTTTAAATCTCTGCACAAGGACAATGGCCAATTGCGATTGTATATTTTTTGCCACGTGACTATTTTAAAACTAAAGAAAACAAAGTTACCTTTACAAAGTCCCGACACGAAGGATTGGAATGCGGGTCCACCAGAGCTGAAGCACACAATGAATTCCTGGTTTTTGAAGGGGTTTAAAAACAGCCGTTCAACAGGAAGCTGCAACCGAAGACACTGGCTTCCTGTGAAGATTTGCCAGCCATTTTGTTTCCCCTTGAGGGAGATTGAAACCAACTTCACTGGTAATTTTCTCAGTAACCGAGAAATCGCACAGTTCAGCTCTGGGGTACCATCACAAAAAAAGTAGAGGTATTGCGGCTTTAAGTGGTTTGAATTTACAGACTGAAAAATCAACCAAACTTCAAAAGCTTTGCGTCACAATCTAGCCATATAAAGATTTAATTCTGTGCATGGAGGTAACCAAGAGGTTCGTTTTTTTGCTCTAGGTGAGAGGTTAAATAAAAATGTAGGTTGCGCATGGCTTAATCTGCAGGCCCAGGTAATCCGATAATTAAGGAATTACTTTATGTTATCAGGCACCAACATAATTTTACGGTTTATACCAAAATGACAACCAGGGTGGAGCAAGTATGCACGGAGCCTATGTACCCCACGTGTGTCATTATGGGCGAGATTATACAAACTAGGCGAGATTATACAAGTTCGGCGAGATTATACAAGCTCGGCGAGATTATACAAGCTCGGCGAGACTAACCGGCGAGACTAACCGGCGAGACTAACAACAGAATGAAAATGTTATTTTATACAACCAAGCAGCCGCGTCACTTTAATATGTATAACATGACCAGAATCTGTCATTTAAGGGTAGAAGTTGATAGGATCCAGCCGATAATGTAGTTCATGCTGAAGGTTGCAAAGGGAATTACTACACTTGTGTTTACGACCGGGAAGTTATCTGCAATATGACGACGCTGGTACAATCCATCTGATAATCGTGGCGAGTTATTTCCTATTTAATTCCTGATTAGATTGCGAATCAAGTAATCGTTTTCTTTCATGTCTTAAAGCTATTTAACTGCCCGCAATGAGAGAGAGAAGTCACGAGCAACTGTCAGGGCACCTCTACAGGGCATAAAGGGATCTGGTGTTCTTGCACAGATCAAAAGGAAAATGGTGTATAAAGATTTGGGTCTGACTCTCCCCTTATAGTATCACACAGTCACACCACCCAGCTCAGTATCGTTCTCTTAGAAAACCTCCTTGTGACCGACAAGAGCCGTTACAGACGTCTGTGCAATACTTTTTATAGTAACAAGTACAGTGTTGCATAGAAGATTTTGCTTTCAAATTTATGGCCAACTACTTAACTAAAATAGGAGTACGGTTGAAACACTAAAAACCCCACCAAAAATTAACATTTCATGTGTGCAGTAAGTTTTCAGCTTATTAATAGATCGCCAATGCCATTTGTAACTTCTAAGGCCGCGAACAAAAGGCTGTACCTCTGAGTGCGGCCATGGAGCGAGCTTTTCTTGGCCAGACAATACATTTCTTTGTCGCGCGACAGCCGGGACGCGCGCAGCTCAGCCAATGAGGGCGAGATGCTCATGTGGCGTCACGGCCACGCATCTGCCAACGCTCCCGATAGCCACCAGCCTCAGTGCATGTTCAGCACGCGTGCGGGCACTGTAATAGCGGCTTATACCCATTCCGAGAACCTTCTGCTTTAGAATCATCTGAAGCACTTACCACTCTGCACAGTTCTTGGACGTCGTGTTGCATAAAGCTGTCCAGAGTTTCCCACCTAACAAAAAATAAAAAATTGTAGAAAATTTCTATTGTAAATTACCCCAGCTCTCTACATGCGTATTGCATGCACTTTACCTATGTAGTATACTAAAGCCTCATCACACAGGCCAAAAATGTGAGCATCAGTTTCGTGGCAATCTTTTCTAGATTACTTTGAGATAGAGATATAAACCCTATGAAAGTAAAAAGATGTTAAAGCTGCAGATCAAGCAATATCCTACGTGTGTTTAAAAAAACTAAATATATTCAGTTCTGTACTGTGACAATATACTTGAAGCACCTAATTTTTTTTTTTTTAGACATTTTTCATGTATTTTAATATAACACGCATTTTTGTTTCTATAGCAACCATTTATAAAGTCACATCCCCTTCCTCTTCTGTGACAGGCTCTGGCTCGAGCCCTGCCCTCTCTCTTGCAGTGAACCAAATTGTATCTAGTGCCAGCCTGGTAACCTGATCTTCTCCACAGAAAGTTGCATCTTGGGTAATCTTCTGCAGCCCTAACAGTGATTTAAAGAACCCCCGAGCCAAATCTTCAGCGATCCGTTACAGGAGAACGGATCGATCGGCAACTTAGCTACTCACTAGTCAGTGTGCAGATGCACATATTGAATGGGCTATTTTTTGTAATGGAAACATTACAGGAAGAAACAAATAAATAAAATAAAAAGGGTACATGCATCATTCTATCGTTTATTTTTAGAAAGTAAACAACTTTCCAAAATTGAAAACAAACCCCTTATGCTACCAATGAAAAATGTGAATAATGCATTTCTTTACATTTAAGATAGAGTTCATACAAGACTAGATGCATTAAATAATTCGTTTTCAATAAACCTTACAATTCTTAAATAAATTGTAAATGAAGAGCATATCTGCCAAAAAATAAAACCAATTTGTAATATATAGTAGTTTTAAATTAAATATAAATGCGGCGGTGATCCACAGAAGAAAAACAAAATATTACCCAAAATCCGACGGACAGACAGGGCAGAGGTGGGAGCGGGAGTGTAGCAGGTGGTGGGAGCAGGAGTGTAGCGGGAGGTGGGAGCGGGCGTGTAGCGGGAGGTGGGAGCGGGAGTGTAGCGGGAGGTGGGAGCGGGAGGTGGGAGCGGGAGTGTAGCGGGAGGTGGGAGCGGGAGTGTAGCGGGAGGTGGGAGCGGGAGTGTAGCGGGAGGTGGGAGCGGGAGTGTAGCGGGAGGTGGAAGCGGGAGTGTAGCGGGAGGTGGGAGCGTAGCGGGAGGTGGGAGCGGGAGTGTAGCGGGAGGTGGGAGCGGGAGTGTAGCGGGAGGTGGGAGCGTAGCGGGAGGTGGGAGCGGGAGTGTAGCAGGTGGTGGGAGCAGGAGTGTAGCAGGTGGTGGGAGCAGGAGTGTAGCGGGAGGTGGGAGCGGGAGTGTAGCGGGAGGTGGAAGCGGGAGTGTAGCGGGAGGTGGAAGCGGGAGGTGGGAACAGGTGTCGCCGTACTGAACTTGCCAAGCACAATATCATTTACTGGGACTTATGATTGACAGATTAACTTAAATATTCAATATACACACACACACACACACACACACACACACACACACACACACGGCTATTCACATCATATTGCATTTTCACTGCATTTTTGTACTTTGATCTGTACATCTGAGCTATGCTGCGTTTTAATATTATATAATTATCGGCTTATATTTAGGTGGCAGTTTAGCTTGTGGATTCTTTTTGCATCCAAAGCATACCTCTGGTTCTGTAGATCACAGCCTCTGGCTCAGTGGATCACAGCCTTTTTTGCACCCCTTAACAGAATAGTTGTTTTGAGAACCAATAATCTAAGTAGGCAATACGAATTATTAATAGCAAACAGTTTAACTGATCCCAAGTAGTAGTATCCCGAGTGTGGGGGAACACGCACTTAAGGTCCCAAACTGCACCCCGGTGTGGGGAAACAGCATGGGTGGTAGAGATAAATTACTGCGGAAGCCTCCAAAGTCACAATCCACAAGGCTGTGCCCCATGGATGCAAAGCATTGTGAGGCGTGACTTTGGAAACCCTCCAATTAATTTGCTGTAATTGACAGCTTTATTGCCCACGCTAAAATGCAGTTTGGGGCATTACTAAGTGAGCAATGCCCACACAGGCTCAGGAACTCACTGTACTGCCTGGGATCCGCCATGATCTGTTTTTTATTGGAAAACCCCTTTGAGACACTGCACGGACCCCTAGGGGATCTCTGCTGTAGCCTCATATATATTTCATGCAATTATAACTATGTTCAGGAACCTGGCTCCAGATAGGTTAAAAAAAATGTTGCGCTGTGTTGGATATCTTTTTATATACATACACTGTACATTAAGTTTTGATACAGGGTTCCTGGCTTCTTGTGGCCACTTTTTGAAGAATTAGTTTCTTCCGTCTTTTGGGGTTTGTTTTGGGTAATTCTTAAATAATGTTCAGTTTTGCTGAAAGTTTCAAATAGATTAACACACATTCCCAGATAGCTCAAACTCCTACATCCACCACACACACACACACACACACACACACACACACACACACACACACACACACACACACACACACACACACACACACACACACACACACACACATATAGTGTTGTGGATGTAGGAGTTTGAGCTACCTGGGAATATGTGTGTTAATCAATTTCTGACTGGTAACAGTCTCTGGAGGTTAGGTGGCACCTCCCCCCAGAGCTCGCCCCTCCTCACCTTTTTAACTTGGGAGGTTCTTGCAACTTGCTGAATGGACAGGGCTTCACTGCAGTTCCTTCCCCTCATACAGAGGTAACAGGAAGGGTTCACAGTTTTAGGTTAGGACCTGCATTTTTTGTTTACCTTGACGTTGGTATGCAGGCTTACGACGCTTTGGCCAAAGGGTTTAACTAAAAAACCAAGTTATTACTATTATTATTCAAGTATTTAAACTTTATACTCATTACCATATATGTTTTGTCAATTTGATGTAGCATTGGGCACCCGTCTTCTGAAAGTTTCAAATAATATAGGGTGTAAATAGGACAATTAAAAACCACAGCTGGAAGAGGGTTTAATAGGCGACTTACCCAAACGATTTTGTTAGCTTTTTAGTTCCGACTGGCTTGTCACTGTGTTGGAGTTCATAAAACACCCGCTGTAATGCTAGAGGAACACTCTTAGAGGAGTCATCACCTTCTGTGGGCATCATATACACAGCCTGAGAAAAAAAGGACATTATATTTACCATTGCAGCTTATCTAAAGATTAACAGACTAAATATTGCAACATCATGCCCCATCTCCTCTGGATAAGTGACGTGAACATTAGTGTCGAGTTTTGTCAGTACCCATTTTATTTATGCCACGGTGTACAGCTTTGTTTCAGAGTTAACTCAGCTGGTAGTCTTTGCAAAATCGTTCAAGAAATATTTCTGTTGACCAATTTCAAATAAGTTTGCTTCTGCTAGTTGTCAACTAAGAAGAAAATTAACTAGGAAACAAACATTAACCATGAAACCGCATAACCAAGGTTCAAAGCCACTTTTTGTAAACATAAAACATCTAACAAGAGGAATCTTCACTAGTGAGAATCAAACAACCCACCCTAATTTTAACCTGAGGGTGAAAGCACATTTGAAGGCAGGCTACACCCAAGAAATCAAGAGGCAGCAACCTTTCATTTACCAGGTCATTGATATCACTGAAATGAAAGAAGTTGAAGTTCTCCATCTTTGCTGATGATACTAAATTGTGTAAGGTAATAGAATCAGAGCAGGATGTAATTTCTCTTCAGAAGGACTTGGAGAAACTGGAAACGTGGGCAGGTAAATGGCAAATGAGGTTAATACAGATACATGTAAGGTTATGCATTTGGGAAGCAAGAATAAACAGGCGACTTACAAATTAAATGGGGATAAATTGGGGGAATCCTTGATGGAGAAGGATTTAGGAGTGCTTGTAAACAGCAGGCTTAGCAATAGTGCCCAAAGTCATGCAGTAGCTGGAAAGGCAAACAAGATCTTATCTTGCATTAAACGATGGAAGGGAAGTAAACATAAGTATGCCCCTTTACAAAGCATTAGTAAGACCCCACCTTGAATATGGACAATTTTGGGCACCACTCCTTAGAAAATACATTATGGAACTAGTGTCTGTGCAGAGAAGAGCAACCAAATGAATAAAGGGGATGGACAATCTAACATACAAGAGGCTAGCTAAATTATATTTGTTTACATTAGAAACGAGGCGTCTAAGAGGGGATATAACTATATACAAATATATTCGGGGATAGAACAAGCTTTCAAAATAACTTTTCATCCCAAGGGCAGTACAAAGGACTCGGGTGCATCCCTTAAGGTTGGAGGAAAGGAGATTTCACCAGCAACAAAGGAAAGGGTTCTTTACAGGAAGGGCAGTTAAAATGTGGAATTCATTACCCATGGAGACTGTGATGGCAGATACAATAGATTTGTTAAAATAAAAAAAAAGGTTGCACATCTTTTTAGAGAGGAAAGGTATACAGGGATATACCAAATACGTAAACATGGGAAGGATGTTGATCCAGGGAGTAATCCGATTGTAAATTCTTGGAGTCAGGAAGGAATTTATGTCACTGGGGTTTTTTGTTTGCCTTCCTCTGGATCAATATACTGTAAGTATAGATATAGGATAAAGTATCTGTTGTCTAAATGTAGCATAGGTAGAACTTGATGGACGCATGTCTTTTTTCAACCTCATTTACTATGTAACTATGCAAGTTCACCGAATGTAGCCCACCTTATGTGAAAACGCTCACAATTTTGTCCCAGTTGTTTTTCTGCGTTTAACTGGCAGAGATACAGATAAGTCAATGTTTCAGGTTAGTTGTGACCTTCAGGCTACGCTTATAGTGCCGGTGACGGCAGGCTACCGTCGCTCGAAAAATTAAAATTGAGATGACTTCCAGCGATCGCGACCAAGCCGTCGCTCCGTCACGCATACTACAAGCGCACGCGGCGGCGGCAAAGCATTTGTTTTGACGCGACATAGCGTCGCTGTCACTATAAGCACAGCCTTACACTGGCGTAGAAAAAAAAATCACGGGTGAGAACGCAAGGTACAGCTCAACCCCCTTATAACGCGGTGCTTGGGGGTCAAAGAATCACATCGTATTATATGCGGATCGCGTTAGAAAGAATGTACAGTTGTATGCATTGTACAATAAAGTATTTATGATACCAATAATCGTGTTGGAAAGTATTCATAAATACGAAAATTGGGAGCCACGCTTGCATCGCGTTATAAGCAGATTCGCATTGAAACAGATCGCGTTATAACGGGGTTAAGCTGTACCTTCATGATGACATCTAGCTTAAACCCCATCCCTGATCCGCATCTCTGCCGATAACATATTCAAGATTTAATTTTCTTTTACCGTTCTTGTGCATTTAATTACAGTTCCTTCTTTTAATGTAATGTGCTTAAATCTTTAGGAGGCCATAAACACACTGTTCTGTGTGTCTAGTAATTCTCTGTACTTTTTATTTTCTGCATTTCTAAAGCAGCACAACATGCCTTCTTCCACTGACTTCTACAAGTCACCAGTAAGATAAAGGAAACGTTTCACGAGACGTCGCAAATTAGCAATTAATCTTAAGGTACTGGTCTGTTAATTCAAATGCCACACATCACAAATCAGAGACCGCCAATTTAAGGAAACAAATTAAAACGTAGTAAGATTTCCTTTTTGTATTGTTTCTGGTGGGGTTTTTTTTTTTTTTTTACCGGTTCAGGGCAAGTTTGGTTTTTATTTTGAAAGTGTAGCCAGTTGTTACATTAGAAGCACCACAACATTTTGAAATACCTTTCGAAGCTGGTTTGTGAAAAATAAGGTTTGCAATAGACTGTTCATGTAGCAGGTAGCTCCCTGGTTCTTCAGTCCAACATATCCTGTGTGCTTCTTTGAATCCCACCTACAAACAGAATCAGAGTTGGTGGCAATTTACTTTGTGTGTACACTTTGGAAACACCTGTGTAGCTTTTACAAGAGAGCAAGGTAGAACATGCAAACCCATGTGGTTATGCACAAGACCTGATGATATGCTTGGCTACATGTCAAAACATGTAAAGAACAAGTGGTGCAAACAAAAATTCTACCTTTGTATTCTAATGGTACCGATGGGACATAAAACAAAGTGGGTACACAGAGCACCATAGGGCAGGCATTACACAAGTTTTATTTTATAAATGTACATCATTAAAAGTACTTTGATGAAGGTTAATTAAAAGTAGTGTCAGACTAATTACATAGTTTTTTAGCGCGGGCATTCACTATAACGTGTAATAGAAAGCTACGCTGGGTTATGAAAGCCCGGTTTAAGCAGGGAATGTGCAAGCTACAGTTGGATTTGACAAAGGAGGGCTTAGAAGCTGCTGAATTTGCAAAGCCAAGACGGGTTTCATGAAGATGTATATAAAACTTTTTCAAACACACAAAATGTGTAAGATAAAAGGGTGTGTAATGCTCATTGTGCAAGATGCACGGTTAACTTGCACTAAATATAAACTGAAACCCAAATTCATGCACTCTGTAGGACTTCACTATGGGAAAGCAAAATAATCCTGTTCTGGGAACTATACCATATTGCGACAACATGTCTACAGGGATATCTTGTGTAAATAAGCTGGTGCTCTGGCCTGCTAAACCCAACTGGGAGATAAATGTCACCCCAACCATAGCAAAGATAGAAAGACTAACATTAACTTGCTGCGTGCCTTGACAAAAATGGAATACCTCTACCTGACCCCGGGGAGAAATCTGGCAGGAAATTTTAGACCACCTCCTAAGAATTTTGTTCATCTTTCAATCATCCCCCCCCTTTTTTATAACCACTTTTTACTGTTCTAGCATTATTCAGATGTCCACAAGCTCATCAGTAAAGATCTAGGTGGAAACACTCACGCTACTCCATGAGGCGCATCAGCCTGCACATAGGTTTCAAATGTCACCTTGTCATCATCTACAAAGCCTTTTTCTGGATCAGTAACTTCCTGCAAAAGAACAAACAAATACAATTTAGTCATCTTACAAGATTTCTAGTAACAAACAGTAAGAACCGCCACCAAACCGCCACCGCTGCTCCTCTGCTCCTCTGCCAGTCCCTCATCTTTAAATGGCTCTCGCACGATAGCCAATGTTTTCCCATTTCTATGGGGGCCGTGCTAATGAGCAGGGGGAGAGAGAGCGGGGGGAGCAGAGTGCAGAGAGAGGAGTCATTCTGTACAAGATAACATTTTATTCTAAATTCACTGCCAAAATTGGTGTTGGTCAATATATAAAATATGAGATGAACTAAAATGCCTAGGTCTTTATTACAAGACCTCTGAAAAGATAGGTAAAGTTTTCTAGGAGTCCAGCTACACACAGATTGTGAGATGCACACATTTACATCTTGACCGTCAAAAATCCTTTCCCATATTTTAATAGGAATAGGGAAGTTTGCATCTTTTTCCAGGTTTTAATTATACCAATATGATTAGATTTGTCCAACTAAATAAAACATTCGTAAAAACGTGAGATGTGTTTGAATCTGCGTTAAATCCAGAGGTGGGATTTAGAATATTAAGACTAGGGACATTTTCTTAAAGCAACAATCCTTTTTTTGTTTTGTATTTTTTTTGAGTTATAGTATTGAAGCAGGAGGTCTCCAAAGCTGAACTGTTTATTTTAGCAGTGGGGACCCCTTGCTTCTCGAGATACATACCTCCGTACGGGTTGTTGGCAGCAGCTCTGGCTGGGTTATCGAAATGGCAGCTTAAATGTCCCGCGGGCCAATAGGAACCCGTGACATCTCTTGCGGTTGCCAATGGGCCCGCGTCACCGGAAGCTTTACCCATGTGGGGCTGCTTCAGGCACCCCCCTACGGAGTGATGTATCTGGAGAAGCAGGGGGTCCAAAGAGCTGAAAATAATGGGGTTCAACATGGGACACCCTCGGCACCAAAACTATTATTTTTTTTAAACTTGTTCTGCTGCGTTAAACCATTTTTGAGAGTTATAATTGATAATCTGGTAAATCCAAACAATAGGATTATTCTAAAGAATTTAAAAAAAAGTGTAAGAATTTATATCGACCATCTACTTCCCTCGAGTATAAAATACCTATGTTTACCCACCTAGTAATTTTTTCCATTTTAAATAAAAAAAAAATAGGCAATTGTAAAGAATTGAAACATGGGATAAATACATTTAACTAAATCCAACAAAGCCTTATTTATGAGAGGAAACAAATATTGGGTTAAGTCTGACCTTCATAGGTAACAATGATAAAGGAAAGATGCCCAAGACAAATAATGGCTTTTTCCAATACCCAGGCAGGGGTTTTCTGGATTACAATCCTGATCTAACCAAAGTAAAGTTTGGCGAAGAAAGCTTTATGATGCAACAGGAAGTTCGGCACGTTACGTCCTTGTTCTATAGGAACATTACTTTTTTTTTAAGTGCAATTTTAGGTGGTTTGTGATTGCAGATAAAAGGAATTAAATATCTTATTAATTTAGATGAACTATTGTGTGTCAAAGGTAAGGGGGTAACACTTAGAATGCAATTAACTTTAGGCATAACCACCATTTTAGGAGTTTCTATTCTGCCCACCAAGTTAGATTAAGGGAGACCATATTCCAATACAACAAGAGATTAAATATTTTCTTAATTCTCTTTTGGGTATCAGATAAATAGGATTAAAAATTCCCAATAATTTAAATCTCATTTGAGATTAAGGGTTTGATTGAAGGCACAACACTAAAAAGCCATTTTCTTTGATGGAAATACCTCAGTTTTGTCCAAACTGAAGCTTTAAAGATCTTGACTTATCGCAGGCAGATTTTTAACAATTTTTTTTTGGTGCAATAAGAATACAACTTGCCTGTTAATCAAACCCAGGCATATTTTTCTTAGCCGACCCAAAAAAAATAATAATAATAATAATAATAAAAACAAAAAACAAAATCGGTATTTGTGATCAGGGAAGTGAATATGGTAGCTTACATGCTGTTCACAAAAGGAACCAATACAGTAACAGGTCTACCTCGCTCTACTCTAAACAAGCCTTATTAATCCATGTTTCAAACGTCAACTGAACCAGTTATCACACAATAGAATAACTGCTGTCTTTTTCTGGAAAGTAACGGTTAACTTGATTTCACCAACATAATGAAACCGTTTTCTACCACCACCACCAGGATCTTTCCTACTAAAATCAGAAAGCTTTCCCGTCCCAGCGTGACACAAGGAATCACGAATTAATAACCGTGTCTCGCATAGGAGTCTGTCACATTATTACATCAACTCAATTTTAGGAAAGCTACATACAAAATATGCCAATATCAAGTTACTGGAAAACATTAACCAACGACACGGAGGCTGATGTGTGTGCCTGAAGAAAAAAGTATTCAGTATTTTCTGTTCACAAATCTACCATAAGATTTTTTGTTAGATCATTTGCCACGTGTGTATTACTAGTTTGTCAAATGTATTCTTGATTTTTTGGGGGAAACCCTCAGCTTTTAAAGTATTTAACATTACCCCCTATTTATTGGATGTATCCAGTGCAAACAATCCCCATGCATAGCCCCTGTTTCCGAGGGAGGGGCCTCCAGATTTAGATTCTGTAAACGAAAATGCAATTTGGGGGGAGATTGCCGCTTTTGATAGCCTGCCGATTACATCCTCAATCACGGCAGTTTAAGGTTTGCATAGAAAGTCTTGCTTCTTGAAGGCTAGGCTAAAGCAGCAGTTCAAGCAATATCCAACGTGTGTGTTTTTTTTTAATAATAAATCAGTTCTGTACTATGAGCAAATACTTGTAGCATTTAAAAAAAAAATGTTTTAAACACATTTTTAATGTTTCTAATGTAGGAAGCATTTCCAAAGTGACAGCCCCTTCCCCTTCTGATAGGCTCTGGCTGTTGAGCCCCGCCCTCTCTCTAGCAGTGCACCAATCGTATCTAGTAACTGCCCAGTCAATCATATTCCAGGAACTACATTGCCCAAAGTGCTGTGCAAGAACTGTATTAAATAGCCCCGAGCAAACGATCGATTACAGGAGAACAGATCGATCTGCAGCTTAGCTAATCACTTGTCAGTGTGCAGATTGTATTGATGCACATATTGAATGGGGGGGGGGGGGGGGGAGAATATATATATATATTTTTTAAACGGCAGCTTGAATTGCAGCTTTAATAGAATAAAAAAAACCTACAACTCAAAGTACTAATCGCTACAAAGTAGTGATTTCAGTACACAACTGCTGTTACAGGAAAGCAGTGAATCCATTTGCATGACATTTGCTTAGTCACTGTTGATGTTGGAAGGGTCTGAAATGTGATGCAGTACAATTTATTGCGGCCTGAAGAGCAGAGACTATTACAGCAGTATGTATGCGAGGCTAAACATGAAACACCGATGTAACAGATCCCTTATAGAGATCAGATTTAATCAATTTGATCAAGTTATATATTTACACTTTTTAATACAAAGCAGGGCTTCTCAATCTAATTAGAAATGTGTTAGAATATTCCCTCCGAGTCTGGGAAAAAATAAATAGAAATCAAGAAGCTTTAAATTTTCATGACCGTTTCAACAGTCCTGTTTTCAACTCCACCAATAGCCATTCAGTGATTTCTAAATATCTGAACAAAACAAGTGGCTGAAAATAATAAAATGTTAAAATTTACTTTAAAACCCTAAATATATATCTGCGGCAAAAGAATTCTAGTGTATTTCATAACTTTACCGTAGAAACAATTGCTAAATATGCATACGTACTGAAGTTTCTAATTCCTTAAAGCTGCAGTTCAGTCTTTTTTTTTTTTTCATTTATTTTTTTACCTCAATAGTTTTGTGTGTGCAATCTCCAATTACCTAAAGAACTGTATAGCTGCAGGTCAATTCGTTCTCCATATATTGATAGGTCGAAATTTGGTGACATAATTAGTGAAGGGATCTGTTTATATTCTGCTTGTCTGTCAGTGGAAGCTCATGAATATTCATGAGCACTCCTGCATTGACATGTGCTAGAGGGAGGGCAGGGCTGACAAAGGGGTGTGCCAGGGCTTGTGACAGGACATGAAGGGGCAGTGCCTTAGCAAATGGCTGTTAAAATAGAATACAAGAAAATTGGTCTTTAATAGTTGTTTTTTTAAAAACAGAAAATGCTAAAAGTATTTTTTCTCACTACAGAACTGATTTATTAAAAAAAACACACATGCAGGATATTGCCTGAACTGCAGCTTTAAGAAAGCCTTTATTTACTTAAGAAACATAGGGTTAACGGAGGCGAAAGTGCAAACCAACTTTACATATGTAGATGAGGTTGGAAAAGACATGTCCATCGACCTAAAAATATGTTAAATTTGGATGACCGAGACATCTATCTATATCTCTCATCCTATATTTAGAGAAAGGCCAACTAAAAATCGCAGTGAAACATTATCCAATTATGTCTCAAGGGGAAAAATACATTTTCTTCCTGACCCCAGTATTGGCATATCAGATTTCTCCCTGGATCAACATCCTTCCTAGGTTTACTTATTTGGTAAATCCATGTACTGTAAACCTTTCTTTTTTAAACATTTATCTATCCTTATCTTAAAGCTATGTATTGTATCTGCCATCAGTGTCTCCATGGGTAGATTCCACATTTTAATTACCTGTAGTTTAAAAACAAAACACTTTCCTTCACTTCGTGACATATTTGATAAAGTACCCCGTGTACGAAACGCGTAGGTGCGTTCACTCAGTCCTTTTTTGCTGTATGTCCAGCATGCAATAAATTACTTATTTTTTATCATTTCTGGAGTGGCCTGGCCTTTTTCTCTTTCCTGGACGGAATATATAGGATATCCCTGGCTGTGCTCTATCTACGCTCTCTATCTTCCTGTACCCACTACGGATGGATTGCACGCCGTTGACGACAAGAGTGCCGCTTGGATAGTACAGGTAAAGTGCCGCAGTGCCTTATTTACTCTTGTCTACCACGGACATTGTCCCTTTTCATTATTATATTGGTTGGGTGTTATTATAGTGTTCATGGTTGTGGATGTCAGGCCGACTCCACTAGTACACTTATCCCCACCAGTTCTATTTCTACTTCATTTGGGGCACTCCATCGCTTCTTGGATTACCCATTGTGGATTTATGTATTTGGATATTCCACTTAAGGAACTGGTTACAATTTTAGAGCATCACATATACCCTGTTCTTTGTTTAAAAACAAAACCCTTTCCTTCACTTCGTGACATCTTTGCTTCAGCCTCAAGGGATGACCCTGGCATTTGTAATCCTTTGGCTGAATAAAAGCTCCTTGTATTGACCCTGAATACATTTGTAAATAGTCATATCCTCCAATGACTCGTTTCTAATGCAAAAAAATGCTAATTTAGCAATCCTTTCCTCGTAAGTCAGACCTTACATCCCCTTTATTAATTTGGTCCCAAGTCGCTGCACTTTTTCCAGTTCCAGAAAGTCTAAGGAGCGGTGCCCAAAACTGTACTCCATTATAAAAGGTGTGTGATCTCACTAATAATTTATAGTGAGAAAATTATACCAGCTTTCCTTCAATCCAATACCAGTTAATTGCAAAATAAACATGTTTGCCCTCTGCAGCTACTGCCTGACATTGAGCAATATTGCCAAGCCTGCAGTCATTATGTGATGGGAAAGCTTCAGTCAGATGAAGAGTACAATACTGGCACGGAAACATATAGAAGGAACATCTAAGTAATATTAAGAAGTTGTATTTGCATAGCCCCTTTAAATATCAAAGTACTTTTCAAATGTTTTTAATTCATATTTTGTGATCACCAGAATAATTTGAACCGATAAAAAGGTAGCAGAACCCTGACTTAGAGTGAAAATGTGTTTACAGTTAAAATTAACGAGTTATCCCCATTATAGACCAGGCATGTAACAACCCAATTGAAAGTTGCCAGTTTTACAAAGCAACTAGCTGAAACATTAGGAACCAATTAAGATCAATTTAAGAGCAGGATGATGCAATGCCTAAATGAATAATACTTACCCCAATGCACTAGTGTCACCATACAAAAAAAACAGTTCTTAAGCACCAAATCACTACAACAAGTTAACTGGAGGAAACTCAGTATACAGTTACTTACACTCCATGCCATGAAATTGGAAAAGCCCCAATCATTCTCCTTGTGAAAGAATAAGTGACTAATGCGACGACTAAAAGATTTTTCATCGTCCTTGTAATTGATTATCTTCAGCACTGCCTGTGCGTGACAGGACCAGGACCTGCAAAAATCAAAGATGAACCACAACATTTACATTTCAACTAAAAATGGAAAAAAATGAATTACACTTTGAAAAGCTTAAAGGGCACAAGACACATTAGAACTCACTGTATATTCTAAGTAAACAAATGAGAAAAATGATATGCAACACAACAAAGTTCTCTAAACACACATGTACAGTATGTGTATGTGTGTAAATATATATAGCAGTAACATTGGCTACATCTGTTTTTTATATGTGCATGTATATACACACACCTAGCCAACGTTACTGCTCCTGTTGCCAAACACTTCACTGGCGTCCCATTAGAACACCTTGAAAAAAAAAAAAATCCTGACACTGACTTGCCTGTAGTATGAGTTTTGTACATCTGCGTGCAGGATTTACAATACAACACCTATGTAATAGCCATGTTAGCATGCGATTAAGACTGAAGTGGCCCATGAGAAACTTTGTATGATCTCTGTGTAATACAAAATCTAAAAAGACAAAAAAAGGGCAGTTATCAGAGGTTAGAGTCCTGAAGAGACCTTAAGTGTGTGTATGGTTTTCACAGTGGCCAAACTAGGATGCAAATCTCCTGTATAACAAATTGTCTAAGGCACTGGGAGTTAAAAATTGCCCTCTTGGAGTGTTAGATGGACAAGCAGGCGTATATAACCTTGATCCACCAATGTAAAGGCTGATGAGGTTATTTAACGTGGACCGACTTCTAGATAAGCAACAGGTCATTGGAACAAAAAGGGAAAGATAACTAGATGCAAATCAAAGAGAGGCCTTACGTTGAGTCCGATTCAGCGTTGCATTGAAGGAAGAAACCCACACTTTTCTGGTGCGGTCTGTCTGGGTAAAATCGTGGCATCACCATAATTTTCCATGGAAGATTCCGTACAAAGCAGGGTGGGCTGAGCACAGATTCACTTAGTCTGCTAAAGCGTTCCACAGTGAACTGAAATGTAGCTTCCGACCGCCAACTAGTATCTGGAAACAAACAGATTGGTAAGTAATTCTTACTTAAGCAACAGAATAACATAATGGAGTGGGACCGGTGCCTGTTCTCCAATTTCCCTATTTCTGAACAGAGATATATAGCTAAAATAAAAAATAAAACGCTTTTCAGATCCTAAAATGCTCTATGAATGAATATACAAAAATACTAACTGCCTGGGGAGAGGAGATTCAAGAAAACCACAAGCTTTCTATTGCATTTTCCTGACCAGTTGTCAGATGGTTAAGTAGTAAATTCAGTGCAAATGACTGGGCAACTACACGAGCATTCGCCAAGGAAACATGAGATACCACTTAAAAAATAAAATAAAGCAATCCCGGCTTAAAAGAATTGTATTTATTTTTAAAAATATTACGTGAACCAACGAAGTTCAGCGTTATCCTGACATCCAGGGACCTTCGGTTAATTGGCAATCCCAGTGGATTGGCAATCCCAGTGTGGACAGGGTAATGTGGTCATCAATAGAGGGCGTTGTGGCTTTATAATGGTCACACACACACCACCCCCCCCCCCCCAAACCCCCGGCGGTAACTATTGCAGTCCACTGCCATACTAGTAGTTTGTGTAAAAGAAACTACAACTATATCTGGACATTAGGGGGTCTCCAGTGGCCGATTGATCTGTTCCATGTTCAAGATTTTAAAACTTTTATTTATCCCCAGGGCAAAATGGCAATGAGGGAGAAGGGTTACATTTTTAATCAATATTTGCAAACAGTATGAAGAAAAAAAATCTGCTTTGAACACAAAAGGCTTATCTATATATAAAAGTGCACACACTGGTCCTAATGTTTCACACCTAAACCATGTTTAGCCATCTTCATAGTATTACAAGCATTATGTATTCAAACAATGTGCAATGCTCTACAGAGCTATCATCATGGATAGGGCCGTCTATAAGAGAGGATAATGATCTAGTTATATGAAGACACAAGTAACACTTGAAATGAATAATTGCAGGCAGCAGTATGAACAATAAGCTTGGTAATATTACCATGGTAAACAAACCAGCAAAAAAGAAACTAACAAGGGATTCTACAGTGCTCAATGCAGGAGAACGCAATTTCCAGCACTAAACACCTAAATGAGACAAACATACAGGTACAGCAAAAGGCTACCTGAAGAAAGCCTTGGAACTATTTAATCAAGGTGTTATCCACTAAACGACTTCCCATTACTCTGCATTCACGTACCATCTTCCATATCTTCCTCTGCATTGTTGTGTCCATCCGCCATTGCAACATTGCCATTTATGACAGGATTTGGAGTGATTCTTGGGGGGTCATCTGTGTCTCCAGCTTAGGGCAAAAAAAATAATTAAAAAACAGATACTACATTTTCAGTTGTCAACAAAGCTGAACTTGTATATACACTTTATTATGCATTGCAAGGTTTCATCACAAATACACAGAAAATAACTATACAAACTAGTAGAAACTACCTAGGAGCAGCAGGAGTTGTGCATTACCATTTGATTTATTTAAACTCCCCCCTCCCCTTCAGAAAACACTAGGACAGCAGGTGACATGCCAATATTAAGACATTTCTGCATTGAAACTACAACAAAAACCAAATGCACAAGTATAACACGTTATTTATGTCTGGCGCCAAGCAGACTTACACAGCTCTTAATTAATGCGTAAAACAGAAGTTCCTGATTAGGTTTTACCCTTTATTTACCAACTGTAGACCTACAGTGTTAACATTTCCAAACCTCTAGCAATTCAGAGAAAAGGAGAAGAAAACATTAAATATTTTAATACAATAGCTAGCCTTCTGTTGACATGTGACATAGAAAGCTTTTTTACAGCCTGTATGGCCTCGTTCAGGGTGCCGGCTTCGGAGGGGGGGGGGGGGGCGTGCGTACGTGCGGGCGGACGTTCGATACAAACTGTTTAAACTGAATAGCAGTAGTCAGGGTAGCAGCTGCCCTGTCTCCGAAGTACGGAGCTGACGCTTGCTACAGTTTCAATAAACAACCCAAGTTGTTTTTTGAAGCTGCAGCAGCGTCACTGGTATTTCTGCAGCTAATGAAATCATTCTTGAAAATTATTTCAACACAGCAACACCGATCCCTAAACTGCTGTCTGTCGCCCCGCCTCCTGAAAGCTTGAAAAGGTCTGCTGGGGATGATGTGCACACATCGGCCAGCAGACTGACGTGTGAACGCGCGCCCTAAACCTCCTGTCTCTGGCACCCTGAACTCGGCCTTAGTGTAATGTCATTTTAATTTGAAACAGTGTAAAGCTAGGGATGTTGACTAGCATCACCAATGATCGGTGTAAAAAACAAAACTTTTGTTGTGGCTCAGGTGTGAAATAACTACCTGCCACCGACCAATGGGGCAGGAAATTCACATGTAGCCAAAGGTTTCCTGGTGCCTCTCTGAGAGGTCCATTTTCTTGAACACCCACACTCCCCCACACTCCCAAAACGCTGACCAGTCTCTCGCTCACCATGGGTCCTAGCCTCTCAGTGACAGGTTGCCGTAATTACAGCTCTAACAGGTCACGTCTGTCTAGAGATCAGACGCGGACCCACCTCTGCTGGCAGGACAAAGGAGGGTGTGTGGCATAGTGTGAGGAAGGGAAAAGGGTGTGTGTGTGTGTTTATGTACAGTAACAGGTAGTCAGCTGGAAGGGCTTCAGCCAATTTTATCAACGAAGATGTTGGGAGACTAAAATTTTTTAGAAAGTTGGCCGGCCCGACAATACAAATCGGGCCATTTACAATTACTGAAACAAATCTTCCTTTAGTGTCACACACTATAGTGTTAACTCCTTTGCTGTTAGAGGAGCTTGCAACATATTCCCTTTGGCAGCAAATAGGTTAAGGGAAAACAAGGGAACAAAGATCTAATGGAGTTTTGGTACATTCACACACTGCTGTCAAGAAATATATCAAACCACCAACATAGACACAATTTGCCACCGTTTCCTGCATAACTATTTGAAAGTTTATAGATGCCACTCAAGTCTGTATTACAATAGCTGCATGTTTCTAGACAGAAAGGTACAATTCTGCCCAAAGGACAGTGGTTTGCAACCTTTTTTGTTAAGGAACCCTATAATATTGATAAATTCTAAGGAACCCCAACTTTCTCTAATAGCACGTCCGAGATCAGATACGTTGTAAGGAACCCCATTAGATACAGAAAAATTTACAATGCGTTTGGTACAATTTTCAAAAGACCTGAAGACTGGCATCCCTAAAGGGTTTCCTGCAACAAAGCCCAAGGGCTCCTTGGAACCCCTGTTGAATAACACTGGCCTATGTCATGTCATTCGAGTGCTCGTTCTCATGGGGAGATTGAGATATGCACTCCTATGGAGCACAGAAAACGATTTGTAATGCAGGGAAAAGGAAGAGAGAGGGGCGGGGGGGGGGGAACACAACAGCTTCAGATACCAGGTTAATGGACACCCCGCGATTGCTTGTAGGTATGGTCAAGACAGCGACCAACTGACAACCACATGGTTAAACAGAAATTTGTTTTTTAGCTTTTGAAAAAATTTACAGTCACCAAAAAAATGTTTACAGCTATAAACCTATTCAGTGTCACCAGCCAACAAAAGAAACTTATGTGGAAGGCCCCTAGGTATATTACAAACACGCTAACCTACTAGCAACACGTAGACAAAAACACCACTCAATACACAATTGGCATTTTCTTCGTAAGCGTCATAACTGGGGAGATTTCAGCCCAACACAGGTTACCATAACAGTAGGGCCCCGCTTTTCGGCAGCCCACTTAATAGTGTTCCCGCTCATACAGCAGTACCGGGAAGGGGGCCGCCATGTCCACGCATGCACAGAACGGGGGATGCCGAGGTTGCGCATGCACAGAACAGAGGTCGAACATGCGTACATGTGCATAAGGGGGAATTGCTGGTCTGCGCAGATGCCAAAAATCACCGGTTCCGCTCTCCGGTGATTTTCGCTGTGCGGTGGGGCCATAGTACGGAACCTGCCGCATTACCGGTGCCCGCCTGTACATTGCAAGCTTTTTACATATATTAAGGATGTTAAATAATGCACCACCCCATTTTGCAACCCCAAAACAATGTGCACTCAATGCAGGTCAATGATATTCACAGAAAATACTGAAAACAGTTTATAACCTGGTCTTATTGTGCTTGTTGTCACCAACAAAGAAAAATAACAACAGGAAAAGTATAAAATGATTAAATGATAAAATTAATAACCAACTATATATATATATATTCATTGTCTTTTTAGCCTGCAATAAACCTGACCGCATTGCTATTTTGGAGTTGCTTGCTTTTTTCCCTCTTCATTTTCAAGTCAGAAGTTGGATTTCCCTGGCTGCACTTTAATCACAAGGAGGTTAATGCAGCATGTCATTCAAAATCCTATGCTTTAAAACAAATACACATTTTTTTGTTGTGTAGCATTAGATACTTGCTACATATTACCCCCACTATGCTCTTCATAATTATTTGAATGTATTACGCTTCCTTGAGCTGCTATAGCAACTATTTAGGAAGCAACACAATTTCGGCTTTTGAAATAGACAGCCATATTTGGTGTCCTGGGAAACAGGCTCTTCATTGATCAATCATGGGATAACAGATCGATCTGCAGCTTAGATAATTGAATTGCCGTAACGGCAAGGAACTGCTGCATTAACAAAAAATAATTTTTTTAAATTAGGGGCTCCTTAAAGCCATTCAACATCTAGCTACCACTCGTTCATTTTGGTCTTGTGGGATAGCACCCCCAACAATGTCTCTGCACACCCCCTATCCAGAAAATGAAACCAACGGTCCCTAAAACATCTCGTCCGAGCCCAATTCACAGCAGGTGTTTAGTTTATTGCCCAATCTCCTATTGATACCCAAATTAGGTGCATTCATTAAGGTTTGCAAATGCATTTGTTATTTCCAATGCTAATGTGAATGGTGATCCGTGCAAATTGACAGATCACAGCTCAATTTCCAAAAATAATGAATGAAAATGTATCTCAGGTCTTCCACGTCATTTTCTGCTAGTACAACCAAGTTTACAATAAAGTGTAGGGCTTATAGACATGGAATACAAGCCTGAAAAGTATTGGTTTTGTAGATTTGTTTAAAAAAGGTAATGCTGGTTTTTGTTAACAATCAGCACCCTGGACAGAGAGTCCTGCTTCAAATAGCTGAATGCAGGAAACTAAGCAGCTTTTGAGGAACCCACTAAACACCACACAAAAAAAGTTATTCAAAGATGCCCCAAAAGGAGGTTAGCCTCTACTCTTAAAATACGTACCAACATGTTTGTGTAAACAGTGATGGCAATTAAGACGAAACCAACAGAACTATCAGACATGTTTCCTCACAATAAAAATACATTTAAATAAACTAAATAACAGACATCTGGCAACTTGCTTATAAGTGCTTGCAACTTCATTTAAAAAAAAAATCTGTTTATGAAAAGATAGTTTTTTTTTATTTTAACCCCCCGATAAAGTCAGCGTCCCAGCTGACAGAACATGCAGGGCACGTCATCACGTCAAACCAGTTGATCAGCTGCTCTGAGGATTTCCCCAGCGGTGGATAGGGAGCTGCTGTTATGTTTTACCCAGGAAGCCTTTCTTTCTGGAGGAGTTGCTGGACGGTTTCCAGCTCAGCTGCACAGTTTACCCCGCTACCTGGGATTCCCTAAAAGTACTGGATTTCTGTGGATTCAGCGCAGCATAATATCAAGGCAGTCCGGCGGGGTACAGCAATTGGGTCATTAGACTATCCCCATATCAGGTCTGCCATGACCTGTCCCTTTTCACTTACTGCGGTCCCAGCTGATGGGCGCACAACGCTGATCAGCAATCTGGGGTTCCCCCATATAAATAGAGTGACTTGCATCTACTGATTTGGAAGATTACACCAATACCCTTAACCACTGGAGTGCGCTCAATAATCTCCATTTCACCGCTACACCAACATGGGGTTCTGTGGATTATTATTCATCTATCTACAGCAATATCATTGGACACCATCACTCAGAGTTTATTAGCCCTCAAGGCTTGAACTTTATATAGTTAGGTCCGGAAATAATTGGACACTGACAATTTTAATAATTTTGGCTCTGTATGCCACTACAATGGATTGAAATTAAACAACTGAGATGCAATAGAAGTGCAGACTTTCAGCTTTAATTCAAGGGTTTGAACAAAAATATCGTATGAAACGTTTAGGAATTGCAGCCATTTTCATACACAGTCCCCTTATTTCAGGGGCTCAAATGTAATTAAACAAATTAACACAATCATAAATAAAATGTTAATTTTTAATACTTTGTGGAGAATCCTTTGGAGGCAATGACTGCTTGAAGTCTGGAACGCATGGACATCACCAAACGCTGGGTTTTCTCCTTTGTGATGCTTTGCCAGGCCTTCACTGCAGCTGTCTTCAGTTGTTGTTTGTTTGTGGGTCTTTCTGCCTTAGGTTTTGTCTTCAGCAAGTGAAATGCATGCTCGATCGGGTTGAGATCAGGTGATTGACTCGGCCATTGCAGAATATTCCACTTCTTTGCCTTACAAAACTCCTGGGTTGCTTTCGCAGTATGTTTTGGGTCATTGTTCATCTGTAAAGTGAAGCGCCGTCCAATCAAATTTGCTGAATTTGGCAGAATCTGAGCAGACAATATATCCCTATACACTTCAGAATTCATCCGGCTGCTTCTGTCTTCTGTCACATCATCAATAAACACTAGTGACCCAGTGCCATTGTAAGCCATGCATGCCCATGCCATCACACTGCCTCCACCGTGTTTTACAGATGTGGTATGCTTCGGATCATGAGCCGTTCCAAGCCGTCTCCATACTTTTTTTCTTCCCATCATTCTGTACAGGTTGATCTTAGTTTCATCTGTCCAAAGAATGCTGCTCCAGAACTGGGCTAGCTTTTTTTTAGATATTGTTTGGCAAAGTCTAATCTGGTCTTTCTATTCTTGAGGCTTATGAATGGTTTGCACCTTGTGGTGAACCCTCTGTATTTGCTCTCGTGAAGTCTTTTCTTTATAGTAGACTTGGATAATGATATGCCTACCTCCTGGAGAGTGTTCTTCACTTGGCTGGATGTTGTGAAATGGTTTTTCTTTACCATGGAAAGGATCCTACGATCATCCACCACTGTTGTCTTCCGTGGACGTCCAGGCCCCTTTTGTGTTGGCAGAGCTCACCAGCGCGTTACTTTCCCCCCCCCCCCCCCCCCCAGAATGTACCAAACTGTTGATTTGGCCACTCCTATTGTTCCTGCTATCTCTCTGATGGATTGTCTTTTTTTTTTTTGCAGCCTAAGGATGCCCTGTTTCACTTGCATTGAGAGCTCCTTTGACCGCATGTTGTGGGTTCACAGCAACAGCTTCCAAATGCGAATGCCACACCTGGAATCAACTCCAGACCTATTACCTGCTTAGTTGATGATGAAATAACGAAGGAATAGCCCACACCTGTCCATGAAACAGCTTTTGAGTCAATTGTCCAATTACTTTTGGTCCCTTGAAAAAGAGGGGGCTACATATTAAAGAGATGTAATTCCTAAACCCTTCCTCCAATTTGGTTGTGAATACCCTCAAATTAAAGCTGATAGACTGTACTTTAAGCCCATATTAATTATTTAACTGTAACTTGAATTTATTTGGTACACAGCCGAAATAACGAAACTTGTATCAGTGTCCAATTATTTCCAGACCTAACTGTACTTTCTATATACAGCTTCACTGGTTTACTATCTCTGCAAGTTTATTGCCCTTTTATTATTTGCCATCGGACTTTGTTGTCCGATTTTTAAAATAGATGTTGTCATATTGTATACATGCAATAGGAGTGTGTGCTTTTCATTGTTTTATCCACATATACATCCACCATTTCTTTAAAGCATTTAAATAAACATTTAGTTTACAATAGAACATTCAGAAATATAAAGACAACCTCAAATAGGCAAAATTAAGGGAATACTTTATCCATTTTTTAAACAACCTTTTGCAAGAATTGCACCTCAAAATGTAAAATGACATGTTAATGTCATTTCAAATTGAGTTTTAGAATACAAGTGCTTTCTCCGACTTAAGCTTAATGATACCTGCAACAACTCACATTTCACGACAAATGAGTGCTAAAGAAAGCAGCAAGTCCTGTGGAAGAGATGCAAATGCACTTCTGGGTATTAGCTCTGTACAGGCATACCCCGCATTAACATACGGAATGGGACCGGAGCATGTATGTAAAGCGAAAATGTACTTGAATTGAAGATATTACAAGTGTTTCAGACATAGTAACTGGAAACTTAATTAACATGACCTTTACCTTAAAAGGGGCAGTTTGTCCCCCAGATATTCTATATATATTTAACCCTTTGAGTGGCTATGGGGTCCACGGGCAGAACGCCACAGCTCCTCCGGCACCGATCACATGAGCGGTTCTATGAAGTGGTCTCGTAACTGCTTAGTCACTGATGACATTACGAAAGTGTCATCATCCCCTTTGTCCACCATCAGTTCATGTTATGGCATAAGCAACAATGTCAAGGGACACTCAAGACACACACACTTTAGATCACAATGTACATAACGGGAACGCTACTACCAGGACTTTCTGGTTGTTAAATTTCTGCCACATGAGCAAATAAGCCGCAATTAACCAGTCTCTTATGGGTTTGGGGGGGTAGAGATGTAATCATTATGTTACTGAGGCTACGGGAATGCATCTCAGAAGCAGGGGCGTTCCTGGAGCTGAAATTAACGTGTTTATCAGTGGAGCTTTTAAAAGTAAAGCTATATGAAATATACATTTTCATAGTATGTTTTATTAACCTAGGAAGTGACATCCCATGGGGGAAGCATTAGGCAGTGCGTGTGTGTGTCAAGTCAAAAATAATGTTTTGACACCTAAATGTGATGGACAATAACACACTTTGACAAAGCGCACAGATGTGCGAAATGTGTCAGAGGGTCCGATCATCAGTTCCTGTGTTTTATGTCCATGACGTAGAGGATCCAATAAAGTTTTTTCTATTGCTGAGCGTTCCAGCCGCCGTCATTTTTTTGACTTGACAGTGCACACCGCCTATGGCCGTCCTTATAGCCCCGGCAACGCGGCGGCAAAACAAGTTGATTTCATCCGTCGCGTGCGCCTATAGTGTGCGTGACCAAAATTGCTGAAGTCCTTGGAAATTGATTTTTTTCGCCGTATGCCGCACGTGAGCGGTTGTCAATGAGGGCCAACTGCTCACGGCCACGCTCATAGTCTCCTACACTATAAGCAGACATCGCTATTACAACAGAGGACATCATGCCACCATAGCCGGGACTATAAGTGCAGCCTAATGCTTCCCCCATGGGGTGCCACTTCCTTGCTCCTGTTTGGGCTGAGAGCACATGAATTTCTCGAGTTGCAATACCACCTAACTGAGTACTTTATCCGCATAAGAACTTTGATGGATTGCATTATTGATTTATAGTCTAGCTCCAGGGGAGAGAGAGCCTAGGTCTTACCAGGGGTCTGGGCACTCCTTTCACGGGGTAAGGCAAGGTAAGTCCCCAAGCTTAACCCCATTAGCCTTTAATACTAATGTGACCCTCGTCCCTAAAAACCTTAACCCCTTATGCTAAAACCCCTAAAGTAAATCCTTGTAGAAGTGACCGGTGGCGGCCGTTCCAGCAGCGCACCGGCTGCGGAAGAGAACGTGTCTGCAGCCAAACACCGATGGTCATTTAATCGCGGTAAAAACGGCCGCGACCAAATGTCCCATTCCGGTCACTTATACATAAATACAAATGGCATGTGAAAAGCTCATTGTTAAAAGTTAGAAATCACCGGTGAAGCAAAAACTATATAAAGTACCATTCATACATTTTATGATACCATAAAATGAAACACCGTAACAATGATTAAATCCATATATGATACCCTGTGAAAACAGAAGGCTATTGGAGTTGATGCAACCTAAATCCACAAGAAGTTGTTCCAAACCATTAGTGAGGACTCGCCAATTCATTCTGCCCTTCCTAGGCATGAGAACGCGTACGTACAGAAAAGGGATTGAAACTATTATTTTTAATATGCAGATACAAATCTAAATTACCCCAAATATTTTATCATCTGTGTTACGGTAGAGCTTTTACAATGAAAGTCTAGGGCATCAAATGGAAGGATTACTTGTCTACGTTTGGCCAGTTATCAATAATCTTTATGAATCTATAAATCCTCATTTTACATACAAAATGAAAATAAACTTTTATTTTAAATATTTAATCTGAATGATTTGAGAAGTCTGAATTGTGAGATCCTAACATGCTTGTTACTGTACCATTTTCTTCACGACAATTTGAAGAAAACCAGCTTTCCAGATGTATTATAAAAGTGGAGTTGCCAGGGAGGAGTCTTCAACAAGCTCATAAAACATGTAGCAATGCAATATTTTTTTTTTTAAAGGGGGGGGGATTTCTTCCCCAATTTTCAGTTTTAATCAATGCAGCAGATATTTGCCTTTAAGCCAAGGCAATGCAATTATCCAAGCTGATCGGTCGTAGATTCCGCTTCCCAGGGCATGCAATATGGTAGAACATTTCAAAAGAAGAAATTGTGTGGCTTCCTAAATGGTTGCTACAATAGCTCAAGAAAGCTTTATACATTAATCATTACACAACGGGCATAGAGTGAAAAATGCATGAAATACTACACAAGTAATATAAAATATATACACCCCACAACAAAAAAAAAAGAAGAAGACTATTTTAAATGAAATGCTGCTTTGAAGTGTTTGTTAATGTATTGGCTTTGCCTAAACCTGGTATTTCAAGGATTGAGAACCATGTTTGCCCAAATCCCTTCTGTATCCGCTTTGTAACACAAAGCTTCATGCGAGTTACGGTTCATCCAAGAACCAATTAAAATCCTGCATGTCAAACGTTGCTATAAAGTAGTACAGGCATACCCCGCGTTAAGTACACTCACTTTAAGTACACTCGCGAGTAAGTACATGTCGCCCAATAGGCAAACGGCAGCTCACGCATGCGCCTGTCATCACGTCCTGAACAGCAATACCAGCTCCCTACCTGTACCGAAGCTGTGCGCAAGCTATTCCCATTGAAATGCTAGTCTACTTCAACCAACATTGCAAAAAACAAAAGTGGCTACATAACAGGGGAAAATGTACAATTTCTAACCATGCCCTGCGCAGATACAAGTCTTATGAACATCTTCAAATTCTTACAAGTAAATACACTTTTTTTGTAGAATGTACACGTGCCCCCTCTAATAATGGACATTCTGTGTTTCTAAATAACATGTTTGTGAAAGAAAGGCCAGGCAACAAAACGGGAGCTGTAATTCAGTCATTATGCCCCCACGTGGTTACTGTTTCAACCAAACGTAATTATATAGATAGGCAAGACCGATGTATTATCCATTACAATAAAAGGCTCAATCACCACCTACATGGTATATTTTAATACACACTAAGCTTTTTGTATGAAAATTGGTTCACAACACTGCATTGTAAGGACGTGCTTATAAAGGCGGCGTGCGCACAAACGCAGAGCAACGAAGGCGCACTACTACACGCGGGAACGCCGCGTCCTGGCACGCGATTTTTCAAAAGACTTGAAACTGATATTGATGCGTGATGGCCACGTCACGTGAGCGGTTCAGCCAATGCGCAAGTGACATCACGAGGTTGCTCGCGCGTGCACAGCCGGAGCAACTATAAATCGAGGCCTAACATGTGAGAAGCATCAGATGGAGATAATTACAGTTATATGTAGATATGGGTTTTTTCGTGGTTTTTGCCAGGGCAATTATCCTTTGATTAATTCTCAACTGCTGTAACCCGCCCTAACTGCACCCCTTAATATTTTGGATCAAATTTTGTTAACTGCATTTTATGACGATAACTGGAAAAAGGAACTCAAAATACAGAAGTTGTTCCTTAATATAAAAAAACATGTTTTGGGATTGGGAGAGAAAAAAAAAAAATCTAAATGTGTTTAAAAACCATTCTGACTGACAACTGCCTAAATTCCATCAAATAGCAACTTGACTGCATACTTACCCAATTCATTAACCCTCTTTGGCTGCAAAGATTTGCCATTAAATGCAGCAACTCAAATTCCATAAACATAACCCATTTAAAAATGACCATTCAGCGCAGACATGCGTGGTCAGTGCACAGATAAGCATGCAGCCACTGACATTAAAATAAAAAACGAGTCAATTTTAATTAATGGCAAAATCATGAATGTGTAATCAAAGATTTGGTTCTATGACGATGTGAAGCAATCATTTCCCAAATCTTTCAGTAAATATATTAATGTTAAAGCAAATATCTGGCACAAATTAACACTATTTCATTTCATTTTACTGTCCATCAAGGACTTGAATAGTGCAAATGCTAGTAAAGAGGACATTACCAAGCTCTGATATTCAATGTTTTACAGACCGTATCTTAAGGTTGGATACATTTTAACGTTACATTTCTCTACTTGCACTATTTTTTATTAAAAAATACCCAGCATGTGTATTAGATCCAAATGGAACAGCGCAAGCCTAGCTTTACAATGCACTTAGACTGGTGTCCAGTAGAGCAGGGTACTTTATAATTAACAATATTTTAAGGCCAAGTGGATCAACTTTGACACATGAAACAATGCTGAATAATGGTTACTCTATCACCATGTATTTCCACATAGTTTTATACATAATGCTAAGAAGATGATTGCAGTGCGTTCCTGTGATACCCCATAGATGCTACACTTCTATCATGGATTGTAGCCCACGACCTTATTACAAGCCCACTGCAGACTGGTGCTCCTTGGGACGTTACACTTACTTACACTGCGGTCCACTTCAGCCACCACCCACAGGCACTCTTCAATAGCGAGAAAACATAGAAACAGTGCAAAGCGCAATGTCAAAATATACAGCTCATTAGCTTTTCATTTATTAAACACTAGCTGAGAGACCCGGCGTTGCCCGGGATGTAAATGCGTAATAGGTAGTATTATTTATAACTCGTGGAACAATAGGTGAGTATTTGTTGTAAAGGTTTCGGGGGGGGGGGGGAGAAACACATTCAGCAGCATACTATCACACACACACACACACAACACACGCAGCTCTATACACACACACCTCACACACACGCAGTCAGCTCTAATACACCCACACACCCACACCCACAGCCCGCTCTATACACACACACAGATCACACACACACAACACACGCAGCTCTATACACACACACACATACACAACACAGCACTCTATACCACATCACTCACACACACACCCAACACAGTCAGTCTCTAATACACCACACACACACACAACACACATCTTCTATCACACATCACACACCCACACACACACCACCAGCCTATACACACACACACACAACAACACAGCTCCGCAGCTCTATCATCCACACCACAACACAGCATCTCTATACCACAGATCAACCACCACACACACAACACAGCAGCTTATACACACACACACCACAACACAGCAGCTCTACCACACACACACACCACACAACACAGCACCTCTATACACACACACACACACACACACACACACAACACAGCAGCTCTATCCACACACACACACACACACCTCACACACACACACCAGCACTCTATACACCCCACACATCACACACAACACCAGCATCTCTATACATCACACACACACAACACACACACAACACAGCAGCTCTATACACACACCACCACACACAACAGGCAGCTCTATACACACACAACACACACAACACAACACAGACAGCTCTATACACACACAACAACACACACACCACACACAAACACGCAGCTCATACACACACACACACACAAACACAGCAGCTCTATACACACCACACACAACACAGCATCTTTACACAACGCACACACACAAGCGCTCACAACAGACACACGTCAGCTCTATACACACACACCACACACACGCACACAACACACAGCTTTCTACCACTAACACACAACAACACACAAGTCCTTACAGCAACACAGCATCTCTATACCACACTCGCCCACAACACAGCGCTCTATACACACACACCACAACAACCGGCAGCTCTATACACACACACACACACACACACACACAACACAATCAGCTCTAAACATCACACACACTCCCTCTATGTCCGCCTCCCCTCCACCCCCCTCACGTTCGCCATCCCCTGCACTGGCTCCTGACGGAGAAAAACGCGGAAAAACCCTCCTACCCCAGCCGCTCCCTCTCCCCGGCGCGTCACCCTACCCGCTCAGTAGTCACTGTGCGTCCCGCCATCAGCCTCAGGCCCACGGCGCGTGACCCTTCCTCAGCCAAAGGCCACTGCGCGTCCCTCCGCCCAGCTCAGGCCCACTTCCGCGTCCCGCCTCAGCCTCATGCCACACAGGGCGCTTCCTACAGCCGCTCAGCCGACGCCACAATCGATCCGTAGGGGGATCTCGCTGCGCCGGGGGGGGGGGGGGGGGAGCCGTGTGAGTTCTTAGCCCCACACAGGGCGCTTCCTGCAGCCGCTGCAAGCCTCATCAGCAGGACCGGCACTCGGGGACCAAGCGGGCCCGCCGGGGGGGGGTGGAGCGCGAGTCCTACAGGGATACTGGGGGGGGGGGAGTCACTGGGAACGGGGGGGGTGAATGCCCATCCCTTTCTCCCCCCCCCGCTCCCCTTTCTCCCCCCCCCGCTCCCTTTCTCTCCCCCCCGCTCCCCTTGTGTGTGTGTGTGTGTGTATAGAGCTGCTGTGTTGTGTGTGTGTGTGTGTGTGGGCCGTCACTCCGCCTCAGGCCAATGAGAGGTGTGCGGGGGCGGGCGACCCAAGGGACCAATGAGATTTCCCCTAGGGACACCGGACATCCAGGCAGGCAAACATACAGTGCTTTCACTAATATAGTATAAGATTTGAAAGGTTCACAAGCAATTTAGAATGACCCTTTGCATAGCCAGTAAACCTATAGAATTTAACCCAGGCTGTGCAAAAAAACCCCCCACAACAACCGTGTAATACAGCAGGCATAAACTTATAGGGGTCCATGTTTAAATGGATAATTTGCAAAAAAGATGGCACAGAGTACTCATTGGCATGTCATCACCCATAATCCCTGGCTCCAGTGAAAGCATTGCATGGCAAGAGATAATGGGGATATGCAGTGTTACAGACCTGTCTAAGACATGGTAATGTGCTCACAAGTGGTATAATTGCTATAGATGTAAAGAAAAAAAGAGCCAAGATCAAAGCTTAGGTGTCAAACTAATTGTTTCTGTATTTTAAGCAATACAAGAAGCTATTTACATGCCATGTCTATTGGACCCATTCTGTAGAAATGTATTTTAAAGTTTAACTGGTTAAGCCAAGATCAGTTTAAAATACACAGTTTTTGTGCATCTGCAGAAACTGTTCCATCAAAATGCCATTAATGAGGACGTGAAATTGCTTTCTGCGCACAACAAAAGAGTTGCAATGGATTTATCAACGGTCTCATTAAACACACTACCGATTTACAAACGTTTAAAAAATTACGTTAGTTGAAGATTCAATCCATTAGAATTCAATATACAGGGTCACAAAAATCCTCCCCTTCTTTCACATATAGATGTTGATATAGATATCTCGGTCCATAAAGTGGACTGAATCATTCCACAAAAGATAACTGGATAAAATGGTGTACAGGCATACCCCGCATTAACGTACACAATGGGACCGGAGCACGTATGTAAAGCGAAAATGTACTTAAAGTGAAGCACTACCTTTCCCCCACTTATCAATGCATGTACTGAACTGCAATCGTCATATACGTGCATAACTGATGTAAATAACACATGTGTAACAGGCTCTATAGTCTCCCCGCTTGCGCACAGCTTCGGTACAGTTAGGGAGCTGGTATTGCTGTTCAGGACGTGCTGACAGACGCATGCGTGAACTGCCGTTTGCCTATTGAGCGAGATGTACTTACTCGCGAGTGTACTTAAAGTGAGTGTCCTTAAACCGAGGTATGCCTGTATATTTGGTTTTGTAAATAAAACAGTTTGATACCACAAGGCTTCATACTACAAAACCAAATCTTATTAGGACAACTTTGAAACTAGAACTCTTGTTTTCCTAAATACTTTTAGCCATTATGAAGGACAAGCATTAAAATCTACGTGAATGTTGCTTTTCGGACAGGGAAACAGACAGCTGCCTAAGAAAAAAAAATGAAGCCAGCGATATCAGAAAGCCCTAATTATGTCGTTTTGACAACCATGAAGCATTAAGAAACTGGACCACTTTTAAGCCAACACTTGAAAATGAGATGCATAACAGTCTGAACACTAATGAACTTTAAGGATCCTTGCATAGTCATAGCACAAAACAGAAAGCTGGAATGTTACCTAGGTTGCAAAGAATTTAGCAATTTATGTATGTATGGGTAGACGAAGTAGATAGACCATGTCAAAAAAGTCATGCAACTATGAAAAGGCACTTGCGTAGCGCAGGTTTACAGCATGCCAGCCAATCTGACGTGCCCCTCATCTTTGTTAAATAGGGAAAAAGGTATTCACTGAAAGAAGCTGGTAAGCCAATGAGTAAAGGTTGCAGAAGGCAGCCAAAAACGCTCCATTTCTTTTCAACTATGGGGTCAATCAGTGTTGGACCTCTCTGCAGGACATCAATCTGCTTCAAATTGCCCCCTGGAAACACCCAACTCAAAGCAAATCAAATGCTACAAGGCTTAACCTTTTTGTGATTGCTACTACCCGCAGCTGTTTTAAATGGAAGCGGATGGGGCTTGCCACGACGTACCTGGTACGTAATTTGGCCTCTCTGGCAAGCCCATGCCCTACAACAGCGGTGCGCAAACTGGGGGGCGCTACACTGCCGACAGGGGGGGGGGGGGGGGGGGGGGGGGGGCGCGGGAGTGAGGGGACCACTGGCAGGGGGGCGCAGGGAAAAAAGTTTGCGCTCCCCTGCCCTACAAGATACATCATGGGGCACGCTAAAGCTTACATTTATTTTTTAAATGTCAGCAATTGATTAACTGCATCTAGCAAACTAATTGGCTTTGAAAAGTAATAGACAGACTCAAAGACAATAAGAGTTCTTTAAAAGGATCAATATAATTTGCTTCATTAGAAATATGCACTCACCCTTAAAGTGTTTACTTAATTAGAACAAAAAGGTGGGGGGGGGGGAGAGGGGGCTGGATTATCATTGTACCTACATTTAACAGCTTCTCTTCTGCACTAAAACGGTAAAGATACTAAATAGAAATGCAGTTACTAGTTATAAAAAATAAAAATAAATTATATAAACTACTGCCTGTGATTGTTGTGTTTGCGTCAATCACCAACACCATTTTCGCTCAGTTACTTGGGCCAGCTCATATGGGGGAAAGCCATTTTAGGAAGTAGCACAGAAGGACCTGCGGGGGGAGAGAAAGATTAGGATTACATAAATGAATATACACTCCCATTTACTACCCTTCTCTGTTTTTGTTGGATTTCTATTTTTCTACATTTCCGAGCCCTACATTATCCCCTTCAGTATGAATTATCACTACTTGAAGGCATTCTAGTTAATGTGTTTCCTTTGCAAGTTTTATTTATATCTAGGAAAAAAAGCTTGATAGATTCACATCAAAATGACAAATGCCTCACCAATATTTCTAGCTACTGCAAGACAGAGCTTCATCTTTCTAGCGCCAATATTGCACAACCCTCTAAACACACATACATATACATATCTATATCTATATCACCACACATTATTTAGGTTATGATCACTTGTGAGCACATTCACATGTCTTAAACAGGTCTGCAACCCTGCCTTTCACCATTATCACCTTGCATAGTGCTTCCACTGCAGCAAGGGATTCTGAGAAATGATATGCAAATGAGCACACAGTGTCAACCTTTGCCTCAAATCCATTATTACATGGAACCCTTAAGCCAATGCTCGACGTTTTAAACACAGCCTGGGATCAGATGCAAAGGCAGTAAAACCCACTCACAGACCGCTGCTTTGACATTTTGGGTCTCAGTGTAAGGTTGGTTGTACTGGCTGTGCAATGTAAGAGTTGGGTAGGATATAGATATATACAGTATCTAGTAATTGCTAAAGCCGTTTATAGCATCTAATACAGACTTACTGGCCCTCTAAGTGAACCTGTGAACGGTAGAGTAAAACCACCTGAAGCTGTTCACATGCGCTCTGTGTATATACTTTTTCTTTGACTTGTGTTTATGATCGTGTCCGATTATCTTCTCTGCCATGCGCACACAGAATTATAGTATTACTGGGTTGCTTTAGAAGTTTGTTTAAATGTGATATGACAAAGTGTGGATGTTGAGACCGTATCTAAGGGGGCTCCGAAGATCCCTGCAGAAAGACTTCCTTATCCATTTACAAGAAAATAACATTTCAAGTTCCTACACTCGCCCATCGTGGCATATTCCACTATGAACCTTATCCTACATTATTTTAGATAAATTGCTGTATGCTCTCAAAGCCTTAAATTGTTCTGGTAAAAGGTTTACGTAGTGAGTGAGCTCATTGACCACAGTGGGCTAGTTGTGAGCTGCAGGACCACAGTCTTTTTTTGTAGGTAGTATTTGGTAGAAATTGGGCCAAACAGGGGAATAGCCGTGTATTAGAAGATTGTGTTTATTTTCTTTTTTTCATGGGTACATGGGAGCATAGCGGTTGCATTACTTTTCTGTATTTTACAGTGTTCTGTTTTATGTATAAATGTTTAGTAGATTACTTTTTTTGCACCTGAAAGCTGGCCTTTTGTGGCGGAGCAATTATGTTAGAGGCGATACTTATAATTGTTCGTATTGTCTTACGATTTGGACAATAAACAGATATAACATGATTATTTTAGTTAAAGCAGTTTGGAGAAAAGAAACGAGCACAATGAACAAGCTGTGAAATTGTGGTCAAGGGGTAACTCCTGTAAAAAAAAAAAAAAACAGTTTATTAATAGCTTACATGGATAGTCAAAGGATAAAAAACCCACAAAAACAAAAAAACACCTACGTGTTGAGCCGTGGCTCTTTATCAAGGTATCATTATTTTAGTTAAACCCATCAGGGGAGGTTGGCTCTAATAACCACCCGCAGGGGCAGTATTGCAGCGCTCTGTACTTTCGACTCGTGGCAATCAAGGTATCCCTAACAAAGCAGTGGCTAATACCTAAAATGGCTCTCCCCCATATGAGCTGGCCCAAGTAACTGAACGAAAATGGAATCGCAAACAGGGAAAAGCGTTACAATGCAGTATATTTTAAGTTGTATTGATATCAATGCAGTATGAAACGTCAAAGGACCAATGTCCTTTTATTGAATCGCGCAGACTGACTGCTGATGAGCACTTTGTGAGGGATGTCTTTTAAAAAAGTGCTGCTCACTAATTAGTTGTGCCATTTATGGGAGAACGCCACTTAATTAGCAGCAGATTATTTCCTCTTTAGTTATTTACTTTACAGATTCCAGACTTTATACCTGTAGAAACCCTTATACATCAAGGAATAGGCCAAAGTATTGGAGAAGTCCATTAAGGAAATATAGGAGATTTAATAAGGGCCCTATTCACAGACTACCTACTGTTAAACAATATAATAAAAACTAGAGAAAGGGGGGACCACTTATATAATAGGGATTTTTTTTATATTGTTTGAGAAAAGGATCCCCCGCACAAGAGGACTCAGGAAAGAATACAGAAGATGAGCGGTAAAGGAAAACTACGAACCAGCTTCTCCACTCGGGAGAAAGATGGATGATTTGAAGTTGAACAAGAAGGAAAGAAGACGTGAGAGGAATACTTTGAACAGAAATTGCATTGCTCTTTAAATTCCAGAAAAGTAATTTAAACAAGCACATTTTAAATCAATAGGGTCTCTCTCTGTAGATTAGCGAAAACCAATAATGTAAAGAAATATATCAGGAGATTGACACTTTTTTATTCACCCTTCCCCCCAGGAACAGAATCAAGAAAAGAATAGGGTCAAGTAACACCCACTAATAATTGAATACCACCACCACTTGTTACCTTTATTGTCAATAGAGGAGCTTCATAGAGAGCTTGAAACAAATGGAGAATTTTAATTAAAATGCATTTTGGTAAGGATATAACGTTCTAGTACGGGGGTGCGCCCCATGGGGGCAGGAGACTTTTTTAGGGGCGAGGGCTGTTGCAGAGGCCCCACGCTCTTCCCCACGGCATTTAAAATTAAATGCCGGGGATCGCGTGAGGCCTCTGCAACATTTTACCCAGATTCAGACGGCTGTGACGCGTCGCCATGGAAACGTGGCGTCAAGCGACGCTGCGGGGCCATCACACGCGTCAAATGACGCCGCGGGTCATCATTACCCCACAGCGTCATTTGATACGGATTTCGCATACCAGGTTGGGGGGGGGGGGGTGTGAGAGCAGGACAAGGAAGACAGGGGGGCGCAGCAGGAAAAGTTTGCGCTCCCCTGTTCTAGCAGTCTAAAAAAGTAGAAAGAAATGGTCATCCGACAATTTAGTATTTAGTGAAGGCTCAACCATTATTCAGTGATTCAGAAACTTATACTACACAGAAATAAAAAGACAACCACAGAATTCAGGGCTTGCATAATGGTGTTATAAGTAAAGATAAACAATGATTTATTTATTTAAAACAACCAAAGCTACAAATATTTTACCACTTAACGGGGGGAAAAAAAAAATTAAGTCTTGAAAATCTCCCAGGCAAACCAATATATAAAGTACAGTAGAATGGGACATAATTCGTTTTGGTTACAGTAGATGTCTAATCACTGTATATATGAATCAGCCATGATTTGGGATGTAAGACCAAGTATTTTCTTGATCACCATCTCACAACGCTGTCAGAACAAAAGTCCTTCATTTATGATAGTATTATGGTACAAAAATTATTTTTGGTGCAATAGTTTTATTTGCAAACATGCAGTATTTTTTAAACAATTACGCAAAATGGCGCAAACTTGGTGCTTTGAAAACGATTGATAAGGTGCTCCATGTGTGATTTTACACAAAGCTGTAGAAATAGTAATTGAGGACAAAACAATTTACACAAAAACCTTCACGATGGTAGATTGTAATCACTACCTAGAAGCCACTAGTAGTCACACGGTAGGGTAACATTCCATCTGGCCAGTTTCAAAGAATAAGTACAGTGGCGGCCGCCTTTAACCTCCTGCGTCCGTTTCCCCGCGATTTTTTAAATTGCGGGCAGATGCGGCATGTTTTCGGCCGTTTTGGGCGCCTTCAATGTTAAGCGCCATTAGCGCTGTCTGGTGAATGCGGCTGACGCGCGGCAAAGTCCGTGACAAACGGAAAACATCTCCAAATTTTTACGGGGATGTAGGAGGATAAAATGGGCCGCGGCTGTAACTGTAGATTTCAGAAAACAGGCGGAAAAACAAATTCATAGAAAGAAAATATGATTGACTAATCAACGAAAAATTGAAAATCTGCAGATAAAGCGATTAAATAACCATGAGCGAAGTAGAGCTAAAAATAATTGATTTCAGAAAAAATTTAGCCCTTTCACTTACCACCATATATATATATTATATATATATATATTATATATAGATATATATAGATATATATATAAAAAAAAAAAAAAAAAAAAAAGATAGGGCAGTTGAGGAAACATTGGTCCAATATGAGGAGATCCAATGGTGAACCGCATTTTATCAGAAAATCAAGTAATATATTTCCCCAGGGCAAACGCCCTTAACCAGCAACTGTCATCCAGTGTATTGAAATGTAACAGAGGAAAAATAAACAAGTAGCTCTGGCCAACCACAAGGCTTTTACAAAAAGGTTCCAAATTTAAGGCCTGTGATTTGGGATCAGACAAAATGTTTTACCTTTAAAGCAAATGAAAGCGGGGAAAAGGTTTCTAGCATTTTCTTAACAGATGCAGGAGGAGTTATACTGTACATACACTGGAGTGCCCTGGTGGGTTACAATGTACTAGAACAATAAGCCAGTTGAAAACAAATTTGAGAGCATAAAGCAAAAATTGCTACTTGATTAGAAATCGTGTCTTCCTAAACTTCAAGCAAAACTTAAGACTTCTAACTGGCCTTAAATATTGTGGTATTAACGCCAAGGTGGCACACCGGAGGGGCTCAACGCATTATCGAAAAATCGAGTTCCCCAGCTACGGATCTAGACATGGAAAGGCATTGACATTAATAGACCGGATGTGTCTTAAAACAAAAAAAATGTACTTCTAATTAAGATTTACGTCTACACATGTATTGTTTATACACTGTTTTGTAGTTTTAATTGTATTCTATCACCATTTTTTTGTTTTTTTAGTCCCTTTGTAAGGGAAATAAGCAACGAAATTGTGTCTCTGGCATCATATCCCACGACATAATGGGGAAATGGGAACGTGCCCATAAGTGGCATTTTCATTTGCTGCACACTACTGTACATTGGAGGGTTACCACTGCGGAATGGGACATTTGGACGCGGCCGTTCCGCCACGAGCGCTGGAACCTCCACCGCCGGCAAGTTTTACTATTGTTATGGGCAGGGGGTTAATGTAAGGGTTTTAGCAGTTAGAGTAGGCGTTTTTAGGTTAAGAGTTTGGCGTAGGGGGTTTACTCATCTTACTGGGCGGTGGCGGAATGTCCTAGACCGTGTCAGTGTCTGGTTAATGCATAGAACAAATACACTACAAAATGTTGTGTAAAACCCCGAAAAGATTGTGCATTAGTTCTATGCTCTACCCTTTGTGTTTTCCAGCTCTAAGGGTTGGCATAATCCTTTTTTCGGCTATTTTCTACATTTCTATATATATTCTACATATCGTGTACACATTTAAATCTATATATTAAATTGGAAAATATATACTTATATTTTATTTTCTAAGTTTTGCACATAATTTACATGACTATTTTAATAAGATTATATTTCCTTTTTGGGGGTTATTTATACAAGATCACCATCTATTGACAGCCGTAACAACCAAATTGCCCATTACTGGTCTACAAACACCTTGAATTTTTAAATACCTCACATTTTATTATGTACATTTCCACATTATGAACATAATATACTTAAGATGACACTATTTCAACCATCACCTCTTATCTGTGTTAAATGTTACACTTGTTAATAGGTCAGGAGTTGGAATGTATACAATTTAAACAGTTTCAAGTATTTACCACAAGTTCCAAGTAGACGAATCCCACTCACAATCCAATATTATACATACTATGCACATTTATTATTTTTTGCACTTGCTGGTTGAAGATTTTTTTAAAGCATTTGTAATTAAATGTATTCTAATTAGGTATAAAGTTCAGGAACCAGAGATAGATATACATATAAAAACACTACAGAGGAAGCAATTCATTTAGAAAATGATAGAGGAAACATTATGGTCCCACGGCTCAACAAAGTATCCGGCCGCTCCTCCTGTTACCGTGCACCCCAAAACTGGAACAACCTACCAGAGACTCTCACATCCACCACCAGTCTAAGTTCTTTCAAAACTAAAGCGTCTCACATTTTAATCTGGTCTGTAACTGTTACATGCGCCTATAATATATATTATCTCTTACTGTGCATGCTATGTCTTGCATATAATGTATACCCTGTTCCCTTATGTAACTCATAACAGCATGAACCGCTTTGGATGTGTGACAGTGGTGGAGGCAAAGGCAAATCCAGGAACAGAAGGAAAGACGGGCACTACAACAGCATTCCTGTGAAAGCAGAGTCCAGCAATGAATCAGAATCCACATCAGTGACAACCTTCAGAGTGCATTTCAACCTGTAGTGCCATCAATATGATTTGCGATATACTACACTAGTCTTAGGCGGCGTCCATGCTGACGAAGACCGCACGACTGCGTGAGCACGAGATCACAATGCCTTAAAGCAATGATCACGCCCATAGACCACGCGTGCGTGCAAAAGGAGGGGGCGCCCGGTGCACGAGGAATCAGTTCAATCTGATTCCTCGGGGCGAAAGTCAGGTCACGTGAGCCGTTCGCCCAATGAGGGCGAACCAGTTCCGTGATGTCACAGACACACCCATAGACACGCCCCCACGTCGCATCTACCTTGTCCAGAAAACGCTCCCGCTAAACATGGATGACACGCGCACATGCCTCCACACGATCTTCGGCAGCAAGGACGCAGCCTTAAGGCTGCGTGAGCGCTACTCACCATTTCCTTGTAGCCTCCCGAGCCGTTCCCAGTCTCTCCTCACTGCACAGCTGACTACTTGCTGTGACGCGTCAGCCAGCAGGGGATACACGAGGATCGTGTTCCCGTGCGGCGACGCGTCACATGGGGCGCGAGGGAGCCAATCACAAACTGGCTCCCATCAACCAATAGCAAGCCAGCTAGTGATAACCAATGGGAGGACATCATTTTAAAACCAGGAAGAGGGAAAACTTCAAACTTGCAAACAGCAGTTACAACACGCAGTTACAACACACACACACACACACCACCAACCCCCCCCCCCCCCCCTTGGGCTGCTGCAGTGCTGTGAGCTCTATTGTTGTGCCCCCTGTCATGGCCGCCCCCCCCCGACCCGTTTGGCCACGCCCCCCGCAAAAATCCTCCCTATGGACCGCAAATAGCTTCAAGTGCCTCTCCACGCGTGGTCTGAGGCACGGGGCCTTAGGCTACGCTTATAGTGCTGACGACGGTCAGGCTACTGTCGCTGGAAAAATAAAATTCAGATGCCTTCCAGTGATAGCGACCAAGCTATTGCTCTGTCGTGTTGCGCTTACTACTTTATAAAAGTTCAGGTATTGATTATACACAAGACAGTGTAAAAACAAATAGAGACAGACCAGTTCGTGTGTTCTACTCCGGTTTCTGCGACATCCACCGCCGATCCAGCCGGCGTTCTACGTCACTTCCGGTCTTTGGTGTTACACCGTAACTGGTCCTCCCGGTTATACGCAGAAAAGGCTCCTGTGTGCTTCCTCCACCACTTTATGAAGAAAGGAACACCAGGATATACCATACTTACCCCTGACGAAGGACCACGTAACGCGTAGGGTTGCCGGGAGGACCAGTTACGGTGTAATACCAAAGACCGGAAGTGACGTAGAACGCCGGCTAGATCGGTGGTGATGTCGCAGAAACCGGAGTAGAACACACGAACTGGTCTGTCTCTATTTGTTTTTACACTGTCTTGTGTATAATCAATACCTGAACTTTCATAAAGCTGAAGCTTTTACTGAAGCAGTCCCTCTTGAAGTTATTGCCAAAACGGAGGTGAATTGTCTTCACAAGATACCGTTACGTGCCTAGTATAGGCACTTTTAAGTAAGTGCATATCTTACCACCTTTATGTGCTGAAACTCATATGAACGTACTTCACTATATTGCTCTTTTACTTTCTCACATCTTTTCCATATCACGAGGAGCGCTGAACATTGTGAACATTATAGATGATTCTCTGCAAGGTGTTGTAGGGGTCATTGGACAGCTGTAGTCTTAGCGTGGGAATTTGAGAGTTACTGGCAGCAGACAATCCGTAACACTAAAGTAAGCAACTAAATCAAGGGCCATTGAGCTCCTGGCTGATTAGATGAGAATTACAAGTAGCCAAATGTGCCAACTCGACTAAGTGGTTTTAGAAACGTAAACCAATGTGACTATCAGACCTTCCTCTTCACACACACTGGTCCACTTGCTGTGTTTTCATAAATGAATGTCCCCAATCATGCTTAAGTGTGGTGGTATACAATGGAAAAGATGACATCATAAAGGGAAAGCACCGCCAAGTAAGCAGGTCAGTACACAAGCAATTAAAAAAAAAAAAAAAGTGTGCACCGAGCACCCGCATTTTAAGTGATACCTGTGTCTTGTCACTGTTTTGGCACAGAAATGGTATTTGTGCTGGTGAAGTTTTTAATTAAAAATCAAAATACAATTTCATTGACGAAACGCAAAATAATTTGAAGCGACAGTACACGCGTGCTTCAGTGTGTGGTGTGACACTGCTAGTGTGTGTGGTGTGACACTATGTGTGTTATCTGGTTATGTGGCTGGCTGTGTTGTGTGGCTCTGGATGTGGAGGGCATCTCCGTGCATGCGTTTGCGACATGTGCATGGATATGCCCGTTTTTGAGTCAGTGCACATGCGAACACTTCTGCGCATGCGTGAGGAGCGCAAGTACGCGGTGAAGCGCATGGCGCCGTGTGCTCCTGCTCATGAGCGCAGTCAAAGGCGTTGATGCGCATGTCCGCAGTCACAGCTGCTCTAGAACCGCCGCTGTGTGAGTCCTCCGGCCAGGAGCAGCCCCCACTCTCTCCCCCTCGGCAAAGAGCCGCAGCCAGATTTTGTGTGTCTTTTTTATATAGAGAGTGCGAGTCTGCCCATCCCCGTCCGTCCAGCGCTGCCACCTCCTGGTGGAAACGGGCAACACCGACGGCCTCATCTGCCAGGAGTGATGTCACTTCCGTCTCCAAATCAACAACATTCACGCCGCTAAAGAAGTTTCACTTCAAAAACAGATACAAGTGATTGTAAACCTTTTAAGATGTTAATTCTCACAATGTTCACAAAAGAGGTCACTTTATATAGGCCGACCCTGTCCCTATTAATGTATAGCCAAATTGTAGTCCACCCTTTCATTAAATGCAAGCTCAGGCTTGTGTAGTCTGAAATCTTCAAAACGTCTCCAGGGAATGGCATACAATTACTTTATTATTTCAGATGAGCAGTCAATCCCAAGAACATAAAAAGGGGCCGAATGTAAAAATGAAAGACACTTCACAAAAAATATTTACACTGTTTTTTTCCTCCCAAAAGAGTTTCAGGTGACCTGGGTCTCTCAACCATTTCCCATCCAATTGCCTCCAAGTTCACTTCTCTATCCTGTAACTCCAGAAGGCCACACAGCCTGCTACAGACAACATATAGAACCAGCAATAAGAAATAGTTATATATCATAAAACATGCATCTCCTAGCAAGCGTACTGCTGGGTCCCTGCTGCTGCTGACGGCGGCACACACGCCCCTCACCAGTCCCTCACCTCCTTTCTAGCAGGCCCCGTTGTCTCCTCGCTTGTTGTCCCACTTCGTGCTGAGGCGCGTCAGCCAGCAGGGGATACAACAAGATTGTGTTCCCATGCGGCAACGCGTCACGGTGCGCTGTGAGCCAATCAAGAGGGAGATTGCTGGAGCCAAATCCCTTCCCACATAATTGCAAGACATTACCTGAAATGGACACAAAGCCAGAATGAAACAACCTAAAGTAAACTAAAAAACAAAAAGAAAAACGTAAATGTTTGGTTTCAGGCCCAGAATAAACCTGTCCCTTTTCATGCTATAAACATACTACAAATACAATGGACAGCAGCCAGCCCTCAGGCACAGACAAGAGACACTGTGTAACCCAGAGCAAAGAACGCTGGACATGTACTTAGAAAAGGTTTACTTCCAGGAGTAACCGGCTGTGATGACCCCATTCCTGTTGTAAGATGCAGCAAGGAGCAAACACCTAGCTGTAGTATCAGGAATCTGTGCGTTATGCGGACATTCTCCGTAAATATATACTGCGGGGCAGAGACCCATCACAGCATTGTAACCGGTTCCGAAGTTCATCAATTTTACTTGGATGTTAACAAATCCTAGAACCAATAACAGACTAGCAAGTTCATGGCCTCGCACACCTTGCCCGTTTAGGCCACGCCCCCATCGCTGCTAACAGACCGCAGTTGTCAGCAGTGCACGTCCCGCCAGAACGCCAGGTGAGCGTGTAGCACCCTCCAGAGGGACCTTAGCCTTAAATGACAGAGGAGATATGTTGCACCCACCAATTAATGTTGGTTTTAGTTTTGGGAGGAGATGCCAACAAAAAGGACACCTCTGGCCTTCCTGTGTGTCTGTGTATCCAGGTACATAGCGCTTCACAGCAGTAATACACGTGACATAACATATTGGGAATTAGCGCTTCAGACATAAAATAGGAAAAAGGAGTCCCTGCCCTGAAGAGCGTACAATTTAAGTGTTAAGTAGGGAGAACTTAGAAACAGTAGGAGGGTGTTCTGTTAAGTATGTCTACAAGGAGCCATGGTCAGTGAATAGGAGATGAATAGTATCAATGAGCGGAGCTACCCATATGCTTTATTAAAGAAATCTTTTAGGATCAGTCCTAAAAAGGTGGAGAGAGATGGTGCCAGTCTGATATTGAAGGGAAGGGCATTCCAGAGGTGTGGGGCAGTGAGTGAGAAAGGTTTTAGGTGGGAGAGGGCTTTGGATACAAAAGGCGTACACAGAGGACATAATTGAGCAGAACGCAAGAGTCGGGCAGGTAGAGAGAAATTAGGACAGATAAGGAGTAACAGAGGAATATATAGCCTTAAAAGTGAGGAGAATTTTCTGTGTAATACAGGATTTGATAGGAAGCCAGGGGAGGGATTTCAGCAGGAGACACCAAGACAGATTTTGGAGAGAGTAAATCTATTCTAGCAGAAGCGTTTAGGATAGATTGTAGGGGAAACGGGTGAGAGGCAGGAAGGCCGGACAGTAGAAGGGTACAATAGTTGAGAAGGGCGAAAATGAGGGTCTGCATTATAGTTTTAGGAGTAGAGGTCTTTCCGGGTGTTTTTTTTTTTTTTTAAACTTGTTCTATGATCTAATAAACTACGATATATTTTCTAGTAGGCCGGGCTCATTCCTGCCAGCTGTTTCTCGTAAGTTGTATTGTATTGTATGTCTTTATTTATATAGCGCCATTAATGTACATAGCGCTTCACAGTAGTAATACATGTGGTAATCAAATAACAGATAATATAAATAACAGATCATGGGAATAAGTGCTTTAGACATAAACATAACATTGAGGAAGAGGAGTCCCTGCCCCGAGGAGCTTACAGTCTAATTGGTAGGTAGGGAGAACGTACAGAGACAGTAGGAGGGAGTTCTGGTAAGTGCGTCTGCAGGGGGCCAAGCTTTATGTATCATGTGTTCAGAATATTCACAGTGCTATTCATATGCTTCTTTAAGCAAGTGTGTCTTAAGGTGGGTCTTAAAGGTGGATAGAGAGGGTGCTAGTCGGGTACTGAGGGGAAGGGCATTCCAGAGGTGTGGGGCAGTCAGTGAAAAAGGTTTAAGGCGGGAGAGGGCTTTAGGAAGAAGTTCTCTTCTTGTCTCCAGGCTCGTGAGCTCCTCCTACTTTGACAAGTTGGAGTTGGTGCAGGTCCATTCAGGATGATATAGCGGAGAGACAGACTTCAAAAAGGTAAATTTGTGACGCCAGCATAGAGGTGATATTTGAAACCGAGGTGGGAAGAGGTCCCAGGACAGACAAGAGAGATCAACAGGAGGAGAAGATGTTAGCAAACAAGACACTGAAAATAAGATGGGAGAGAAGAGGAAATCCAGGATAGAGTTCCATTACGGACACCAAGAGTATGGAGAATGAAGGAGAAGAGGTTGTCCACAGCATCAAAGGCTGCAGAGGGGATGAATAATATGAGCAGAGTGTAATGGCCTTCGTCTTTGGCAGCATGGTGGTCATTGGTTATTTTCGTGAGGGGTTGTTTATCACTGGAGTGAATATGATCAATGTTTGTCACAAACTAAGAATATTGGAAAAATACACCTGTACACATGATCAATGGCATGTGTTTAAGTACAGGTAGCTTGTGTGAACACTTCGTATTTTAAGGAAGAACTTATTTTGCTTTTGAAATATTACATTTATGATTGCCAAACTCTTATAATGATGAGGCACTCCAGAGTTTGGCATTCCGGGGCTACAAGCAGTAGCACACACAATTAGTAATTAAACTTGTCATACCTTCTGAATAGCCAGGTTGACATAATAGTTGCCATTTAACCTTGAGTCACTAACGGTCAGCTACAACACTTGGTATCTCATGACCTCCCACTTGAAAAAAATAATCACGATAAGTAACTATTGTACAGTAATACATCACGTTGGAGACAACTCTTGTGAGGAACCCTGAAAGGACATTTCCATCGCAGTGCTCAGGACAAATGGATACCTAGTATTCCTTAATTTAATGTGGGTCAAATTAAGTACAGGGACATAAGGTATTTTGCACAGGTTTATACAGATTGAATGAGCAACAGAGGCTAAAATAAATGAACAAGTATATCTAACTACCGACTCCATTTCCTACTGAAACGAGTGGCTCAGTAAGTAGTGACTAAAAACAATGACACAGAGTTTGAAGTAGAGGAGCCTAGTTCAAATCCCTGTGTCAGCTCTGTCACATTGGGCAAGTCACTCTCTCCCTGTGCTTCAGGCACCAAAAACAGATTGTAAGCTTTATGGGACAGGGACTCATGGCTGCAAAAATTCTATGTACCGCGCTGCACACAGGGTGAGATCTACACAAGGGGAAACGCCTTCATTATATAGTCACTCAACCAGACTATTCCAATCTACAGAAAATTGTAAACTAATGGGTATAGCATCACCTCAGCAACTATGAGCACCTAGAAGCATAGATCTACCAGTGTCTAAATATTAGAGAATATGTATTTTAAATTAGTGTGAAAAGGATGGCATGGGTTCACAACTCAATATTGTGACAAACACTGCACAATAACAGTATGCAAGGGGGTTGAGGATTTAAAAAAATGCTTCCTCAATCATCTAAAAAATACTTAGTGCACTAATGACACTATGAATATATAATTACAGTTAAAACTTTAAAAAATAAAATGTAAAGGCATTGTGATACCTAAAATGATGACGTTCTTACAGTCTTAATGGCCAAGGACATGTAGGCCTACTGTAATATAATGAAGCAAACCAATACTAACTGAGTTGCTGTAAAGAGAAGGTCAACATCCCTCATACCCCCTTGTGGGCATCCCCCTATACCCCCCTTTGGACAGTCACTTAAAAAAAAAACCCTCATTTGGCATCAGGTTTAAATTAATCTGACTATGGATTTAAACGTAATCACATTTAAGTGCAATAATGTTTCAATTCTATAATGTTTGCAAGTGATCAATCATGTGTTCACCCCCCTCTCTGGAATGGGCAGCAATGATGCTGAAAAATCCAGCTCACTGCTCCACAAAAACACTCTCCTCCCCCCACCCCCGCCATGACTGCAGGATCGCGGCCTGGAGGATCTTGGAAAATAAAATCGGATTCAGGTAATCCTAGCCGGAGAGTGGGCACAGAAATCAAGCAGCTACATAAAGCAGGCGGGGAGCGGATGTGATAGGCCCCGGTGACACCACGGCAACCCCCTTCCTGTTAATCTCCTACGACGCCTCTTTGCAACAAACATGGCGAGCCGGGGATAGCGTGGCTGTGCCTGCTCTGATACAATGAAAAGACGGTCTGATCTGCAGCCCCAGCGCCTCCCCTTCTGGGGCATCAACAGCACGCCGGGCCTTGTCCCTCCCTCCCCTCCAGCTGTGTGAGGGGAAGCTGCTATACAAGCACTGCGGATCCCTATTCATACTCCCAATAGTGGGTCATCCCAGCAAGGCAGGGATCTGAGAGAAACCAGCCTCTCCCTCCCCGTATATACCGCTGCCTCCCCTATCCGGCCATGGTAACCGATCATCGCTCTGCATTACGCCCACCCCCCGTTGTGGTCTCCTTTACAGATCTCTTACAATCCCGGCATTCAAGTTACCATCAACAATCTGACCAGCCTGTTGCTTTTACACTGTGGTTATCCGACCCACCCCCCCCCCAAAAAAAAAACCAGATTAGTGGGGGTTACATAACCATTCTGGGGATAGAAGTCTCTTCCCCACAATGTTACCAGCCATACATGCACCATTTAGCAGAGTACTGATTTGTTTACTTGCCAACAGCACCCAGCGCACACCGACATTGTTGTGAAAGGTGTCAATGTATATAAGTGGGAGATTGTATAATATATATTATACACTCACATATACATAAATAGATGTACGTATGAACACGTGAACGTCCATGTACACACCCGTTTCAGGCAGCAATTGATGGGTGATACATATGGACGCGGGGTACAGATACAGAGGGCATACCTAGGGGGGTACAGATACACAGAGGGCATACCTAGGGGGGGTACCGGAAAGATGCTCCGCCCCAGTCATGTATAGTAGGACCAGTGTAGCGCTAATGGAAAATATTAAGAGTATCAATAACAAAATCACTAAATAATGAGTTAGGTGCGAAGGGCAAACAGGGACGGGTGCAGAGGGAACAAGGCTATTACATGTATGTACACAGTGATGCAGACGTGCCAAGTCATGTCATACCCCCTATATGTAACAGAGGCTGCCCTGGTGGATCACAATACAGGAGAGGATGTCCCTGGCACGCAGAGCAGTGATGTGTGTGTATGCGGTGATGGGGATCCCGGGGAGAGGTTGGGTGCGGATTTACCTTCCATCTCCATGTCCTCGGGCTCGCTGAGCTGCTGCTCCCCGGCTTTCTGCTGCTGCTGCTGCTGCTGGTGGTGGTTCATGTCTCCGGGCGCGGCCTCCGCGGCCTCGGTGTGTCCTGCTCGCTGCGGGCCCGGCGGGAGGAGGGCGGAGAGGGGCCTCGGCGCGGGGGGGAGGGCGGCGGGAGCCGGCGGCAGCGACACGCGCACGTATTTACTCGCTATTCGCCCAATTTCGGCGCCGTTAGTAGGGGGAGGTGGCTGCGTCTCCCCGGTGCGGCCTTCCGCGGCTACCGGAGGAGGACCTGCAGCAGGGGGGGGGCGGACTCACTGTGCTAAACCGGGGGAGGGAGTCACCGTTACCGGGCCGCAGGGAGCTCGCGTGCTGCTCCCCTCCCCCTCCTCATTGGTGGGATGAGAGCGGCCGGTGCGGCGGGAGCCCCGGGGCCCTGTCAGCCTCCGCCGGACACAGCGAGGCGTGTCTCTCCTAGCACCCCCGCGTGTGTTTATATGCAGAGCTTCATCCGCACCGTCTCCTGCCCGCCTGTTTCCCCGGAGAACAGGACCGGGCGAGCCGCTAGCCGGGTGTATCAGGATTATTATGTATTATTATTGTTTTTTGTTGTTGTTACCCTCCCCTCTTTTCCTTTCTTCCCTATCTCCCTGCCCGCTTTCTTCAGCCTCTATGTGGAGACGCCAGGCTCTCAAAATGGCGGCTCAATGAGATGTCACATCCGCATGGGGCAGCGTGAGAGGGGGAGGCGCGTGAAGCGATGAGGACGGGGGTAGGGGGGGGAGGCGCGTGACGCGATGAGGAGGGAGGAGTCATCAATGCGTGAGGCTATCATCGCCCCCGCCCCCTCCTGCTGCTGCGTTACCTCCCCTCATTAGCCACGCCCCCCCCTTTCTTTCCATCACATTTACTATTGAAACCAGTCTCTCCCACACTGGGCACATCACAGCAGCTACAGCTTTAGTGTAGGGTTGTCCAAAGGGGCCAGGTCAGAAATCATGTAGGTGTAGAAAGGCCACAAGTGTGTTATAATATAATTGTTGGTGCATTCAAACAGTTGAGAATTATAATATTTCATCATTTTGCAAGCATCCATAACATCTGTGCCATGTATATCTATTTATTTATAAACTGTTTTACCAGGAAGTAATATGTATATTGACATTACTTTTAGTTACACGTGAGTTTTAGGGTGAAAAACGGCACTTTGCTCCTACTGATTTCATACTACTGTAGTTCATACCGAGTCCCAGGGCTACATCTGGTTTGGGGGCCGCCCCGTTGTAGAGCCCTGTCAATGTGGGGTCCTCACTCCTATGAAGACGCCTTAACAAATGCAATTTATTATATGCAAAGACCATTTACCACTACAACATTTGTGTTTCTGGATTCTACTTATAGTGATATACGTAAAATAGAAATGAGGATAACTTCGATCATTGATCAAGTCAGACATTTTTCTATAAATTGTTGTAATTAGCTGAAGGTTCTCAGCTTCAACCAATAGGAAACAGGTGCTCCTCAGCTCCCACACACAGGCAGGAATACGGACACCTAGTTTAACCCTTTAACATTAGGTTGGGAGCTCCATGGGGTATTGGCTCCTTGTACCTCAAAATGTTTGCGTACTGCATACAATTCCAGCACTATTTAAGGAACAAGCATACATCGGGTGGAGTTTTTATTCACAAGTTCTTCAGCCAGGAGATCTTAATAACAAAAACATAAAACTAATTTCTATCCTGCATCTCCTAGAAGTCTATTTATAAAAGACATTTGTTGTGGTTCATGGCAATTTTTTTGCAAAGAGCTGAATGAAAAGGCTTGTTCAGGAGGTTTATTACATCTTTTGAAGCAGGTTTGTGGCAATGAAGGTTTACCCCACTTTATTCAGGGTAGAGTTCTTTCATTTTTTTTGTTTTTACTGTAAGAACAGGAAAATCATGACAACCCTGTACGGAACGAGGTATGTGTAGGGTTGGAAACTGAATGTAACTGGACTGCGTATTTAAAGAACACCGTAACTGAAGAAAGTTGCAGAGATGTCAACTTCTAATGACTGAAATTGGTAAGATTTGCAGATGCCAGACCAATGGAAAAAATACTGATTTTTATCAGTTACAGATGACAAATGCTAAAAATCAGTAACATTCAGAAAATATGACTGCCACGCTCACTATAATCGCGGTCTTACAAATATTCCATGAGTTTAACAGAGAAGTAATGCATGGAATCTTTTGAAAATCAGTATCATCCGTCCTTAGGAAGAGAGAGAACTCTCAAAAGCTTGTCCTATAATATCAATTGTTAGTCCAAATAAAAAAAGTACTGCCTAATACTGAAGTACTCCTTTATTTTGCACTTATACATTGAAGCATAGGTCTCAGGGCTGTATTTAGAAAGATCTGTAGAATATTTTTGTTATAAAAAATGCAAAGGTAGAGAATTTCTCAAGAATACAATTTTTATTAAGAGGAGTCGTGGTATTCTGGGTTTCTACATTAAAAGTAACGGTTCTGTATATATACAGTACTACCACCACACTGCAATATTTAAGGCCACAAAATTGCAAGCACGTGGGATATACGCATGCGCGGGCCAGCAAGCACCGATCGCGCATGCTCAGGCCGGCAAGCTGCGAGAAAACCGGGAAATTTACAGACATTTCAGGATACCAGGACAGGGGACAAAAAACTGGACTATCACAGCTAAACTGGGACATCTGGTCACAATATCCTCTGAAGCATAGGGGAGATACCTGTCTTTATATTTTGTTCAGTTTGGACGGGCTCAAATACCATCGATACAGTAACTGTTTTCTTTAATTATGTTATTCATGGAGACCCTTGCTGTGTCTTCCCGTATATCTCCCCAAGTCTCAGAGTCTCTCGGCTCCCCCAGGTCTGCTTCCCATTTTCTGATATGTGATCCTCCCCTCCCTCTTTCTTCCGGGATCAGATCCTGATATGTGTTGGATATCAGACTCTCCCTGCTTCAGCACAGGTGGCTTAATCAGTGGCTCAGTCGAAGACTGAATTGGTCTGTGAATCGCATACCATTACTAGATAGGTACTGGTGTCTGGTAGACCCTTCTGGAGTATGCGTTGATTTGTCTAATTTGTATGTATCGGGAAAAGTTCTGCTTTCGGTATATTTTGTGACTGTTTTACTGTAAATAGCCAAATGTTTTAACTGCTCCTTCTCCAACCGTGTCTCTGATTCTGGTGATTCTATTATCTATCTACCACATAAAGCTCTCCCTCCCCATGCCCAGTAAAAACATGGGGTTACCAAAGAAAGGAATCATGGTGCTGTTTGGTTGTAGTAACCCTTTCTTTACTTCTATGGCATCCCATATTTGAATGGGATGGCGAGTGGTGGGGACTATAGCACCTCCTTTGGTTGTATGTTCCCTGGGTATCAACATTATATCTTCTAGTGATGTTGGGAGGGTATAATGGTTTTCGATATCCACCTAATTAACCTTATTGGGTGGGGTGTGCCAGAGAAACTTCTGGGCAATTTGAGCTACTCAAAAGTATTCCCAAAGCTGCCCCTTACCAAGTCAGTTGGTAAGGTCAGCCAGAAACTGCTGTGGGTTAAAGTTTCTAAATGTTCTAGTGAGGAGAACTTAGGGCTTGATTGGGGCGGTTTAATTTTCCTTACACAGAATACTATTACATGGTCACTGAAAATGTCAGGAAGGCATGCCAGAGGATTGGATTCTGCTGGGATTTGAGGAGAGAATCCAGTCTAGCAAGGAATGGTTGTGTGATTTCAGGTTTGTCCGTGTGGCTTGGGAAATGATTTGTGTTAGGTTAAGTGACTTGAGTTGTATCTGGATTTTGTGGTTTTTAGGGTCGAGCCAATTGTAGTTGAAATCCCCAAGAACTAGAAGCTCACCCTTTTCATTCAGAGAGGAAATGGAGCCAAGAAACTGGGTGAGATCAGTCAGGGATTGTAGAGGGGCTTTAGGGGGGCGGTAGATGCCAGCAACCAAGATGGGCTTAGAAAAGGGGAGGCAGATTTTGCCAACTAGGATTTCAAAAGAGGGTTGGCTTGGGGGGCAATTTAACAGTGTAAATTGTAAGGTGTCCGATATAAAATAACACCCCTCCTCCTCTCTTTGACCTATTGTGACGATAGGGGTTGCTGGCATCACTAACTGTTATGAAGCCCAGCTAGCTACCCCTAAATCTATGTAACTTGGCCACCTTTGTAAGGCTTATTTTGACCAAATGTATTTAACCTCTGGGGAAGAACAGGGAATGTGTAAATGTATTTCCATGTCTGTAAGAATGTATTTCAAAGTCTGTATTAGTTATTACCTGTAAATACAATCCCACAGTTTAGTGAATCACTATTCTTCTGTAAATGTGCCTTGAGTGTCAGCCCTACCAGAAGGCAAATGAGATATTCCATTCTTACTATAATTTCTATGGAGAAGGCAAGCCACTTAAATTGAAGCTTTCTATAGAATTGATAGGATTAGGGACAGCTAGGTGTCGGGACTCCTAGGGTGGGGGGGGAAGGTTGAAAGGCTGATATTCAGATCTGGGAGTAAGCGCATTGTATTGCACAGACTGATTTAATCAGGCATGGGTTTTAGCATGCCCTCTGGCTGTTGTGGCCCAACCTTAATCAATGTCCAGCAGCCCCCTCCCATGTAAATTATTGCCACAGAGGGATATATAAAGGGGTGCTGCTGATCAGAGAATCAGTTCTACTTCCAGAGAGACACTCTGGGATGGAGTGTGGAGTTCTACCTTCAGAGCGCCTCTGAGAGCAAGAGAAGCTAACAGACAGAGTGTTACGCTGTGCTCACCACAAACTAGACGAAACCCCTGTGCTGAGATGGGAATAGGCAAACACCAGCCACAGACACGGGGACCCCGTCCGGAATGTAGAATGGTCTTGCTGGCCGAGTCTAGGGCAGGAGAGATCAGAATAAACGTATACTTGCCAGGTCCGATGCAGGAGAGGTCCGGAGCGTGGGAGTTACTATTGCCAAGGTCAGGACTGGAGAAGAGCGGATAGTCGGAGTTCAAAGCTAGGGGTCAGTGCAGGAGAGGTGCGGAGAGCCAGGTGAAACCGAGATCACTATTCCAGAGAGCGAAGGGTCCAAGGGCAGGCTGGGTCGGTACACGGGAGATCAGAACTAAGAACAAGGTAACAGCACAGGCACAAGGCAGCTTAAGCAGAGGCAAACACAGGTAACGTGAGTCTATGCTCAGCCAAAGTGCCAGTGGCACAGCTGAGCATAATAGCAGGCACTGACCAATCCCCCGGGGGGTGGAGGGGAGGCGGGACTTCTACAGAGTCCAGTGATAGGCTGGATTGGGCTAAGGCAGCTGCAAGAGATGGAGCTAATGAGCACTTCTTGACACGTCGCTCGGGTGCGGTGACGCGCCATGCATCCAGCCTCTAATCCCACGATGCGGGGTCCACGCCTGCGCACTGCTCCAGCGGAGGGCGCCACTCCTGCGGGGACACCCCGCGCATGCAAGAAGAGACGCGCGAGGCCGACCGGGAGCGGGGAGGGCCAACAGCGGGCGCCGGATCGGGCCGCAGGTAAGTGCGGGTGCGCGGAACCTGCGCAGGGATGCTGGTGGACCCCCGAGTCCTTACAGTACCCCCCTCTTCAAGAGAGACCTCCGGGCGATTCCAGCGGGGTTTAAGGGGATATCTCTGATGGAACTTCTTGATAAGTTCAGGTGCGTGAATCTGTGGGTATGAAACCCAAGAACGCTCCTCTGGGCCATATCCTTTCCAGTGGATGAGGTACTGAGTGGTCCTCCTGGATATTCGGGAATCAATGATAGCCTGGATCTCATACTCCTGTTGTCCCTGCATGAGTTGAGGAGGTGGTGCTGTGGGGGAGCGATCCGGGAACTGTGATAGGCAGGTTTCAGCAAGGAAACGTGAAACACGGATGGTATCCTCATAGATGCTGGAAGTCGTAAGCGGTACGCCACCGGGTTGGAAGGGACCCAAAAATCTTGGTGCAAGCTTGAGTGTGGGAGTTTTTAAGCATATGTTCTTAGAGGAGAGCCATACCTTGTCTCCTGGATTTAGTACAGAAATCTTGCGGCGGTGGCAATCAGCTTGAGTCTTCTGCCTGGAAGCAGCTTTCTTCAAATTCTCTTGAATCTTAGTCCAAGGTCTGGACCCGGCTTTCCGCTGCAGGAACCCCAGAGGAAGAGGGAGTGATGGGTAGATATGCCGGATGATACCCATAGTTCGCGGTACAGAGGTTCTTAGGTTTTGCCAATTATTACCGCAGGTTCATAAAGACATTTTCTACCGTAATCGCACCCATCACAGCCCTCACCCAGAAGAGCGCCAATCCAGCACTATGGCCCCCTGAAGCTATCATGGCATTTGAAGTTCTCAAAAAGGCTTTTGTCACAGCACCCATCTTGGTGTATCCGGATCCAGGACAACCCTTCACTCTCGAGGTAGATGCTTCGGACATATGAGAAGGGGCGATCTTATCCCAAAGAAAGAACCCACAAGCCAGATTGCATCCATGTGCATTCTTCCCTAGGAAATTCTCCGCAGCAGAATGGAATTATGATGTGGATAACGTGAGCTTCTCGTGATCAAAATGGCCTTGGAGGAGTGGCGTCACCTGCTGGAAGGTGCAGAGTACCTCGTCACCATCATTATGGATCATAAAAACCTCTTGTATATTGAGACTGCCCGTCATCTGAGTGCCCGGCAGGCACGTTGGTCCCTCTTCTTCACCCGGTTCAACTTCCTTATTTCATACCTCCCGGGTTCAAAGAATGTTAAAGCAGACGCACTGTCTCGTCAATTCGCTGTAGAAGATAAGACAGTGGACCACCAAGAGACTATTCTTCCCTCTAAATGTGTCCTTTCGGCCAATACCTTCGATGCACTGGCTGAAATCACCAAGTTTCAGGATCAGATTCCTCAGGGTCTCAGGGTGCCAGTTGGGCGACTGTTTACACCCCCTACCTTTCACCAGAAGGTAATGCAATCGGGGCAAGCGGCCAAGACAGCAGGTCATCCAGGAATCAAAAGGACTATAGATCTCTTGCAACGAACCTTCTGGTGGCCAAGCATGCGAAAGGATATTCAGCATTACATCTCAGCATGTCCCACCTGCGCACAAAACAAGACACCACGGAATAAACCTCCAGGACTCTTGCAACCCCTCCCCATTCGTGATCGACCATGGGAACATCTCTCGATGGACTTTATTGTCAACCTTCCCAAATCTAAGGGAATGGACACAATACTAGTAGTGGTCGACCGCTTTTCTAAACAAGCGCACTTTATCACACTCAAAGGCTTACCCAGCGCCCCTAAACTAGCTGAGGTATTTGTGAGGGATGTCTTCAGGCACCATGGGTCACCCCAAACCATAGTCTCTGATCGAGGGTCGCAGTTTGTCTCAAGATTCTGGAGGGCCTTCTGTAAAAGACTTAACGTGGCACTTCACTTCTCCTCTGGATACCACCCGCAGACCAATGGGCAAACTGAACGAACCAACCAGTCGCTAGAGCAGTTCCTTCGTTGCTTCATATCCGACTCTGAAGACAATTGATTCGATCTACTCCCATGGGCAGAATTCGCACACTATAACCTCAGGAACGAGTCCACTCTACAGTCTCCATTTTTTCCAATTATGGCTTCCATCCCTCTACCCTTCCTCAGTCTCATCCTAGTACAGGAGTTCCGGAGGAGAGGATTCAGGATCTTCAGGCTTCCTGGCCTAAGATTCAGGATAATCTCAGACGGGCCACTGCTATGCAGAAGAGACAGGCTGATCGCCATCGTCAGAAACCACCCAATTATGCCCCGGGTCAGAAGGTATGGTTATCCACAAAAAACATCAGGTTAAAAGTCACGTCCCCAAAATTGGTACCCAGATATATCGGTCCATTTCTAATATTGGAGAGAATTAATCCTGTCACCTACCGTCTGAAATTGCCTACAACTATTGGGATTCCCTCTACTTTTCACTGTTCCCTACTGAAGCCATTCATACCTAATCCTCAGGGTCAACACGTCACACCCTGTCCCAGACTGGTTAACGGACAAGAGGAATTCGAGGTGCAGTCTATCTTGGACTCTCGTATCTCTAGAGGAGGACTCCAATATTTGGTACATTGGAGGGGCTTTGTCCCCGAAGAGAGGTCTTGGATTCCGCAGGACCAGGTACATGCTCTTAGGCTGACCCGGGCATTTCATCTTAAGTTCCTTCTGAAGCCTTGTATGGATCGTCCAGAGGCCAACCCTGAAGGGGGGGGGGGGGTACTGTAAGGACGCCGCCTCTCTTACCTCCCGCGGCCGCCCGTCACGGCTCCCCACTGCTTATCTCTCCCACCGCCAAGGTGCACAGGATCCAGTCCCGCATCTCCTCCCTCCACCCGGCTGCACGCGAATTCCCTGCAGGGCAGACTCCCGCACGCACCAGCGCCTGCCAGTCGTATTCTCTCGGCTGCTCGACTATCCCACCCCCGCCAGGTGTCGCGTGCTCGCGTGTAAGGCCACCCCTGTGGTGTCAAATTACCTGCAGTCTCTCACACCTGTCCTGCATCCAGCCTCAGCCTATCAGCGCTCTACCTAAGTCTGACTTCACTGCTGGTAGTTCCCTATTGGCTCTTCTCTGTATATAGTGCAATCAGCCCTAAGCTGGTTGCTGAGCATAGCCAGTCTTTGGTTGTGCTTGCTACAAGCCACTTTGCAGTCTGTTCCTGTCTCCTTGTAATAGATCCTGCTCTGTATCCAGACTCCTGACTTCTGGCACCCTTGAACCCTGACTCGCTTATCGGACTTCTACCTTCTCCACTCCTGGACCTCTGGCATTAGACTTCGACTACTCTTGACCTCTCCAGCCCTGATTCCGGCAAGTGCCTCTATGATCCGACACTCTCCTACCCTGAGCCAGGCTATCCACAACTACTTCTGCTTACCGGACCCGCCCACGCGGCTTTAGGGCGGTGGTTTACCTGTATCCCCACCTCGGCGTCGCGATCCAGTCCGGTTTGTGGTGAACACCCGTGACATTCCCGTGACCGTAACCCCTTAGTGTGCAGCTCTCTCTCTAAGTACTTCTTTGAAGGTTTGACATTGTACAGGCGGTTCTCGCTTATCTGCCGGAATCTGTCCCACAAACCACTGTCGGATAACGGACCGTTGGATTGCGGGTCCATGTTAATCCATGGCTGTGAGCGTCGGATAAGCGGTTCCGACATTGGATAATTCATCCAGCAGACTGCATTATGCAGCATCAGATAAGCCATTAGATGGAAAATGGACCGTCGGATACTGAGGACCACCTGTATTTGTATTGTCATTTTGTAGCATTAACTATGTGCGCATAACAAAAAAGACATAATATATGCGGTAAAAAAATAAAGCATAATACTTGAAAGTAAAAATTATGAGAAGAGTCCATGTCCCAAAAATCTAACAACCTACATGATGTGTTAGGCGTTATAGTGTAAGGAAATGGGGGACACGTCCCCCACGGCGTGTCCCCTCCTTACCTGGACGAACTCCCGCAGCGGCCGCCCCCGCATTACCCTGTCGGGCCTCCGCTCGCGGCGCCCGTGCGCGACTACCTGCTCCACCTTCAGCAGCACACGCTGCCACACTTCCGGGTCGCACGCGCACAGGTCTTACAGGGCGCGCACGCATCCCACCTTCTATCCCCCAGCTCCGCACGGGTGGCCCCGCCTCCGCCCATCGCGGAACGCTCCGCCTCTCATCCCAGCCACACACCTGACTTCCTCATCCTCTCTGCCCCTGAGCCTATCCCTGGAACAGCTCGGACACTCCTCCGCCCCTCCTCTGCCCTCTGTTGGTCCGCTATTTTTTATTACCCCGTTCTCCCTCTCCTTCCTCGCTCTGCATAGCTTGTAGTAGCCTTGTGCTGTTTGGAGTTCTGTGCCTGGATCTCTTCTCTGCTTCCAGTTCGTGATTCTGATTCGGCTCGTCTGCGTACCCTCTCTGGCTTTGGACCCTGGCTCCCTCCTGACTACGTGTACCCCTCTGACCCCTGGACTTGGCTACGGATTACGACTTCGCTGTTCTCTCCTTCCCACGGCTTACGGACTCACTTCTCGGACCTCTGGCGCCCCGGTTTCGGCAAGTATCAAACTACCCTAATCTCACCAGACCCGGCAACGCACTCTACCACACTCCAGGCATGCCCTCACTGCTGTGGGTGTGGTATATTCCCTTCCACCTCAGTACTGGGGACTGGTCTGGTCAATGGGCAGCACAGCGTCACATATAGAGAAAAAGTACATTGATTTTTTTTATAGGTAAATTTAGTAAGTGCACAAACAGTGGGTCATTAAGTCACATTATAATTCTATCAAAATACTTTATTGTGAAGTGACTTTTCAAGTGGGTTTGAAGATGCGAGGGGGAGCTTGGCATACTGTATAATGAGTATTCTAGACATGGGAAAGAACTCAGGCAAGACTGAGCAGTAGAAATGCGTGGAACAGAGAGAAAGGCCTCCTTGGAAAGACTGCAGGAGGTGAGCAGGTTACATTAGAGATGAGAGCATTTTTATAATGAGGGGGAGAGGAGTGAAGAGCCTTGAAGGGGAGGAGAGCTTTGTAGGTGATACAGAATTTAATTGAAAGTCACTCAAGGAATTTGAAGAGGAAAGACAGAGATTTGGAATATAAAGATGATTGAAACGGGCACTTCTGATAGCAGAAAGGCATTCGATGATTGTCAAAATTGGGTTTCCTGTTCAACAATATGCTTATAATGCCATTGGAACATATGAAACAATAGAAAAGATAACTACTCTATATTTAGACTGATCTTCTTAATAACTCCTCTTATTTAATGGTTGAAATACCTTAAAAAAGTAAGTGCTGCCCGATTCAAGAAATTCTAAACCCATGAAACTATTAAGTGTAAAACATTTTTGACCCATACGGTAAAAGGTTTTGTACAATATTTATGATTTATAATCAAGAGAGGTCATTAAAAAAAAATACGAGTTTCAATAAAAGGGGGGGGGGGGGGATCAGTGAAATAATAAACTGAACACCCTCCATGGCCCAGGTTGAAAATAAACTTTGGGACATAATGCTTATGGAAAAACTAACTTCCATGATACGTGACTCACGCTGGTTTCTAATCTGCTGCTTAATCTTCATACCCCTTCTCATTCATCTCCTACTCTTATCCTCCAGTACCTGGGGACTCTCTCCTCCTACCTCTCACCCTGCATTTCACAATGCCCTCCATATTTGATGTTTTCTCACTCCTTTGTAAACTTTTCTCTTAATATCATACAAAAGAAAAAAGAACCCAGTCTTGCAGCACTCAATAATTCGAAATGTAATGTTGTAAATTTAAAATATACTTTATTAATAACCTTGAATAAAAAATAGGGTGTTAAAACGTAATTAAATGATAATAAACAGCTCGTGACTGTATCCTTGATACCCCACCTACGGTAAGGTGGGTAGGTGTAAATAGAGTCCCTAATGAATATTGGGGATCAAACGCTACGGATAGTAGCTACCTAGAAATATAGGAAAAAGGAGCCTCTGAGAGCCCACTTGAAGACACTCTCCTTGCGAGTTTAACCAGGCGTATGGTACACACTAAATTGATACACTGAGGATAGGTACAGTATTGTAGTATGGCATAATGTGCGCTTGGTTAGACCTATGTGATGTCTGTCCCTGATATAAATATGCACTGTGTGAGCCAGGTCTATGGTAAGAACCTGTGTAGCCCCCACTGTTGATCATAGGTGCAGACTCATGGACACACTAAGTAGAGAGATACAGGATAGTATGGCATTGGCTAAAGCATAAAGTAATCCTATAGACACCTAAACTGTAGGTGAGGTAGGTTGTTGAAACACCTGTTGGTAGCAGTTGATACAGTGGTGCTATGCATATGTTGTTAACCAGGGTAAACCTTAACTCGTATCAATATAGGTTGTCAATGTTATCTGCTGTTGCTGCCCAATGGACGCTGTATTAGGAGCCAGATGCAGATACTAGGTATATATATGCAAATACCCTTACGTGAGCGTGATACTGTGCTGCGCACAAAGGGTGAATAATGGCATAGAGGCAACCTCCAACGTGTCTGCAGTGGCACAGGAGGGTTAGCACTAATCAGTAAATGTGATGTTGTAGGCTGTAACCCCCTGCGGTGCTGTTCAGCAGATAATGGGTTAATGTATAGTAGGAAAGCCAAATGCTCAGCTCAAAAGAGTGGGGTGTAAGGATGGTTGAACCTGGGTTTAGTTTGTGAAACCCATATACGCACCACCCTCCCTCTCAATGATTAGCTGACCTGTATCTGTAACCAAGTGAAGGAACTAACTTATAACGCACAGTCCCCTACATCAGCGCTGATCTTGGTTATATCAGCGCTGATGTGCTCGAGGACTTGCCTGTCTGAAGGTGAGTAACTCAATAGCCCCTCAGGCTGGAGGATCCCGCGATAGTGTTGTATAGCGCGATCCCATGTAACATGCACAGGCAGGGAGGCTTAGGATATATACAGACGCTGATAAATATCAGAATGCTGCTGCATTTTAAATAAATGAGCTTCCCGCGTGTGTAAGAGGTAGGTGGCCGACGCGCGCGTTTCACGTAGTGAACGCTTCTTCAGGGCATTTATATTTATATTTCTGGGTAGCTACTATCCGTAGCGTTTGATCCCCAATATTCATTAGGGACTCTATTTACACCTACCCACCTTACCGTAGGTGGGGTATCAAGGATACAGTCACGAGCTGTTTATTATCATTTAATTACGTTTTAACACCCTATTTTTTATTCAAGGTTATTAATAAAGTATATTTTAAATTTACAACATTACATTCCGAATGATTGAGTGCTGCAAGACTGGGTCCTTTTTTCTTTTGTATGATATTATCACGTCTCCATCCAGTCAGCACCTCATTGTGGTCTAACACTAGCTGTGCGGGTTCCTTTTGCGTGTAGTAAACTTTTCTCTTCTCACAAACTTCCCCACTTCCCTCCTATCCACATTTCTTCATTGCTCCTCCCCTCCACCTATGCATGTGCCCATACACTGCACCACTATTTACACACCTCTTTCCCAACAACTTATTCACCCCTAAATAAAAAGCACCCCCACAAATCCTCTATTCGCATTTTTACCCTCTCTCTCTACTCCTCTTTAATGCTGAGGATTTCTCTTCTAATCCTGGACCCAGCCATATACACTTCTGCTCTCACCCACGTCTCTATGCCACCTCTTCCCCTGATAATGGTAGTAACCCATCTAATTTAATACTGACTAACCTTAAAACTCACATCCCAAAAGAAGCATCCCAATAGCCTGGACTCATGGTTACTATCCCGCACTCAGTCACTCCTACCACCGATTGTGGCCAAGCACTGCCATCTACTGCACTTTTTCCCTGACCTACGGTCTCTCTAAATCTCCCAACATACCACTGTGACGGTGAGGGGGTAACCAGGCTCACTAATAAAGGTTAAGCCCACTTGGTTGCCCCTGAGTCACGTGGTGGGGTCTTAGAGTGTCAGCTCTTGGACCTGGCCGTCGTGTATGTACTGCTAAGCATTGTATGAAAATATGCGACAATAAAGAATTTAGAGCGTAGAGGCGGAGGCTTCGCGGGGGACATTTTGGATCCGTGAATCCCATCATCGCTACGTCAGCGCCCCCGGGTATGGATGCACCCGGCAGGTACCCAACGTATCACGTGCACCAACAACACTATCGTGGGCAATGCTGTACCACACATTGGGTGGGGTTATTGACTTTGTGGACACCGGGTTGATTGGGTGCCCAAGGGCCCCTAGGTACTGTAGTTTTGTAGCCCAGAACCCCAGTAACTGTGTTTTCTCTTTTCTCTGTGTTTATTGTAATTCACTGTGTGTACGTCTGTTTCAATGGAATAAATGACAATTTGTTTTACTTCTTGGTTTTGCTCAGTGTTATGATCCCGGTATAAATGTGTAATTGCCTGGTCTCCCGTGACACCTGATTTTTTATGTATTATAATGTATCAAGCATTTTTTTTACATTTCTGTAGCAACCATTTACAAAGTCACATCCCCTTCCTCTTTTGAAACTGGCTCTGGCAAACTCTGTTTTGAGCCCTGCCCTCTCTCTTGCAGTGCACCAATTGTATCTAGTGACTGCCTGGTCACATGATCTTCCCCACAGAACTTTGTATCTTTAGTCCTCTTCTGCTACACTCAGCCATTCCACCACCCCCCCCCCCCCCCCCCCCCCCCCGGTCAAGGAGAGATCTATGGCAAGAGTGGATCCCAGTGGCAGGAACAGCAGGGAGCAGGCAGGGCTCATCGAGGTCATAGGTGGAGGTCGGAGTCAGGCAACAGGTAGCGTGGTCGGGGTCACAGGCAGAGGTCAGAGCTAGGCAGCAGGTAGCGTGGTCGGGGTTACAGGCAGAGGTCAGAGGTAGGCAACAGGTAGCGTGGTCGGGGTCACAAGCAAAGGTCAACAGCGAGGAGGCAGGAACAGGACTGGGACTAGTGAACAGGACTAGGACTAGGGAACAGGACTTGGACTAGGGAGCAGGATTGGGCAACAGCAAACAGCAGCAGCAGTGACCACAGGAACCTAGTAGGAGCTGGAGGAACCAGTATAAACAGGCACTGAGATACAGGAAGGGGAAGTTTATAAAGGCAGGCTGAGAGATTGAACACAGGTGCAGAGGTGTCAGGTTTCAGAGTCTGGAAGGTTCTTTGAGATAGCTAGCAAGAGAAGCAGCAATCCCGGTGGATGTGCATTGGTACTGCAGATTAGGACATCAGGAAGAATCTGACATTACTCCCCCCTCTCGAGCGTTCTCCGGAAGATCTTTCCTAATCTTGTCCAGATATCTCTGGTGAAAAGCCCTGACCAGTTGTGCAGCATGTACGAAATGTTTTGGTTCCCAGGATCTCTCCTCTGGGCCATAGCCCCCCCAGTGGACCAGGTATTGGAGTCCCCCTCGGTGTAACTTGGAGTCCAAAATTCTTTCCACAATTAATTTCTCTTTGTTATCCACCAGGACATGGTCAGGAGGAGGAAGGCTCCGTCCAGGAAACGAATTCACCTGGAATGGCTTCAGCAGGGAACTGTGGAAAATAGGGTGTATTTTCATGGCCTCTGGAAGATCTAATCTAAAGGACACTGCATTTATCTGTCACGGTTGTGCTTGCCACAAACCAGGACCGGACCGCGGGGCTGAGGTGGGGTTATGTAATCATCGACCTGAGACCACGTAGTCGGATCCGGATTGTGCAGTTCGTAGTCGCACATAGCAGGGTCGGGACTGGAGAGGGCAGCATAGTCAGTGGATGATGATGGAAGTGAACTGGGGCGCTCCCTTTACACAATGCTTGAAACTGAACAGAAGAATAAGGTCAAAAATAAATATACATATACCACACTTCAAATGCTCAGTGTCTGCTGCTCAACCTCTGGAAAGGATCTTCCCACGATCCTCAAGAAAACATAGGTAGAAAGAGAGACAGAGGGGTGCAGACAAGGGTCAGAGTCAATATCAGACCAGTAGTTGAAAACACATACACTAGTAAACCAATGGTTAAGAGCACAGGGGTGATAAGAGTATAACGCAATATGTACTCACACGGGCCTGTGTGGTACTGGGTAGTACTATAGGTATCTTTATTTTCTTTCCTCCTTCTTGCTAGTCAATCATGCTCCTTCTCCCTCTGTACATCATGGATGGGCCACTCAGGGCGCATGTAGTGGAAGTCAGCGCCCCACAGATGAATAAAAATACGTTTATTTGGCAAAGAATGTGAGACAACAATTCACTCACATGTAAAAAACTGCTCAGGGACGCCGACGTCAAACTCCCGCTCTCCGGTGCAGTGGGCTCCTGTTCCCCGCATCCGGTCTACAGGACTGTTCACCATCAGTGCAGGCGCCAGCTACGGTGTCCTCGAGCAGACACTCAACTTCTCTGCACACACAACGTGTTTCGGATAATTGAATCCTTCGTCAGACACGAGTGGCGTCCGCGGTCCATGGTACCGGTCTCAACAAGGAGAAGGTTGACCAAGTGGGCACACCGCCAGGCAGCACTAGTAAACCAGTGCTTCAGCACAGAAGTCCAAAGCTGGCCGCTGCGAAGGGAGAGAGCAGCAGGCCTCTGGATCCAAACGGTAACTTCTGCTAGGGGTGAGTGCAGCAGGTTGCAGAATCCAGGCAGGCAGAACTCAGGCCTCTGCGTAGAGAGAAGCAGCAGGCCTTCGGGAAACATGAACACAGTCCTCTGCGTAGAGAGCAACAGCAGGCCACTGGTACCAGGAACTAGAGACGAGAACTAGAAACTAGAGCGTAGCGAAATCATTAGTAACAGGAGACAAGCCAGATGGCTTGTGGCAGAACACATGTAACGTCCATAAGGAAGGGCGACAGGCCAGTAACAGGAGGGAGGTGTGTGAGAATCCTCCAATGACAGAGCACAGGGCAAAGGCTGCAGTGAAAGATAGCACAGGTGCTAATGATTGCAAGAGGGAGTATTAGGTGAACTGCAGAGATCTGCAAAGCTACAAGCAAAGCCAGAAACGGATTCCTTATATTATCAGTGCTGAAATGCGGAATGGCCTGATGTCTTTTTGTCCCAATTTAATGGTTGGAACCTTTAATTGTAGATTTCTAGTTCAAAGCCAGACCTTATCCACAACGTGAAACTTTGGGGAGGGTCTGTGGTGTTGGTCTGCTGCTTTATTGTACAGTACTTGTGCCTCACAAAGTGTCTCTTTGAGGGTCTCCTGGATGTCTCGCAGAATCTCAAGTTTCTCTGTAACTGCCGGAATGGAAAGATCTACGGAAGGAGTGGATCCCAGTGGCAGGAACAGGAGGGAGCAGGCAGGGCTCATTGGGGTCACAGGTGGAGGTCGGAGGTAGGCAGCAGGTACCATGGTCGGGGTCACAAGCAAAGGTCAACAGCGAGGAGGCAGGAACAGGACTGGGTCTAGGGAGCAGGACTGAGACTAGGAAGTAGGACTGGTCAACAGCAAACAGCGACAGTAACAGAAGCAGCTACAGCAAACACAGGAACCTGGCAGTATAAACAGGCACTGAGATACAGGAAGGGGAAGTTTATAAAGGCAGGCTGAGAGATAGAACACAGGTGCAGAGGTGTCGCGTTTCAGGTTCTGAAGGTTCTTTGAGAGAGCTAGCAAGAGCAGCAGTAGTCCCCTTGAATATGCATGGGTACTGCAGACTAGGACTTCAGGAAGAAACTGACACCCCTGAGCCGAATCTTCCCCAATCGATCGTCAACTTTACTAATTACTTACTATTGTGTGGATTGTATTGATGCACATATTGAAGGGGAAAATAAATAAATAAAGTGAATCTTTAGTGAATCTGGGCCGCAGAGATCCACATGTCTGTTGTGGTGAAAATGTCGCTAGTTATCAATCTAATATTCAAGAGAGAAAATTATGTAACACGCAGGGCTGCCGACATAGGGACTCTCAGTGCCGGGACAATTTTTTCAGGCTCAGAGGATTCGCCGGCTGACCCGATTCCACTTGATATCTTCCCGGTGGCCCAGGTTAAGACATCAGTCCTGGGAAACCTGTTGGTGGGCATGGTGACACGTTCAAGAACTTTTCTTTGTGTTAATACTCATTCCCAATGAGATGCACTTCACATTGTCTGAACCGAGGGGGCAATCAGGCTGTCTGCGGTGGGGAGGGGGATGTCTATTCTTCTGAATATGACTCCCCATTGAGGTATTTACAGTTGCCAGTGGATGCCACGGTTAGGACACTCTGGCTACATCTGTAGCTTAGGCTTTGGTCCCGCTGCGTCCGGCGGCGCGTGTGGCACCGTGCGCGCTACTTACCATCTGATGGTATCCTCCCGAGCAGGTCCCAGTCCCTCCTCCCTGCACGGCTCACTACACGCTGTGACGCGTCAGCTGCCAGGGGAGGCAAGAGAATTGTAATCCCAAGCGGCGACGCGTCACGTGGTGTGGCTGTGAGCCAATGAGGAGAGGAGGAGGGGAGGGCTTCGGAGAGGAGGAGGGGAGGGCTTCGGAGAGGAGGAGGGCTTCGGGAAGCGGGGAAAGCAGCTGCAGCACCAGCACCAAGGGAGCCCCCCTGCTCCCTCCCACAGACTCTCTCCTCTGTGTCTGCAGATGCACGAGGGGGAGGGAACCTCTGGCAATGAGGAGAGAAGGCTTCGGGGAGCGGGGAAAGAAGCTGCAGCACCAAGGGAGCCCCCCTGCTCCCTCCCACAGTCTCTCTCCTCTGTGTGAGCCGAGACACACTCCGGCACAGTGTGATGGCCCCGCCCCCCTGCTCCCTCCCACAGTCTCCTCTGTGTGAGCCGAGACACACTCCGGCACAGTGTGATGGCCCCGCCTCCCTGCTCCCTCCCACAGACTCTCTCCTCATAGCAGATGCACGAGGGGGAGGGAACCCCTGGCAATGAGGAGAGGAGGCTTCGGGGAGCGGGGAAAGCAGCTGCAGCACTAAGGGAGCCCCCCTGCTCCCTCCCACAGACTCTCCTCAGGGAGGCTTCGGGGAGCGGGGAGACGGGGGAGGGAACCCCCTGACACACTGATGGCCCCGCCCTCCGACGTCATTGCTGCGCCCACCCGACCTGTTTGGCCACGCCCCCAGCTCCAGCTCCCGCTCCCTACATACCGCAGATAGCGGTCAAGTGCCTCTCCACGCACGGCCTGTCTGCAGTGTGGGCGCGTGGTCTGAGGCAGCGGGGCCTTAGCCTAAGGCAAGTCTTGCTGACTGCAGTTTTTATTCAGAGATGACGGTGAAATTCGTGTCTATTATGCCCTTCTTCAGGGTTTCAGACAATGGGTGATGGTGGGCGTAGATAGAGCACAGCCGAAGAGATCCTGCTTCTGGTATCCAGAGAGGGAAAAATAGCCAGGCAACTCCAAACTGAAGAAATGATTAATTTATTGCTAGCTAGGCATACAGTAAAAACGGACTACATGAACGCAATTGAGACCAATTTAATTGCCGAATGGTTAGCCATTAGGTCCACTCTTAGTATGGAGTTTTAGGGCCTCTCCTTTCCCAGTGGGGAGGACTTGCTTAGAATCAGGGCTAGGTACGTTTCGTGTAGGTGATAGCACTGTGTGAATCGCTCTTGTAAATAGACCAAACTTGGTCAACCAGGGAGGGGGGGGGGGGGCAGGGCGGGGGGAAAGGGGGGGGGGCAGGGCTGGGGGAAGAGGGGGGGGGGGGAGGAGAGGGGGGACCTGCTGGGACTGTCTCAGCAGGTGACAGAAAAGTGAAACTAGCCCTTGATTTGGCTTTAAAAAGTTACAACCGGTGTAGCTAATAAGCGGCTTTTGGGCTGACGGCCCTTGGGGGGTAAATCCGGCGTCGGCGACTCTCGAGGACGGGGAGGGCGTGGACTCCTGAAAATGCAGGGCTTTGCATCCTTCTGGAGATTCGCAGACTATGGCTCGGGCATGAGATTGATGAGGAGAGGGGGCAGAAGAGGGAGGGGGAAGGGGGGAGGGGGGGCAGAAGAGGGAGGGGGAAGGGGGGAGGGGGGGCAGGGAGGGAGAGGGGGGAACAAGCCTCCTGTATTTGATATTTGAAACCAACTTATAACCAAGTTTACAGCTTGAGGAGACATAGTGATCTCATTATGAGCTGGATAAGTGAGCAACGTCAGGATGGCCCCAGTTCTATGTTACAGTTACTTGACAGTTGTAATGGATGTGTCGGCAAGGTATTGGCATTTATATTTCCCATCTCGGGTTCCGATTCCCATAGTACTACCTTGTCTAGAAGTGAAGAAAGGAAAGGGGGGGGTGGAGAGGGGGGTGGCGGTGGAAGGGGGGAGGAGGGGGGAGGGGAGAAAGGTGGCGTGGGGGTGAGAGGCGAGGGAAGGAGAGACAAGTGACAAATAGAGGGAGTGGGAACAGGTCTGGAAATCTCTTTAGGAACGGAACAGTATCGACATTATACATATTATTGACAGAGACCAGAAATATTGACTGCATACATTCAAACAAGCAACGCTGGCAATTGAGTCTCGCGGTTGACTGTCACGGCCCATAGCTCTTCAAAAGGGAGAGGGGTAGCTGGGGGAATATGTAGGCAAGGAGCTAGAGGGTTTAGTTTTTCTTCCGGGGGGGGGGGGGGGGGGGGGGGGGGGGGGGGGGGGGGGGGGGGGGGGGGGGGGGGGGGGGAAGGGGGGGGGAGCCCTAAGTCTATTGTATAAACCATAAGTCGTGAGTTGAAGTACCCAGGGGATTTAAACATGTTAGCTGTATGTTAACATTTCGGTTAGTGAGTTAGACGTTGGAGGTGCCAAAACCATGCTCGGTATGTGTGTATGGGCAGTAACTTCTGGAAGATGGACAGGGGAACTTTTGCAAGGGATTAGCTTTGGTGAGTCATAAGTTTGAATGAGAGGGGGGGAGAGAGTGCGTCTCAGTGGCAACGGGATATAGGATATCAGTGGGATCGTCTCACCCCCCCCCCCGCCTGCCTGTCCCACAAACCCTTCACCGCTTCAGGTTTCTACTCCGACGGATGGGGCCAGCTTTCCTCCTGGAGCATCGGGCTGACTTTTCGTTGGAGTCCAGGTTTCCGGGCAAGGCCACCACCATACCACCCACCTCCATCTCTCCCAAAACTTAGAGTAAATGCCCAACGGGGCAACATTTTCGCTTCTGCAGAAGTCGCGGGATAGCGAAGGGTCTTCACCATTGCCAGTTGACTGTAGGGGAATTTTCACATAGCTCTCAGTAACTCCATAGGTGGCATCCTCCTAGGCGGGTCAGGTGAGACGCTCCTCTGGAACTCACAGGCCGGCTGTGGCACTAACGGAAAAACAGGTATGGTCGCATCAGTTGTTTGAGTTAAGACCTCTTTGATTTCAGTGGGCACTTATTTATTTTTGGTGTGGTGAAGTGCGGCGATTCTCTCGGATGCACGCGCCGGTCCTCCTCTGCTCTCCTCGGATTCTTGGTTTGTTGGCTCTTCCGACCATGATGGCGGGGGGTCAGGCCAAGTGCGCAGGCAAACGGCGCCATATCCTCCGGGTGGCGTAGGGTCAGGAATCTTCCCCCTTTGTTGGCGATTAATTTGAAGGGGTATCTCACCTCTTTTTCACGTAGGAGGGTGGTAAGGGGCTTCATTTCCCTGCGGCGGTTGATGATGTGTCTTGAGAGGTCGTTAAACATCCGTAAAGTTTCCTCATGAAGATTAGGGAGTCCCTCTCGCGGCAGGCCGCGGTGATCTTTTCCTTAGTGGAGTAGCTGTGCATTCTCACTATGATATCGCATCTGCGCTTAGGGTCACCTGATTTCGGCCCCAGAGCCCGATGGGCCCTATCAATCTCGAGATCCTTTTCATCAATATCTCCGCAGATCATGGAGAATAACTCCAACAGGTAAGGTCTAATTTCCTCAGGTGATACTGTCTCTGGGACGTTCCGGACGCGCAGATTCTGCCGTCTGTCCCTATTTTCTTGCTCTTCCAGACCTTCCCTGAGAATTGCCATCTCCTCAACCAAGCGGGTAATTTCTTCTTCTGCCGCGGTCTGCCTCAGCAGAGACCCCTCCACTTTAGTTTCTATGTCTGCCGTCTTTTTTGTCAGGCTCGTGATCTCCTGTTTGATGCTTTCAACAGCTTCCTTTAGGTCCGCTTGTAGTGATGTGTGCAATTTTAAATGCATTGCTGCGAAGAGATCCTCTAGGTATGAGCGGGTTATCGGCTCTTCTACCTCTGGGCTCCGTCCTGTTTGTGCCCGTTCGCCTGAGGCCATTGCAGCGCCTCGTGTATCGATGCCATCTTGTTTTTCTCCCGACTCCACTGCTCTTCTATGAGGCGGAGAAAAGTACTTAGAGACCCCTTGGTTTGCCATTTTTTTTAATTTAATAGACATCCTCGCTTCTTAGGTCTTCTCGGGGAGCCTGAGAAAGTGATCAATTTTGGGCCAGAAGGGTGTTTTCTAATGAAAATTTGCTGGTGAGTCCATGGAGCGCCACGCTTACCCGACCATACTTGGTGACGTCACTGGAAGACCCCCGTAGAGTCCTGTTTAATTTGTGTTAAAGGAGAAACCCACAATCCTTTATATAATCCCCAGTTCCCTAGTCTTCTCTCTATCCTTTATGATATAGCTTATATTTTATATGTTCTCATCCCATTTACCAAGGTAATATCTATATTCAACATTCTCTGGCCCTTCGATCTGATCCAACTTATTGTAAATTGACTGGTTTGTTCTTTCCCTTCATTCATTTACAATATATTTTCTATTTGCTTATCACATTTTTGGCTTGATGTCTGTTATATGTATAAAATTAATCATGTATTATGTCTGCTTATTAATATTAGTTTATTATTATTGGTTATTTAAATTATACTCGAAGTATTCCCTGATGAAGTCAGTTTATCTGATGAAACGCGTAGGATTGGACTATACTTGATATATCTATCTTGGCGCTGCTCCGCGACAGACTGTAAGAGACTTGCACTGTTTTCAATTGGAGCCACACAGAATTAATTCCCCAGCCGGAACCACATACGCCTGTGGTGTGTTGCCGGAGGATACCTATACAGAGGACTAACATCGCAAGTTCCTGTTTGGTGTGGAGACTCGTGGCGTGCAGTTTTGATGATCAGCAAAGACACAGTCACGGATCGTTGGAGCATGAGTATATACTCATAACATGCCTTTTTTAACGTTTGTTTGTGAGTGTTCATTTGTGAATCTGGGATTTTAAATTTACATATATTTTTTAATGTATTGCACTAGGATTGGGCGCTTTTCTTTTTCTTTTTTTCTATACAGGTCAAGGAGAGGTCATTGAGCCCACAAAGAATGCAGCCTGTATCCAGTGTGCAAGACATGTCTGATTTTTTATCTATGGACTCATAAGTATCATTATCCATACTATTCTTTCCTACTTTATTAGGACATTATAGGAAGTTCATTTGGTATACTACTACAGTATTTTCTGTGTGGATTGATATAGAATATAGTTATACTTATGGTAGTTCAGAGTCCCATCCGGATATACATGTAAAATATCACTCCCAAGCATTGAGTTATATTTATTATGTAATTATAGTTATTAGTAATTCAAGTATCATCTAGTTTTAGTAGTTCATACATGTGGTATAGTTACTGTAGGCATCAGATATATTATAATCATTTATTTTTTTATTGTATTCTAATTGTATATTTTAATTAACATATATGGTTTTATATTTGATATCATTTTTGGATTTTTATTGGTGTTGCTCACTATTATATTAAGCGCAGTCCCTGTTTTATATATATATATATATATCTTGTGGCAGGATGACCGTAGTTAATAAGGAGGCAACACAATTCTTCCGGTGAAATAATATGCTGGTGGTTTTATTTGTCCAAAAATATAACAAAACAATGGGTGCTCTGACCCTTTAAGGAAAACAAAACATAAACCAAAAGCCTATCCCCGTTAGGGGAACTAACTAAACAAAAGTTCAGTCTATTTACCTGCCTGGCTAGCTGAACTAGACCAGACCAACAATATTTGGTAACACCACTTGGCTCCTTACCTGGGAGCTTTATTCCATTGGGACAGCATAAGTCTGTGGAGCCTGTGTCTGTCTGTCTGTCTGTCAGCTCTCCTCTGTCCTCTATCAGTGTCTGAGAGAGACTGTGGCCCCAGAGGCATTTCCTCTTCCTCTTTTAAAAGCAGATGAGCTTACTTAATTAGGATCACCTGTGGACTGCCTAATTAGTGGGGTTAACTCCTCGTATACTGGAAAGCAGGCATACTGCCACCTCCTACTTATGTATACAGAGTCTATGACTCTGTCACAATATGAGTGTGCATGTTTAATGTTTTCATCAACTTAATACTGTACATGTATTAAACGGTAATACACTATGGGGCATGCGCTTCTGCTTTTTGTTTTTTAGATCCCCTGAAACTTGGTTTATTCCACAGAAGCTGCTCAGACCCCAGGAATTATTTGGGCCATCTACCCTATATCCCTTTTTCAACTGACCTGTACTTTGTTGTAATGATTATTGTAGGCTAAAGCTGGTAAATTCCGGGCATTATTGAAATCCCTGCTCTCTGATTGGTTAAAATTCCAGGCATTATACAATCAGTAATGGCCCGGAATTTTTGTCAGCTTGCCATGTTTTTGAGCCAATCAGCTTTCAGTTCTCATTTACAAAGAGTGAAATTTGCTCTTAGACAGGGGAGGTAATTGGACAGAAGCCACCAGCAAGGCACTGACTCCTCCCCCACCCTGCCTGCAGAGAGCTCCGCACAGGAGAGTGAGGGGAAAGGTTTGTGTGTGTTTTGTGGGTGTAAAGGGGGTCAGCAGAGTCTTGTTGGTGTGTGTATGCTGTGTGTGTGTTTTGTTGGTGTAGAGTGGGAGCTGCAGTGTGTGTGTCTTCAGTGTTTTATAAGTGTGTGTGTCTTCTCTGTTGGTGTGTGTATTGTGGGTGTAGAGGGGGCAGCAGAGTCTTGTTGGTGTGTGTATGCTGTGTGTGTGTTTTGTTGGTGTAGAGGGGGAGCTGCAGTGTGTGTGTCTTCAGTGTGTGTTGTGTGGGTGGAGGAGGGGTGCAGAGTGTTTTGTGTGTGTGTGTGTGTGTGTGTTTTGTGGATGTAGAGCTAGCAGAGTCTGTTTGTTTGTGTGTCTTCAGTGTGTGTTTTGTTGGTGTAGAGGGGGGGTTACAGTGTGTGTGTCTTCAGTGTGTGTTTTGTGGGTGGAGGAGGGGTGCAGAGTGTTGTGTGTTTGTGTGTGTCTGCAGTGTGTGGGTTTACATGGGGCTGCAGTGGATGTAGAGGGGGAGTGCTGGTGTGTGTTTTATGGATGTAGAGGGGGCAGCAGTCTGTTTTTTTGGTGTGTGTGTCTGCGGTGTGTTTTGTGGGTGTAGAGGAGGGCTGCAGTGTGTGTGTGTGTGTGTGTGTGTCAGTGGGAGTAGATGGTGGAGGAGGGCTGCAGAGTGTGTTTTGGTGTGTGTGTGTGTGTGTGTCTGCAGTGTGTTTCTGTGTTTTGGTGTGTGTGTGTGTGTGTGTGTGTGTGTCTGCAGTGTGTTTCTGTGTTTTGTGTGTTTGTGGGTGTGGATGGGGGGGGGGAGGCTGCTGTGTGTTTTGTGGGTGTAGAGGAGGGGGCTGCACAGTGTGTAGGGGGAACTGCAGAGTGTGTTTGTGTATATAGAGGGGGGGGGGGGGGGGGTTGCAGTGTGTGTGTGTGTGTATAGAGGGGTCTGTGTGTATGTAACATTTCCTTTTAATAAACTTGCAGTAAAAGTATAAGAATGTACAGTAGACAATCATGCTGATAAAAATCAATATGACTACAAAAATGTATATTTTTTATGACAAATTAATTTTTTTTTAAAATAAGCCTACATTTAGCCTATAATAGTTATAATCCCCTCAGAACAAGGCATTACTGGCCAATAATGCCCTGGATGGGTTAAAGTCCCTTGGCTTCGCCTCGGGCCTTCAACTCTTCCAGCCAGGGCATTATTGGCCAGTAATGGCCTGTTCTTCGGGGATTATTACTTAAATATCTCCTACTGCTTTAGGAATACTATTGTCTGTACAGCTTTTTAGCGCTGATTATCTGTTTTTTTTTCTGTTTTATATATATATATATATTATATTTTATATATATATAAAATATATATTGTTAAAGCAATATTACACTAGGAGAGTACTCCTCTCTTTTTCCCTTCCCCCCTTTATTTTTTTATCTAATTATATATATATAGGAAAGGGTAGTCTACTCTGGGCAAGGGAAGGTCCCACGAGGACCGAAACGTTGGTCATGTTTGTGCTGCTGTTTATCTGAATACAGGTCTTTTTTCCTTTACCACCGAGTGCTGTCTTTTGTTTACTCTTGCCAGAGTAGACTACCCTTTCCTAGTTTATTCTTACAAGACATACACCGCAACTATTGTTTGGTCTTTGGAGTGCCAGCTGTCATATTATTTTATATATATGTATCCCCGGTAAGAAATGGGGGCTATATATCTTTCTCCTACTGGTGTAAGTCCTGCTAAGGGCAGGCCGCCTGTAGTTTGTCATGGGTTTTCCCCGCTTCAAGCCCTGCCTTGATGGATGGAGGTAGGCCCCTGATTCTGTGTGCAGGCATGAGACACAGGGGAGGGCCTGCTGACATCATGAGGGGTGGGGCTGACTAATCTTAGTCCTGCCTGTTCCTGTAAGTGACAAGTAGTTCTGTCCTGGGAACAGAGAGTGCTGGAGGTCTGACCTGAGAGGTCATGATTAGAGTGACACCTGTGCTTGGAGAGGAGGCAGAAGGCCAGCCTGTTTAGAGCTGATAAAACTATAGACGGTGGACCAAGCCCCCTCACCCTGCTCAGGGGGTGAGGGGGGGATCTTGCCTCACCCAGAGAGTATACCCTTGGGGTGGGTGTCGGGGGTATTGAAGCCCCATACAGCCCATCCTGCAGGGGTACAGCCTGGAGGAGAAGGAGAGGAGGACAAGACCCTGTACACTGCATAGGAACTGCTGCTGTGCATGAACTGCTGCTGTGTGGTGCTAATGATCTGCTGTACAGAATAAACAGACATTGCTGCTTTTTATATCAAGACTGTGTGAGACTGAAATCTCTCGCCCTGAGACCAGGGCTTCTCTGGGAGAATTTCACCTTATCCCTTAAGGCTCGCCAGAGATGGAGGCGCTGCACCACCGTTGCTAGAGAAGATGGAGGCATATACCCCAGAAGCCTGTCCCTGTTATCCCCTATACCACCGCGGGAGCACCAGGCCCTCCTGTTCCCTCACAGGTACGCACCACCCACACATGTAACCAGCCCTCACGACACCCTAGGGGTCCAGTGTGCGACCGGGGTGGGGGGAACATGGGTTACATATATATATATATATATATAAAAAAATAAATAAAAGGGGGAAGGGAAAAAGAGAGGTGCACTCTCCTAGTGTAATATTGCTTGAACAATTTATTAGACTATAAAAATCATCAATGGTTCAACTCACAAACAACAGCAAGTCACTCGTATTTCTGAGTATAATACTCCGTCTGTCCCCAGCTAAGCTGTGTACGCTTCACAATGTCTTCATCTGTGTTGCACGTCCTCCGCTTTGCTCGCGGACCGGAAGTGGTATCAGAGCACACTGACTTCAATCCCCCTGCAACGCCCAGACAGGAATCGCAACAGTACCTCCAGATTTTCACTGAACCACAGTTCATTAGAGGAACAGAATAGTCTCAAACCTCACAGAAGACCTGTCCAATGGCTAAAAGTGCCATGTCACTGGGGACTAGGACAGCGTTACGCGTTTCGTCGTCAAACAACTTCTTCAGAGAGTAGTCTCTGAAGAAGTTGTTTAACGACGAAACGCGTAAGGCGGTCCTAATCCCCAGTGACATGGGACAGGTCTTCTGTGAGGTTTGATACTATTCTGTTCCTCTAATGAACCGTGGTTCAGTAAAAATCTGGAGGAACTGTTGCGATTCCTGTCTCGGCGTAGCAGGGGGATTGAATTCAGTGTGATACCACTTCCGATCTGTGAGTGGAGCGGAGGACGTGCAACACAGACCCCACGTGTGGAGCCAGTGGAAGACATTGTGAAGCGTGTACAGCGTAGCTGGGGACGGACGGAGTATTATACTCAGAAATACGAGTGACTTGCTGTTTTTGCGAGTTGAACCATTGATGATTTTTATAGTGTAATAAATTGTTCAAGCAATATTACACTGGGAGAGTGCGCCTCTCTTTTTCCCTTCCCCCTTTTATTTCTTTTCAGATTATCTATGGGAGTGGTTTTCCCTGTGGAGAAGGCAGCCAGTGGATCCTAATTTCCTTTTATTGGAACATATATTTTCACTATAGAAAAACATAGAAAAACAATATATTTTCACTGCTTGGACTTTTAAAGGATTAAGTATTTTTATATTTTGTATTAATATTTCAGTGTGTTCTAGGTTCCTTTCGCTGGGATAGTTTGTTCAAGTGGTTCTATATTTAGTACTATTTAGAACTAGTCTATTTTAGCGCTGTTTTTTATTTCTGTGTGTGATGTGATATATATATATATATATATATATATATATATATATATATATCTGTTATACTTTTTTTGTCAGTTTCCATTGTATATGTACATTCTGATATCTGATACATATCATAGCTATTATCTCTTGTGCTGTTTTTAACTACATCTTCTATAGACTGATTGCGCTCTTTCATTTAGTGCATTTGCTACTAATCATTGTGTACAGCTGCAATCAGTTAACAAGTGACTATTTAAGGATTGCTTGTGTAACGGTATTTCTGGCCCGGCCTGACCCACCCAATCTCACCTTGGGGGGCGACACCGTCATCGCGGTGGGACCCCCATTCGGGATCTCTTCCTCAATGACGACATCCGGAAGCTCCGCCGTCGTCCTCACCGGAGTGATGCCGTCTCTCCACGTGGGCCTGCGGCCTGGCATGGCCTCTCGCTCCTACACCGTCTGCTGAGGCAAGGTAAGTGAAGGGACTCCTCTTACCGTTGCAGGGGTGCTGGTGTCTCTGTCTGTCGCCGCCACGTTCTGAGGGGAGGGACTCCGTCTCTCGGCTCGCCGATTGCGGGGGACGTCTTGTCTTTCTGACAGCTGCTAGTACCACGGGGTGTCGTCCTCCCGGTTCTATTCTGGGCCTCGGCTGCTACCTCCGAAAGTCCGGAGATATCGTCCGGTATTTCTCCTTCTCGGTGCGGTCAGGAGGTGACCCGATGCTGCGTGGTTGGGCCGACCCAGCCGACTTGACCGGCTCCATCCCCTTTCTCCGGGACTCGCACGTCCTATCCACAGTGCGCCAGGGGACTCGGCAGTTGCTTAGCCTGGTCCCCCAACCCGGGGGGTCAGCCGATTGTATTGGAATAAACGTTGGCATAGGCCATAAGTACAGTGTCCCGCAAATGGGGCAACGTGCCGCCGTGTTGACCGTGCCTCCGGGCAGCCCGCATTGTAGGCAGAGCCCAACCACCGTCTCGGTGTTAGCCACCCTTACTACCAGTAGCCCGCCGGGTACTGAGTAGGGCTCAGTGGAGACCATAGTTCCCACAGCAGAGGGGCAGGCCATTCTTTTGGTAGGGACCACTTTCAGTGTGGGTCTCTCCAGGTCAGTGGTTCCTCGCAACTGACCGGTAGAAGCTTCTGGGCCAGCCACTTCCTGCCTCGGCTCCTCCTTTCGCTGACATAGCTGGAACCCGCCCCCAGGGGTTGCAATTATGGGCGGGTCCCACAGGGGAATATCATGCCCTTTAATTAAGGCCGCGCCTCTCTCAGTCCTGGTGGGCGCGGTCTGCGTTTTCGCGCCAGTTTCCTCCTCAGAGCTGGATTCTTTTCCCGCGGCTAGTTCCCGCCTTCTCCTTGCAGCAGCTTTGCGTGCAAAATATCCCTCTTTCTTGCAAATCATTTCCGCGGCCGGAACTACTTTTTGTAGTGGCGCCGTCTGGATATCAGTCCCTGGGCCCAGTGGGTGCATTCCCACAGGCCATAGTTGAAAGTCACTCCCCCTGGTAGAAATCAGGGGAGGGTCCCATAGACTAAGCGGTTGACTCAGCACAGGGGCCGAGTGAGTCACTGTCCATGAAGGCGCAGCCATAGCTTTCGCGCCATGCCCCCCATCAGGGCGGGGCTCTGCTGTTCGCGCCATTCCCGGCCAGCTCTTAGCAAGTCCTGTATCAGCCACATTTTCTGTGACTGGCCCATGCGGTTTCCCTAGCAAGCGGGAACCGCCATTTTGGTTGGCTTTTAAGCCCAAAAAGTCATTTTGTTTGCTCTCCTCGCGGGGTTCTCCCCCAATTATGACAATTTCCTCACACTCTTCAAGGGTGGCCCCTCGGTGTCCCAGACAGGATAAAAACGGGGCAGCCACGACCTTCGCTCCGCTCCAGAGCAGACTGGTTAATGATAACTTGGCGACTGTTTGCTCTTCAGTGGGGTGCACGCCACGGGTGCCCTCCCCATCAGCCTCTGGTCGCCATTTTGTGTTCTCCGCACCACGCGGATCCTCCATTCTTTGGGTTGTCTCACTCTCGTACCAATTATCGTACATGGGGCTCCGCTCTGCGGGGCAGCCTCCACATCAGTACAATAAAGAGTTGCTCAGATGCACCACCACATGTGTACCTTATCCAGGTGTGACCCAGTGTTGCACTACCTCAGGCTAGGCTCACTCTCTCAGTGTCTGCTGTGACTCCTTCCTCCCAGTCTGTGCTCCCTACGGTGAGTGTCTGGAATGGGCTAGGTACTCTGGCTCTGCCATGCAGTACTTGGGGAGTCTACCTCTCTTGGTCAGCCTAGCGCAGACCCTCTCCAGGATTCCTGACCAAGTTAACAGGCTATCCCTTCTGGCATCCTACCAACTAGCACTGCCTCAAGGTGACTCGGTCAGCTATAGCCCGGCTCCAAACCCCTCACTCCTTTCAGGCCCCTAGGTTGTCCCTGCGAACTGACAATATCCCGTCAGCCCCTGACCACCCCTAGGTCCGTCCCTACGCAGCACAGAGTGGCAGCAGACTCTATCCCTGTTTCCCAGTGTGCCTAGCTAGAGCCTGTCCTGATGACAGATCTGCTCTCAGCAGCTCGCCTCCAAATGTAACGGTATTTCTGGCCCGGCCTGACCCACCCAATCTCACCTTGGCCCCTGTGGTCTAACCGGCCCCCATTACAGTGTGGTAGTGTCTGGCGGTGCACCTGTTGGCAACAGGACTCCTGAGTCTCCCGCATGATGGTGTGTGGGGAGGACCCGTCCAGACAGGCAGCTGAGGTAGTGTGCTGAGTCTCACCTAGTTCCAGTGCAGCGCCTCCACCTCATCAGGGTCCCTGCGTCCGCAAGGGGATGATCCTGTTGAGGAACTCCTCCGTGGTGCTCCTCTCTGTACACTCATTCCACACATGTACACGAGAGGGTTTCTGAATGAACACATCTTTATTGAGTGATGTGGGCTAGCTGCCCCTCGCAGTTGAGATCTAGCCTCTCATGATTATTCACTCTGCTTTCCTTCAAAGGTGATACTCTCCTTAATAGGGATTCCCTATCCCCGAAGGGATCACTGCCCTGTGCCAGGTCCCTGGACACAGTCTCCTCTGGAGTTACTATAACATAACTAACACTCTGGCAGAACTTGAACTCCTCTCAGACTACTCCTCTAGCACTCCTGCTAGACTTGGAACTCCTTCCTCCACTAACTTTAGAAAACAGTGCTGTGCCTTATGTAACTTCTGAGGCTGACACACCTCTGACATCACTAACCATGGAGTCAGAGCATATGACCAGTCCCATCCATACATAGGGCACCCCACCAGGGTGTGAGGGCAAACCTCCATAATTACTGCTGGCATGCCCACAACTTACCAGGCCTTACTGTCAGCAGGAGAGATGACTGTAGCCATTTTACATGTCCGCTACACTTGTATCAAGTCTCTTCATTGCCCTGATGAAGTCACATGACCTGTGATGAAACTCGTTGGGACTACCCCCTTTTTGAGTGTTACGTGATTACGCTAGCGTTTGGTGTTGAGCCTGGAGGAAGCCCACAGCCGTTTGTACTCTATGGTAAGAGAAACTGTCGTATTGTAAGGATTCTGCCCGATCTGTGCCGGTTTTGCTGCAGTTCGGGTTTTCCAGGTTACCTGCCCTTTTTGCTCAGTTCAGCCATTTTGTTTATTGGCAGTCTGCTATATAAGGCTGCACTTCCTAGTGGGAGTCACCGAGCAAGATTCTAAGTTTTGCTGCTCCTGTTTTTTCTTCGCTGTCACGCCTTTCCCTTTTGCTGTTTGGATTCCCCTGTTGCTGACCCCGGACCGTGACCCAGACCTTGCTGATTTCTGCCTGGCCTGACCCTTTGCCTATCGCCTGGACTCCGCACCAGCGCCGCCAGCCCTGACCTCTGCCTGCTTACCGACTATGAATACTCTAACAGGACTCGGTCGTTTATTCTGAATCCCTACCTCAGCTCTGCGTGTCCGCTTCCTGATTCGAGATGAGCACCATCACATTTTGCTCAGCCAAATATGGACCCTGCTGAGGTAGCACGAGCCATAGCTCTCCATGGGGAACTGCTCAGAAATCAAGAGAGACGCCTTGCCCAACAAAACAAACAGGTGGCACTCATATCAAGCCATCAGTCCAGGTGGGTTCTACCCCTACTCGGCCATTACTGGCAGCATCTCCAGTGCCAGCCCCATCATCCCTTACACCCAGGGATACAAATACAAAAATAGACATAAACCTGGCGCATGTGATATGAATGTGAAGTGATATTAAAGTCCAAAGTTAAAGGATATACAGACTGTAGTCCAATCCTGAAAGGTCAGCTGATGATAGATGGTTTCAAAATCACAGTTCAAAATGTAAAGCATACAGTCCCTCTCACGTTGTATGTTCAACCTGCAGATGTGTGACATTAAGCGAGAAACAGGACATTGCGCAGTATATTTGATTGCCAATGTTGCACTTAATTTTCTAAGCTCAATAGATTGCCTACTTACTAGAAGTAGATGAAATACATGCAGGAGAGAATCTGTGCTTGGAGCCTTCTGTGTCCCTGGTCGCCTTCGGTAAATCACGAACCCCTCGTGGTGTCCTCCGCTACCGTGGAATGTTTAGAAGGTCTCCCTTTCGGAACGTAGTCGCGTGGATCAGTCCTTAGGGTCCCTGCGGTCTTTTATTCTCCAGTAGGGATAAAAAAGGGCAAAGGATTGCGCAGAATAAAAACTTTTATTGGACGGCCTACCTAAAACAGTTAAAATACTCACAAAAGTCGGTGATGTAAATCAAAGAGAGTGCCCGACCCAGCACACCCAAAAAGCTGCACTCTGTCTCTGATGTCGCCTCGGTGCCGCGGGTACCCGCGGCACTGAGGCGACATTCGAGACAGATGCAGCTTTTGGGTGTGCTGGGTCGGGCACTTCTTTGATTTTACACTCACCGACTTTTGTGATTATTTTAACTGTTTTAGGTAGGCGTCCAATAAAGTTTTTATTTCTGCGCAATCCTTTGCCCTTTTTTATCCCTACTGGAGAATAAAGACCGCAGGGACCCTAAGACTGATCCACGCGACTACGTTCCTGAAAGGGAGACCTTCCTAAACATCCACGGTAGCGGAGACACCACAGGTGTTCGTGATTTACCGAAGGCGACCAGACACAGAAGGCTCCAAGCACGAGATTCTCTCCCCTGCATGTATTTCATCTACTTCTAGTAAGTAGGCAATCTATTGAGCTTAGAAATTAAGTGCAACATTGGCAATCAATTACTGCGTCAATGTCCTGTTTTCTCTGCTTAATGTCACACATCTGCAGGTTGAACATACAACGTGAAGAGGACTGTATGCTTTACATTTTGTGAACTGTGATTTTGAAACCATCTATCATCAGCTGACCTTTCAGGATTGGGACTTACAGTCTGTATATCCTTTAACTTTGGACTTTAATATCACTTCACATTTATATCACATACGCCAGGTTTATGTCTATTTTTGTATTTGTATTTATGTGTAGAGGTTTATTTTGGGATATTCCTCAGTAGATCACAAGGCTGCCTTTTTTTTTTTTTTTTGTGCACTGCACTGTTTAATTCATTTGTGCACTGCACAGTCACATTTAGGTATAGCGCTTGTCACAGTATATTTTGTATTTTTATTGTCATTTTCCCTTACACCCAGGGAACCATGGATCCCAATGCCTGTACGTTATGGAGGGAACCCTATAACTTGTAGAGGGTTTTTGAACAAGTGTTCGATTTAGTTCAAACTCCAGCCCTTCATGTTCTGCACCCATCGATCCCGGGTAGCCTACATAATTTCTCTACTAATGGTTGAGGCTTTGGCCTAGGCTTCCTGTCTGTGGGTGTGAGGAATCGGGGAACACATTCCTTGCGGCGTGTTCCCTCCTCTCTTACTTCCAGTACTGCAGCTGCTGCTGCTGCCTCCGCTCTTCCCCCTGCTGGTGCATGCAACCCCGCTCTGCTTACAGAGCACGCACCCGCTCCTCTTCCAGGGCGTCACAGAGCGTAGCTCTGCCCCCTAGGTCGCACCGCGCCTCCTCCAAGCGCAGCGCGCATGCGTGACATCGTGCAACGATCCCCAGCTGTGTGTCAAGCTACTAACGAGCCCCTTGTCTGCCTGCACCTATCCATGCCAGCTTCCTCTGAGGCCGCGCCTTCGCTCCGCCTCCCAAGTCATTGGTCACTTCCTGTATAGAGACCCAGTCAGTGCTCAGTCTCATTTGTTGCTCTTGTCCAGCCCAGTTTTGTCTTGTACTCTTCAGTTAACCTCTCGTGTACCGACCTGGCTTTGCATTTGGATTCTCTCTGGCTTTTGACCCCTGGCTTATGGATAACGACTACGAGTACCTCTCCAACCCCAGACCACAGGCTTAAGGACTTCAACTACGTGTACCTCTCCAACCCACGGACCCCGGCAAGTATTGGATTAACCCTTTCTTCATACCCAGACCCAGCAACGCTACAAACTACCTTCTGGGCCTGTCCCCGCTACTGTGGGTGTATGGCATAGTCCTTCCCACCTCAGTGCCGGGGTCAGGTCTTGTTTGTGGGCTCGCGCAAGCGCTACTGTATGCTCAGCCCAACAAACATTGACCCCCCTGAGGTGGGCCTAACCACAACTGCTTCTACACTAGTGGGAAACATACCCCAGGAACCACGTCTTCCGACACCCAATCGGTATGTGGGTGAATCCCTAAGATGCCGAGGCTTTCTAATACTATGTGATACCCACTTTGAATTAACCCCTTCTCGCTTCCCTACCGATAGATCTAAAGTGGCCTATATCATTGCATTGCTAACCGGAGACGCATTGGCTTGGGCATCTCCTATCTGGGAGTTAATGCCTGAACTCACGCAGAACTTTCTTTTTTTCAAAAAAAGGTTTCAGCAGGTCTTCGATACTCCTGGTCGTGAGGCTACTGCGGCCTCTTCTCTTTTCCACATCACCCAGGGCCACTGGACTGTCACGAAGTACGCTCTTGAATTTCGGACTATTGCCGCGGAAACCGGTTGGAACAACGAGGCTTTAACTGCAGCCTTCTGGCAGGGCCTCTCTGACTCCTTGAAAGATCAATTGGCTGCACGTGAAAGACCCACTGCCCTGGAGGATCTGATCTCTACATGTATACGGGTGGATCAACGCCTCCAAGAGAGACGAAGTGAAGGCCAGACTACACATACGCCTGAACCTATATCTCTCTCTCCTACTCTCTCTCCTTCTTTTGTTCCAGTTCCTAAAGCACCAGACCCCATGCCGCTAGGTACTCACCAGTTGTCCTTTACAGAAAAGCAGCGCCGCAGAAGCGAGGGGCTATGTCTTTATTGTGGCCTAGCAGGTCATTTGGCGTACCGCTGTCCTACACGTCCTGGAGAACGCCAGCGGCCTATAAGGTATGATGGAATTTCTTTGGGTACCATATCTTCTTGTCCTCCTTCCAAGGAAAATATGCCAAAAAGGATCCTTCTGCCTATCATAATGGAGGTTAAAGACTTTCATACTTCTGCACTTGCCTTCATCGACTCTGGGTCTGGAGGAAACTTCGTGGATCAGAATTTTGCTATGAAACACCGGATTCCACAGCTTAGGAAGTCCACTCCCATAGGACTCGAAGCGATAGACGGTCGTCCACTCCAGTCTGCCTTTATCACCCTGGAGACCGCGATCTTCACTCTTTCCACCACGGATGGACACAAGGAACAAATCTCATTGGACATCATTCATTCACCATCTGTACAGGTAATCTTGGGCCTCCCCTGGTTACAACTGCACAATCCTGTGATTGACTGGACTGATAAACAACCCATACGTTGGTCTACCCCATGTGCCATTCCGTGTGTTCCCACTTCACTTTCTCTTGCTGGTTTAGAGACTGCGGATCCTTCCAAAGGGTCCCTTCCTGAAGTCTACCATGAGTTTCTTGATATTTTCGACAAGATCCGTTCAGAGATTCTTCCTCCACATCGTCCCTTCGATTGCCCCATTGATCTGATCCCTGGTGCCGTTCTGCCTACAGGCATGTCTTACCCCGTGTCCCTTCCAGAGTCCCGAGCCATGTCCGAGTATATTCAGGAGAACTTAAAAAAGGGCTTTATTAAGAACTCCACCTCTCCTGCTGGGGCAGGGTTCTTCTTTGTAAAAAAGAAGGATGGATCTCTTCACCCTTGCATAGATTATAGAGGCTTGAATAAGATAACACAGAAGAACCGTTACCCTTTACCACTCATATCAGAATTGTTTGACCGTCTACGAGGTGCCTCCATTTTCTCCAAACTCGATCTCCAGGGTGCCTACAACCTGATACACATAAGGGAAGGAGACAAATGGAAAACGGCCTTTAACACCCGCGACAGCCATTATGAGTACCTAGTAATGCCATTTGGACTCTGTAATGCTCCTGCGGTCTTTCAAGAATTTGTAAATGAGATTTTTCGTGATGTTCTCAATTTATTCGTCATCGTATACCTTGATGATATACTCATTTTTTCTAAATCCTTGCCTGAACAAATCCAGTATACCAAGCTAGTGCTTTCTCGTCTTCGTCAGAATCGCCTGTATGCCAAGATGGAGAAGTGTATGTTTCATCAAAATTCGACTTCCTTCCTGGGTTATATAATCTCCGAGAAGGGATTTTCCATGGATCCTCAGAAACTAAAGGCGGTATTAGATTGGCCAAGCCTACGTCGCTTAAAGCCATCCAGGGATTCCTTGGCTTTGCCAATTATTATCGTAAGTTCATCCATAAATTTTCTACACTGGTTGCTCCTATTACCGCTCTGACCAAGAAAGGTGCTGATCCTTCCTCCTGGCCTCCGGAGGCTTGTCTTGCTTTCGAGTCTTTAAAGAAGGCCTTCACCACCACTCCCATCTTGCATCACCCCGACCCCTCCCTTCCCTTCACATTGGAGGTCGATGCTTTGATATTGGAGCCGGGGCAGTGCTCTCCCAAAGACGTGCTCCTCAAGATCACCTGCATCCATGCGGCTACTTTTCCAAGAAATTCTCCCCCGTGGAGATCAACTATGACGTTGGTAATAGAGAACTTTTGGCTATCAAACTTGCACTCCAAGAGTGGAGACACCTTCTTGAAGGTACCGAGAAACCAATTCTTATTCTTACTGACCCAAAAATGTATTGTATATTGAAGGCGCTCGACGCCTTGGTTCCCGTCAAGCTCGCTGGGCTCTCTTTTTCTCAAGATTTAATTATGTTATCTCTTACATTCCTGGTACAAAGAATTTGAAGGCCGATGCTTTGTCTCGTCAATTCATTTCCGAAGACCGATCCGATGACTTCCAGGTCGGCCGGTCACCCTGGGATCAGAAGAATCACCGATTTAATCAGACGTACTTTTTGGTGGCCAGAGATGCTGAACGACATGCTGAACGACATAAAGGAATTTGTTTCATCTTGTTCAGTCTGTGCTCGAAATAAGTCAGTTCGAAAAAAGCCTTTTGGTCTGCTATGTTCGCTTCCCATTCCGGAACGTCCTTGGTCCCATCTATCAATGGATTTTATTATAGAGCTGCCTGTTTCCAATGGTATGAATACCATTCTGGTCATTGATAGATTTTCCAAGCAGGCCCATTTCATACCTCTCAAGGGTCTCCCTAACTGGGCCACTCCAGCGGATGTCTACATCAGAGAGATCTTTCGCATACATGAGGTCCCTGTCTCAATCGTCTCTGACCGAGGATCACAATTTGTGTCAAAATTCTGGCGAGCCTTTTCTCAAAGACTCAATATTTCTCTTCTTTTTTCTTCCGGGTACCACCCGCAAACCAATGGACAGACTAAGAGGGTAAACCAATCGTTAGAGCAATACCTAAGATGTTTTGTTTTGGATACACAGGATGATTGGGCTGATCTATTATCATGGGCTGAGTTCGGACACAACTCCCTCAGAAACGAGTCCACCCAAGAGTCACCCTTCTTCATCAATTATGGCTACCACCCTAACTCTCTTCCTATCTCTTCTAATATTTCTGGAGTTCCTGCTGCTGATGCCAGAGTCAACTCTCTTCTAGAGTCTTGGAAAAAGATTCGGAAAACCCTCCAAGAATCCGTTCGGAGACAAAAGACCCAAGCGGATTGACATTGTCTAGAGGCGCCCAGGCTTAAATCAGGAGACAAAGTATGGCTTTGATCAAAGAACGTCAGATTAAAGACCCCTATCTTAAAATTGGCTCCCAGATTCTTGGGACCCTTCAAGATCCTGGAACAGGTTAATCCTGTGGTTTATCGCCTGGACTTGCCTCCTTCTATGTAGATACCATCAGTATTTCATGTCTCTCTTCTGAAACCTGTCAAGTAGAGTCCCAGGTATCCTGATGTTCGTCCTCCTCCTCCTCCTGTACTGGTACAAGGTCATGAAGAATTCGAGATCCAGTCTATTGTCAACTCAAGGTACTCCAGAGGAGGAGTACAGTTCCTTGTACATTGGAAGGGCTTCGGGCCCGAAGAACGCTCTTGGGTATTTGAGGACCAGATCCACGTTCCTGGCTTACTCAGACGGTTCCACGCCAGGTACCCGGAGAAGCCTTTTATGGATCGCCCGGAGTCCGATCCTCAAGGGAAGGGTACTGTGAGGAATCGGGGAACACGTCCCTTGCGGCGTATTCCCTCCTCTCTTACTTCCAGTATTGCAGCTGCTGCTGCCTTGGCTCTTCCCCCTGCTTGTGCACGCAACCCTGCTCTGCTTACAGAGCGCGCGTGCACCCGCTCTTCCAGAGCGTCATGGAGCGTAGCTCCACCCCCTTGGTCGCACCGCGCCTCCTCTGCGCACAGCGCGCACGCGTGACATCGTGCAACGATCCCCAGCTGCGTGTCAAGCTACTAACGAGCTCGTTGTCTGCCTGCACCTATCCCAGCTTCCTCTGAGTCCGCGCCTCCGCTCCGCCTCCCAAGTCATTGGTCACTTCCTGTATAAAGACCCAGTCAGTGCTCAGTCTCATTGCTGAGCATAATTTTGTGTAGCCTTTGCATGTGCCTGTCTTGTCCAGCCCAGTTTTGTCTTGTTCTCTGCAGTTAACTTCTCGTGTACCGACCTGGCTTTGCATTTGGATTCTCCCTGGCTTTTGACCCCTGGCTTACGGATAACGACTACGAGTACCTCTCCAACCCCAGACCACAGGCTTACGGACTTCAACTACGTGTACCTCTCCAACCCACGGACCCAGGCAAGTATTGGATTAACCCTTTCTTCATACCCAGACCCAGCAACGCTACAAACCACCTTCTGGGCCCGCCCCCGTTACTGTGGATGTGTGGCATAGTCCTTCCCACCTCAGTGCCGGGGTCAGGTCTTGTTTGTGGGCTCGTGCAAACGTTACAGTGGGAGACGGAATCCCCACTGGTTAACGACGTGTTTGATTCATTTCGAATCACCACTGGTTAACAAGTGTTCGATTCAGTTCGAACCCCAGCCCTCCACGTTCTGCACCCATCGATCCCGGGTAGCCTACGTAATGTCCCTACTAATGGTTGAGGCTTTGGCCTGGGCTTCCCCTCTGTGGGAGAAGGAATCCTCACTGGTTACGACGCCGTGGCATTTCTTCAGGCATTCAAAAGATTTTTGTAACGCCTGTATGCCCGCAGACCTGGCCAGTCCCCAGTACTGAGGTGGGTAAGGGTATATCACGCACCCACAGCAGTGAGGGCGTGCCCGGATTGTGGTAAGTTGTGTTGCCGGGCCTGGTGAGTAAGGGTTAACATTATACTTGCTGAGTCCGGGGTGCCAGAGGTCGGAGGGTAATGTCCAAGAGCCAGAGTTCAGAGGTTGGAGAGAGCAGCATAGTGATGTCCGAAAGTCAGGGTTCAAGGGCAGGAGAAGGCAGCGTAGTCAAGTCCAAAGCAGAGTTCAAGTTCAAACCAAAGGAATCCAAACAGGGGCAGGGACAGGAACCAGAGCTGGAACAGACAAGGGAGCTAGGCATAGACACTGCACACACAGGAGCTGCAGGAAAGCTGTGCAGAGCAAGGACTGAGAGGACAGAGTGGGGTTATATGGGAAGAAGGGCCAATAGGGGTGAAGGGAGGAGCAGAGGTTTGAGTGGGTAATTGCAGGGATAGGTCCGTGAGAGCAGGGTAGGAGACAGGGAGGTAATCCAGGGTAATTGCCTGCAACCGACGGGGGGGCGGAGCCAGTGCCTGGGGATGGCTGATAACTAGAGCGGGTGCGCGCGCCTTTTGTAAGACTGAGCGAGACCGTTCCTCAAAAACCCCAATAATTTGGCCTGCTCCCAACTTCAATACTACTCTTACGGCACCTCTCCCAGGTGAGAAACCGATGCAATTAGGTGATGCCAAATGACCTGACCAGCAGAGAACTAGGAGACATGTCAGTGGACCATGCCTGTACTGTGGGCTCAAAGGTCATCTTGCCCAAAATTGTTCAAAATCGGAAACCCTAGTGCCCAGTTAAGATAGAGGAATATTCTCTTGGCATTTCTTCTATTCCTTCTTCATCACAACCTTCACGACTCCTCTTGCCCATTTCACTCTCCTGGGGACCAGCCTCCATGTTCACTCAGGCTTTTGTGGATTCAGGAGCCACAGGGAATTTAATTGACCACGCATTTGTGGAACTCCACTCCATTCCTCTCCATACTGGTGAGATCCCATTAGCGGTAGTGGCCATTGATTGAAAACCTCTGATACCTGGGACCATTATCCTTGAAACTAATCCTTTCCTGGTTTCGGTTGGGGCACTTCACAAAGAGACACTTTCGTTCTATGTCATTCTCTCTCCCTCGACTCCAGTGTCAGACAGGGGAATCGGCAGAGATGCCCCTCAAGAAGGACGGGAGGCCGGAGACCCCAGATCTCTTCAGACCTGGAGGTAGAGAGGCAGGCTGCTGGGCCAGAAGGGTAGGCCTTAGAGAGACGGGCAATGTTGAGAAACTCAGCAAACAAGAGCACAGCAGGAAAAGATTCAGAGGTGGGAGCTGCTGCTGAGAGAGAGTCACTGCAGATGATTACAAAGCAGGACCTTCAGACTATGCTTAGAGAAATGCAAGTGTGTTTCCAGTCAGCTCTGGACAGAGCCGTAACAGAATTTAAAGCAGAATTTTCTTCACTGGCTAAGAGAACCACAGAGCTGGAAAACAAAATTGATGTTGCCTTACAAAACCAGGTAAATACTGACTATGAGGTCCTGCGTCTCAAAGAATAGATAAGAGCCATGAGAGATGGTATGGATGACCTTCATCACAGGGAACAAAGGCAGAACTTACGAATTTGTCATATCCCTGAGACGGTGTCCGCGGAAACCCTACAGCCATATCTTAAGAGACTCTTTTTGTCAATTGACCCCCAACTGCAGGATGGTGACCTTTTGATGGAAAGAGCTCACAGAGCGTTGTTGGGCCCAAGATTTGATGACTCCAAAAGAAGCAGAGAGGACTGCGATTGGTGACAGTGGTACTCCAGGAAAAGGGGATTAAATATCGTTGGGCCTTCCCATTCCATCTTATAGTCAACCATGAAGGCAGACAGATCTCGCTTCATTATCCTGAGGACTCTGAATCTTTTTTGTCCACGTTAAATCTGGCCCCCAGGGATGGATCGGGTAAGCAGCAAGGATCTCGAGACGATTACACAGAGGATGAACAATCGGCCGAGGGGGCGATAGCCTGAGAGTAAAGAGCCAAGACCGGCTAAATTCTTGAGGGGGTCCCACTGGCTCCCCCTGTTGTTCATCAAATTTTTGGAAGACTCAGTAAGAGTCCGCAGTGGTCTCCCTGGTTGACTATTAGGCAACCGATGGTGGCCCAGAGAAATCTACACCGGATCTGTAGTTGTGTTTGTCTTCCCTCTGCTTTTCCTCCTATTTTCCCTCCTATTTTCCCTTTTATATCCCTTATACTCTATTGTAGGGACTGTTTTATCTGCGATTTGGAGTCTACTGCCCATTTCCTGAGTGCCAGTCTGCTACAGTTGATTTGTGGATGAAACCGGTGAATGAGCAGATTGAGGGTCCTGGCAGGGGGTGAGGGGACCTTGGCCTAAAGACTCGGAGGGGATGGTTTTTTGTTTAAAGACACAAAGGACATTAAGCTCTACTGAAGGTCAAGAGCAATTTCTGCTCAAAAATCAACGTTAAAAGATATTGAATATTTAATGGTAAAATATAAAACCTGCTATATATTTTTATCCGGGAGGCCTACCCCTATAATTGTATTTTAATATGAAAAGTTATATATGTTTATTTGCCCCACATCTGTTAGGAATGAATGTGTTTGTTAAGCTCTTTTATATTCTAAGCAAGCTATATTGAAGGTGTGATCAGGAGGGTGAGAGTGGATGGAGGCGGTGTGCGTGGGGTGGGAGGGAGACCTGCATGTCTGACGTCAGGACACCCCCAGTAGGGCCATATGCCGGCCAGGCCACGTAGGGTCTGGCTGCAAAATTGGGAATAGTGGCTGGTTACACTCATCTTACTTTACAGTTTAACTTTTATTATTTTTGTTTTTCCCCAAGTTCTCGGAGCGGGAAACTCCCCCCCCTTTTTTTCTTTTTCTTTTTCCCACTTGTCCACTACAATCATTAAAGTTTTTCGATCACAACTTTCACATGAGAGAGAGAGAGATACGACATTGGGAATGACTAGTCAAGCGTCATTGAAGTTAGGGTCCCCGAATGTTAAGGGCCTGAACAGTAATGGTGAGCGTAGATTGGCCCTAAAAGAATTTAGGAATATTATATTGTTTTTCTGCAAGAGATGCATTTTGATACCCAGGAGCCTCCAACCACTTTCAGCGGGACATACCCTATAGCATTTTATTCGTCCTTTACCAGTAATAAAAGCTGGGTTGTGATAGATAAAACAGGATATTCCGTTCCAGGCTTCCGAGGTTAAGAGAGATCAAGGAGGGAGGTTCCTTGTGGTTCATGGGCTTCTCTCAGGCTAGTGAACATTTACGTGTCCAACGAGGGACAAATTGTTTTTGTAAGTGAAACACTGGAATCTTTGGGAGATACCCAAGAACAGCTGTTGATCCTTGGAAGCGACTTTAATATGGTACCGGATCCAGATATGGATAAGTCCACTCACCCAGAGCAATCACACTCTGCAATGACATACAGTGTGGCAAAGAAATTTAGATTTCTACTTAAAAAATTTGGTTTGTGGGACGCCTGGCGTAGCTCACATAAAGGACAAAGGGATTATTCTTTTTATTCTCACCCACATAATTTGTACTCCAGAATCAATAATATATTTGTATCCCCAAACATTCTGGAAGTATTGGTTCACTCATATATAGGGCCTATCATGTGGTCAGATCATGCCCCAGTGGTAATTTTGTTTGATCCCCTATTTGCCAGGACTCCATATTTCCAATGGAGGATGAATGATTCATTACTAAATTACTCTGAGATTAGTACACAAATTGGAGAGTCACTTAAAAATTATTTTCACATTATTAATGGATCTGTAGAATCAACAGCAATATTATGGGAGGCATATAAGGCCACGATCAGCGGACAGCTTATCTCAATAGCGTCACACAAAAATAGAATAAAAATAGAAAAAACAAAAAAATCTAACTGAAAAAATTGTAAAGTTAGAACACCCACATAAAAAAAACCTGTAGAGGAATTTTTTTAAAATCCTGAGCCAGGCAAGGGAGGAACTTAAGAAGTTGCAATTAGAGGATGTAGAGAAGGCCCTTAAGTGGACTAAGCAGACGTAATATGATAAGGGAGACAAGGCAGACCATTTACTGGCAAATAAACTTAGAGGGATCAGGTCGAAGGCTTTGGTCCCCACTATTGGGATAAAAGGAGGATTTGTGACTTACAACCCCTCTAAGATAGCAGAAGAATTTGCTCAATTCTATACTCTACGACCTAGACAATTCAACCCCAAATGCTAAAATCCCGGACTCGACCCAGATTGAGGACTTTCTGAGAGATTGTAACCTCCCAAAATTGACAGAGGAAGACCATAAAATTTTAAATGCAAAAATAACCCAGATAGAGTTAGTAAGGGCGGTCGGCTCATTGAAGCCATCAAAGGCACCTGGTCCAGATGTTTTTTCAAATTTGTATTATAGCATTTTTATAGGAATCCTAGGGTCATGTTTATTGGACTTATTTAAGGATTTTCTTAGTGGAAAACAAATCCCCCCATAGATGACGAAAGCCAATATAGTGGTGATCCCTATAGAGGGTAAGGACCCTTTATGTTGTGGTAGTTACAGACCAATCTCATTGCTTAATACGGATCTGAACATTTACTGCACCGACACACTTTATTCGAGCAAATACCCAGTATGTACCTGGCAGATACCTGGAATGCGCCGCTCCTCACCTCTGACAAGCCCCGTTGCGTTTGCCTTCCCAGCCTGGGTTCATGCCTGGCTGACGGGCGGCTGATCTGTTAAATGATAATGATTAGGATTTAATAGGCTGCAATGCTTCGCGTGTCTACCAGATGGCATAAATTCATGAATTGTAATGCAGTATATAATATGTACTGTGCAGTATTGCAGCCAGCGGGAATAAAATGCTTCAATCCCTGCCTGGAAAATACCTCAATGCACTCGGGCAGAAAACAGTCACAAACCTCAATACACCCGGGTATACCCGAATTCGTGGGACTAGCCGAGCTCGAATAAAGTGTGTCGCCAGTGTATAGTAAAATCCTGGCTAACAGGTTCAACCCAATACTGCTTAGATTAATCCATTCTGACCAGGTGGGCTTTGTGAGCGAACGCCAGGCGTCGGATAACACAAGGAAAATGATTAATGTGATTGATCAGATACAGTACATAAGTCTAAAGCAAAAGCAGTGTTGTTGAGCCTGGATGCGGAGAAGGCATTTGATAGGATAAGATGGGATTTTCTAGATAAAACATTAGAGGCATTTGGATTTTCGTGGCTCTTTTTACAGCCAGTTTGTGCATTCTATCAGTCGCCAACAGCCACTGAAGATCCCAGGGGGGGAGAGGAATCTGAAAATAATTAAAAATGAGACTAGACAGGAGTGCCCCCTCTCTCCTCTTCTTTTTGTCTTGACAATCGAACCCCTCGCGGCTACAATCAGAGCCTCCCAAATATACAAGGGATTAAAATAAAAGATGAGTGCTACAAAATATCACTCTTTGCAGAGGATATTATTTTCACTATATCTAATCCTTTGACAACTTTCCCAAATTTACAATCCACCCTCCGGGCGTTTGGTGAGCTATCTGGGTATAAAGTTAATATGGGAAAGTCGGAAACTCTAAATTTAATGCTAACTGAAAAGGAGGTCGAGGTTCTTAAACAACACTTTGACTATAAGTGGAAAAAGACCCATTTGAAGGATATGGGGATATATCTTACTAGAAACTACAATTCATTATATAAATATAATTATCCTGATCTTTTCTCTAAGATAAGGGAAGACCTACAAGTCTGTAATTCTCATTGTATTTCCTGCATATGGCGTATAACTGTGGTTAAGATGAATATCCTCACAAGACTTCTGTATTACTTCCAGACACTACCAATATCTGTCCCACATACAAATATAAAAGAAATTCAAAATCAAATTATGCAATTTATTTGGAAACACAAACACCCGAGACAAGCCAGGTCAATTATTTTAGAGTCAAAGGAAGGGGATGGTTTGGCAGTCCCAAATATCCTAAAATATGATATTTATTTATTTATTTATAAAATATTTTACCAGGAAGTAATACATTGAGAGTTACCTCTCGTTTTCAAGTATGTCCTGGGCACAGAGTAAAACAAATAATACATGGTTACAAGTACAGTTACATAAATGAACAAGGTATACATTATATACAGAGACATTGCGTGCACAGTTAAAGAAAATATATATTATGAGCGTATGAAACAGTTACAGACCAGATTAAAATGTGAGACAGCCTTAGATTTGAAAGAACTTAAGCTGGTGGTGGATATGAGAGTCTCTGGTAGGTTGTTCCAGTTTTGGGGTGCACGGAAGGAGAAGGAGGAACGTCCGGATACTTTGTTGAGCCTTGGGACCATGAAGGCCTCCCATTTGAAACAAATGGTTTACTGGAACTCCTGAAAGGGAGCTATGTCTGGGTAGATTTGGAGAGCTCACTCAAAAACTCGGTGGGTCTGCCTTCTTTACTGTGGCCGAGCTCTGGGACTGGGCTTGGGAGACAGTCTGAACTGGCAAATGGCAAAAAAAGAAGTATAAGGTTATGTCAATTCCATCTAGACGTACACCCCTGTTTGGTAATCCGGGGGTTCTCCCAGGAATTCAGGGTCAGGGTTTTGAAATCTGGAGACATAGAGGGATTCTAGAGACGGGAGATTTGTTAGAAAAAGGCAAGATGATGTCGTTTGAGGAATTGATGAGAAAATACGGTTTACATCTAACTGACATGTTTAAGTATATGCAGGTCCGACACTTTATGCGGCAGGGTTTCTCTGAGGAGGAATTTCCTAGATACACACGATTCGAGGATTTATGCAAAACAAAAAATACCAAAAAGGCCTGATTTCATCTCTATACCAAGGTTTAATTCCCCAAAAGGATATCTCAGCCCACAAATACATGGACTAGTGTGCCCTGGATTTTCAGACTGAAATAACAAGAGAAGACTGGGATGATATATGGGAGAATACGGGTAAAACCTCTATATTGTAACAATGCACGGAACACGCCCCCTGCGGCGTGTTCCTTCCTTACCCTTTTACTTCTGATCGCCGCCCTCTAGCTGCGAGTTAAGATCCTATGCCTTTAAGAAATTCCTACCCTGGACGTTACTGTCTTTGCCACAAGCCACTCTGGTTTGTATCCTGGTGTACTAACCTTTCTGGTTCTTGCCCCTAGTTCCTGAGGCCTGCTGCTAGTTCCATGCGGGGGCCCGTTCCTGACTTCTCTGCTGAAGCGTTGTTTCCTGAGGCCGCCTGCTAGTTCCATGCGGGGGCCCGTTCCTGACTTCTGTGCTGAAGCGTTGGTTTCCCGACGCTGCCCTGCGGTGTACTTCAAAGCAAAAACGAAATATCAGGGGAGCGTCAGTATCTGAAATAAAATAGGATGAAACTACATATGCATAACGTTACATAAAAACATTGAGCAGGTAGAACTCCATAGGAATATGCTAGATTATATATCAAGCATCATATAAACCAGAGGTTGGGGGAGAAAAAAGAAGACCCAGTAGAGAGACACAACAGTCCAAGATTTAAAATGCCAAAAAACACTTTATCCGACATGATAAACACAAGGCTTCCAGGATACCAATGTATAAGGCGTTGGTTTTAGAGTGATCTTGATGCCGAGTCGCGACCTCGGGAAACCCCCTCACACAACCGCCTCATTCACTGGCTCCGTCCTTGCTGCTAGTCCACGCCGACACGTCACTCCGGTTTGCACCTGGTAGCTGGCGTCACCGGAGCTGCTGCTGCAGAACTGTAGCTTGTCTCCCTCTAAGATCTCACGCTGAGGGTTACGCTCTACGCGTTTCGCCGTGCAAGTCGACGGCTTCGTCAGGAGTGCTTTAACCCTAAGAAGGCTATCTTTATATACCCTCATTACAATAAAGATAGCCTTCTTAGGGTTAAAGCACTCCTGACGAAGCCGTCACTTGCACGCGAAACGCGTAGAGCGTAACCCTCAGCGTGAGATCTTAGAGGGAGACAAGCTACAGTCTGCAGCAGCAGCTCCGGTGACGCCAGCTACCAGCGTGCACACCGGAAGTGACGTGTCGCGTGGACTAGCAGCAAGGACGGAGCCAGTGAATGAGGCGGTGTGTGAGGGGTTTCCCGAGGTCCGACCTCGGCATCAGATCACTCTAAAACCAACGCCTTATACCATCTGGTATCCTGTAAGCCTTGATTTTTTATCATTGTCGGATAAAGTGTTTTTTGGCATTTTAAAATCTTGGCTGTGTGTCTCTCTACTGGGTCTTCTTTTTTCTCCCAACCTCCTGGTTTATGATGATGCTTGATATATAATCTAGCTATTCCTATGGAGTTCTACCTGCTCAATGTTTTATTGTAACGTTATGCACTATGGTAGTTTTATCTATTTATTGCAATACTGACGCTCCCCTGATATTTCGTTTTTGCTTTGAGTGTGGACGTGGGAACTAGTCCGTGAAGGGTTTGAGTGTCCTTTTTCATATTTTTGTGCACGAGTATTTTGTGTTATTTCACTGTATATCAGCACTGTTACTGCACTGTTGCACTTAGATAGAGTGTTTTGAGCGCCATTTAGTATTTTGTATTTGTAGCTGCGGTGTACTTCAGCCAGCCTGCTGTCTCCCCCTGCTGAGACCGGCGTCATGGGCCGAGGCCGTTCCTCACGAAGAGGCCACTCCCGTGCTCACGCTCCTAAGCTGAAGCGGGGAACTCCTGACTACCTGTTGCCGAACTCCTGCTTGAGTAACGACGATGCTGCCTTCTCCAATCCTGACCCTGCTACGTACGACTACGAACTGTGCACTCCGGATCAGTCTGCGCGGACTAAGGTCGTGATTATATAACCCCACCTCAGCCCCGCGGTCCGGTCCCGGTTTGTGGCGAGCACAATCGTAACAGTATGCTCGGCCCCACAAAACCGGACCGCGCCGAGCAAGGTTCTAAGTTTTGCAGCTCCTTTTGGTCTTCACTGTCACGCCTTTCCCTTTTGCTGTTTGGATTCCCTTGTTGCTGACTCCGGACCGTAACCCCGACCTTGCTGCTTTCTGCCTACCCTTTTCCCTGTCTCCTGAACTCTGCACCATTGCCGCCTGCTCTGACCTTTTGCCTGTTGCCTGGACTCCGCACCACTGCCGCCAGCCCTGACCTCTCCCTGCTTACCGACTACGAATACTCTTACATAACTCTGTCCCTGTGCTTTGGTCGGTTATTCTGCATCCCTACCTCAGCCCTTCGGGTCCACTTTCTCATTCGAGATGAGCACCGTCACACTCATCTCGGCTACCGGTCTCCGCATTCCTTCCTGGGATATTTTTTCAGGTATTGACGCTCCCCTGGTTCCGTTCCATTGTACTCCTGAACTGTATTAGGTAACACACATATAATGACATAACCAGGCCCGGCAGAGTTTGCTCCCAACACTGCCCACTCTATACTGGGAGTTACAGTGCTAGTGGGGCCAGAGAATTAGTAGCCCAAGGGGACATGGCTACATACATAAATACATATATGCATGTAAATATAGAAGCAAAATACAGTGTAAAAAAACATAACCACATATTTCTGGTACATAACATGCTACTACAGTGCACCATCCATTGGAAAACATTTCATGAGCAATAATATGAACAGAGACTCCTGACCAGTATATCTGATGGAGAATAGTGTGGGAACCATGTTTGAATTAATGTGGGGTGTGTATTTTTAGGAAATATATGATTGTATTTGGATATTTCTATATATTAAGTTATTTTTGCCATAGCAGCTTCCTATGAAAATCTCAGCCCTGAAAGCAGTCACACTGATTTTGAGGATTCTTGTTGCCAAATTACAATCTAAACCCAGAAGTGAACAAAAAAATGGCTGTTCCTGCTCCCCCATCCCATGTGTGAGAGTGTCAGTGTGTGTGTGTGTGTGTGTGTGTGTGTGTGTGTGTG
>CM071578.1:22839598-23006491 GCA_036426205.1 Ascaphus truei | reverse complement strand
GGGACGCCAGGGAGACAGCCTGTGGAGCCTGTAGATCCTGAGACCCCTGAGACGCCTGGGACGCCGCGGACGCCTGAGACGCCAGGGACGCCTGGGACGCCTGGGACGCCGCGGACGCCTGAGACGCCTGAGAGATACAGTATGTGACACTGGAGTTTCCCAGGATCTGGTTTAGTACAATGTTAGAGCTGCTGCCCTAAAGAACCGCGGTTGTGGGCTCTAATCCTGTTGGGTCTGACACTAGTACCCCCGTAATCACAAACGCCCTTAGATTGATTGGTTTTAAGGATATATTTTAGGAGGTGTGACTCATTTAAATGTACTTGTATTGTATTGTATGTCTTTATTTATATAGCGCCATTAATGTACATAGCGCTTCACAGTAGTAATACATGTGGTAATCAAATAAATAACAGAGCATTGGAATAAGTGCTTTAGACATAAAAGTAATATTAAGGAAGAGGAGTCCCTGCCCCGAGGAGCTTACAGCCTAATTGGTAGGTAGGGAGAACGTACAGAGACAGTAGGGGGGAGTTCTGGTAAGTGTGTCTGCAGGGGGCCAAGCTTTATGTATCATGTGTTCAGAATATCCACAGTGCTATTCATATGCTTCTTAAAGCAAGTGTGTCTTAAGGTGGGTCTTAAAGGTGGATAGAGAGGGTGCTAGTTGGGTACTGAGGGGAAGGGCATTCCAGAGGTGTGGGGCAGTCAGTGAAAAGGGTTTAAGGCGGGAGAGGGCTTTAGATACAAAGGGGGTAGAAAGAAGACATCCTTGAGATGAGTTATGGGTCAGAATAAATTCAATGCATTTAGTCACTGTCTCTGACAGTGGCTCCTGCAGTCCCAGAAAGTCTGCAGGCTGAAATCCCATCTTTGTGGGAGATGTTTGTGTAAAGTGATTCTACATCAATGGTTGCTAGTTCGTACAGTTGGAGGGTATGCAAATGTATGGCTGAAGGAGTCGGTCGCACTTGCTGTGCGTTAAACCGGGTGAACCTTCTGTAGTTGGAATTGTTGGGTCATATTTCCCTGTAACTTTGCTCAAGCTATCCTCCTGGGCCTTAGGCAGCAATATTAGATTTTAAGCTCTTGGTTGCAGGGAGTCATTGTACAGCGCTATGTATATTGTCAGCACTGTGAGAAAGACTTTAAAAAAAGACTTATTCAACCGCATGTTCATTTATATGTGTTTTCCTTACATTTTCAATCCCAATGCATTTGCTGCTTTTTTATCATGTGGGATTTTGCTTGTTTTTACATTACAGTTGTAAATATGTCTAAACGAATCATCCAAGCAAATATCACACAGACGTAACATAACCATCCTCTTCTAGCGAAGAAAAATATTCCACCTTATCCCATATATTTTCTGATCAGTACAAATATATAGGATTGTGCTCCCATAGTCTACTCTTTATGGACAAGCTAAGGCTGGCAAAGCTTGGATTCTTCTTAAAGTCTTTTGGAATTAGGTACTCTTTTTAAAAGTAGCGTCTTACAAGGCAGGAAGCAACTCAGTTCCCCTTGTGACCAAGATCAAATGTCACTGGAATAGGCATGTGTTTGGAATTGTTGCATCATTCCAAGAATTATATTTAAAGATTATTGTTTAATAGGAGGAACATCTAGGTAATGTACACTGATTTTGACACAGTGAGGCATGTTCGCTTTTTTTTATATGGTGCCCAAAACATGAACTCCGACACTAAGAATTAAAAGACAAAATGCAGAAGTGAGCAAACATAGAGGAAGTAAGCAGAGAATGCAGCTTTTCATCAGTGGAAGTTCTGTGGTGTGAGTAATTATTCATTGAGGAGGTTGTCATGTTCATTTAACAATGCAGTGTTCTGTGGATGTTCATTGAGTGTGTCTCTTTGATGGTCTTGAATTTAAAGACAGAACGAATAAAAAAAAGTGTAACATCAGCACTGTGTATTTTAAAACAGTGGTAATTGTATGTTTTACAATGGCAGTAAGAACTTAAGCACTCAGAATGAACATGCTTTGGTATGTCAAAGTAGTCAGGCACAAAAATTGATCATGTAGCTGGAACATTAAACATCACCAACAAACACCCTGTATATTACCTCTGTCCTGATGTTTCTCTATAAAAATAGAGTCATTACACTAGCTCCCCATACTCCCTAAAACAAAATTTTTGGTTCAAACACTGACTGCAATGGAAGCACTGTATGCTAAGAGATAATAGGGAACAGTAGGGTTGAAGACCTGTCTGAGACGTGTGAATGTGCTCCCAAGTGGTATTATTATTATATCTGTAGCCCATGTCCCCCCCCCCCCTCCCAGACACAGATCGTGCCTCTAGGGTGTAGTGAGGGCTGGCTACATGTACTATGGTGGTGCATACCTGCTTGGAACAGGAGGGCCTGAGTCTCCCGCGGTGGTATGGGGGATAACAGGGCCAGGCTTCTGGGGTATATGCCTCCATCTTCTTTAGCAACGGTGCAGTGCCTCCATTCTCTGGCGAAACCTAGGGGATAAGTTGGAATCATCCCAGAGAAAGCCCTGGTCCCAGGGCGAGAGATTCCAATCTCACACAGTCTTATGTAAAAGCAGCAATGGTCTTTATTGTACTCACAGCAGATCAGTAGCAGCACACAGCAGCAGCAGCACACAGCAACACTTTAGGCACAGTGTACAGGCTTTTCCTCCTTCTCCTTTCCCTCCAGAAGTGCACCCTCAGGACGGTCTGTGGGGTCTTTGCTCCCTGCCTCCACCCCCAGCCTAGGGCGCTCAGGGTGGGGCTAGCTCTTCCCTCACCCCCTAAGCAGGGTGAGGGGCACTGGTCCACCTATTGCTAACTAGGCCCTACTCCACAGGAACCTAGCTAACTTACTGCTCTGACTGTCCAGTCAGGCACTCCAACACTAACTGCCTGCATACAGACAGGAAACTGCAACTAAGTTTAGTCAGCCCCACCCCTCATGATGTCAGCAGGCCCTCCCCTGTGTCTATGCCTTCCCACACAGAGTCAGGTGCCTACCTCCACCAATCACGACAGGGCTTGAAGCAGGGAAAACCCATGATAACTACTGGCGGCCTGCTATTAGCAGAACTTACACCAGTAGAAGAAAGATATATAGCTCCCATTACTTACCGGGGCTACACTCTCCCTTTGGTGGAATCCAATGGTCCCCACTTGGACCTAACTTTAGCAGTACCACCCTGCAGATGAACATCTGGGAAACAACACATGCAGGTTAGGTTATGCAGCAAGCCATCCACCAGATGGCGTAATAACAACAGTAGCCAGGTACTCCCAACGGGAAGAACCAACTAGTAATAGTGCTTTGAGTCAAGCTTCCTGACCTTTCTCCCATTATGGTCAGTTACAGTTATATAGTAGGGCTGTACCGACCCAGATTCTGGCCGGTAGATTACACTGCGCATGTATATGCACCGTCCTATACACCAGACCCGGACCACCTCACTGATTCGGTCCTCATTGTGGTAACCCGCCTTACCAAACTTTCTTCTTCAGTATTCTTGTACGGCCTCCCTGAGCCAACTGTCTCGGTTCTCTTCAATTTCTCTCATTATGGGTTCAGGCACATAAGGATACTCATACCCGTGGGAATGTCTATACCGGAACACTATGGCTCTGTCTGCCCGGCTCAACTTAGGTAGTTTCTTGGTACCCGCCCTGCTTGGCAGTACCCAAAACTCCAGCTCTACAGGAGCAATATCATCATACAGTATGCTAGGCCCCTTAGGAAGAATAATCTTCTGCTCTGTCTCCTGGTACCGGTGTTCTAATTCATCCGCAATCTCCTGAGGAGTATAGACACCTACCGCCCACCAATGATCAATTATGTTGTTCCTGATCAACAGGAACCTGGTGCGGTCCATAACTTTGTGGTACCCAGTGAACAGGGGTGCCCAACACTTGTCACGGTGCTCGTACTCTGATAAGGGGCTACCAGTATCTACCTCTGACTCCACTTGTGATGAGACACCGGACGTACCCGCCTCTGTAGAGCGCGAGCAATCTCTTCTCCCTTTGGCGTTGAAGTACCTAGTAGGGTTCATTTTGGAAACCCCCGTGCTTGCAGTCCCAACTTCAGCAGTATTATGGGACCCTCGGGCCCTCCCTCCAAACACAGGAGAAAAAGGTACATGTTTAGGCATACGTATTACAGCATCATATGGTACCTCCCCATCAGATCCCTCGTCACTTAACTCCCAATCCCGCAAGTCCTTGGAGTACTTGGAGTATTTCGTTAACTTATCCCCGCTAGGTCCCGGTGGTAATACTCGTGACGGGGCAGGGGCAGTGGCCGTTGCAAGGGCGCTATGGACTGGGGCTGGGGCAATGTCCGTTTCAATGTCCAGCAAGCGGGCAATCCCGCGACCAGTGGGCAGTTTCTTGCTTGCTCTCTCTGCTGAGCCCCTTGATCCTCTGCGAACGCCGTGGTGGTCAAGGGTGGCTAGTGCAGCCGTCATGGCGGCTCCTCAGGCCGCAACGATGGCCGCCGGGCCTCCATGCCAACCGGAACTGGAAGTGACGTCATCACTGGTGCCCGCGAAATCTCCATCCGCTCCGTGGTCACCCACCGGAAGTGCGTCGAGGACCGGAAGGGGCGGTGGTGGTTCGTCCGGTCCGCGGACGGTCAGGTAGGCCGCAAGCCTCTCTCTATCATTCTCTGCAGGGCCCGTTGTCGCCTGGTGGGAGTAAGGGGGTGGTGGAGTCTCCTTACCGCTCCGCTGCCGGGGGATGACATCTGGTTCCTCCGAAGCTGTCTCGGACGCCTTCTCCGCCGCACTGGGAGTCACCACGGCCGTGGGACTTCTACGGGCCTCAGGCCACACCAGCGCTCGCCGTTGGGAGGTGTCCGGACTCGTCTGCTCCCTTTCTCCGGTAAGTGGATCGCCATCTTTCTTACAGCTGGGGTGGTTCGCCGGTAGGCGCATCGCCACCGGTGAGACGCCATCTTCTTCCTCCGAAAACGACTTGATCGGATCCTCCGCTAGGGAGTCACCTGGGTCTTTTGCGGCCCCGCCAGTGGATAGTGGTACGAAATGGGCCCGCTCCGGTACCTCCACTGCGGTCGCGCTCTTCTCCGCCGGATCTCCGCTTGGCTCTGTAGTTGGCTGGGCCTTGGTTCCCACCTCAGCAGTGATGAAGGGAACTAGGGCAGCCTCGTCTGTTGTCTCCGCCACCTCCGTTAGTGTTCCGGGGAGGGACACCCCGTGGGATCTTGATCATTGGCCATGGCTCGGTAGGCCACAGGTAGAACGTGCCACATTGAGGGCATCGGGCCTTGGTGCTTGCTACCGTCCCGGGTGTCCTGCAGTGGACGCACAGGCACCGGAGGTACTCTCGGCCCTCGATCTCCACCACCAGGAAGCCTCCTGGGAGTTGGAAGATTGTGGTGCTCAGTTCAGACATTATTAGCTCAGGGGTGGAACAGTTCAATGTTTCAGCTCCTTGCTCCTCGAATGCCAGATAGAAGTGAAGTTCCTCGCTCTCACTTCCTGTCCCTCCCTTCGCTGGGGAGGACGCTCCTGATTGGCTCTCCTTGTGCCCCCTCCCTCTGGTGGAAACAAGAGGAGGGGCACTCCTTCTTTCAGTGTGACGTGGCCTTGACTGTTGGCCAGTCACAGCACAGGTGGGTGGGCTTTCGGCTTTCGCGCCGCTCCTTTTCCAGGGTATCTGAGTTTGGCGCCAAACCCCTGCACATCTCCCTCCACATTTCTCTAACAGTCTCTTTGCACGATTCACGTGCGCGCTCCAGGATTGGCAGGAATTGCCATTTTAACTCGGCTGCTAACTGCTAGTCCGTGGATGGAGCTGCTGTCGCCATTTTGGACTCTTCCTTGCTCCGCAGAGCACATGTAGTGATGGCCGCCATCTTTTATGAGCCCTCCAAATGTATAATCTCTCTATTCTCAGTGTCTACTGTGTAACACGTTCCTAGACACTGACTATACTCCAACTGCTCAGTAAACGCTCTCTGCATGATTTACCCACTAGTAGGATGTGGCATACCCCAGGCTAGGCAGAACTCCTTCTCTGTGCACTGCACTCGCTGACGGTTCCTACAAGCACTCTGTGGTGTGTTTTATGTGGGTGCTGGCTAGTGTACCAGGCATCTCCCTAAGTACGGGCGTCTCCTACTGTTGGCCACTCATAGTGTGGGCCCTGGGCCATGGTCCCTGGACTAGTTAACAGGCTAACCCCCCCAGTTGCCTCACACTATCTGCCTCAAGGGACTAGGACAGCAATAGCCATACACCCATCTTAAATCGCCCATCTAGGGCACCCAGGGCGTACTGTGCGGGAGTCCACGCTCCCCTGACTACCCCTGGTATGATATGCCCTACCCTCCATAGCACTTGCACGGAAGGTGCACTTCACTCCTCCCGTTATGCTTCGCTGAAAGCCTGACCTGTTTGGGATCTCAGCAGCGCCTCCAAATGTAGCCCATGTCCCCCCCCCCCCCCCCCCCCCCAGACACAGATGGGCCTCATAGGGTGTAGTAGGGTGGCTACATGTACTATGTGGTGCATACCTGCTTGGAACAGGAGGGCCTGAGTCTCCCGGCGCGTGGTGTATGGGGGATAACAGGGCCAGGCTTCTGGTGGTATATGCTCCATCTTCTTTGCAACGTGCAGTGCCTCCATCTCTGGCGAAACACTAGGGGAAAGTTGGAATCATCCCAGGAAAGCCCTGGTCCCAGGGCGAGAGTCCAATCTCACACAGTCTTATGTTAAAAGCAGCAATGGTCTTTTGTTATTGTACTCACAGCAGATCAAGTAGCAGCACAACAGCAGCAGCCAGCACACAGAACACTTTAGGCACACGGGTACAGGCTTTTTCTCCTTCTCCTTTCCCTCCAGAAGTGCACCTCAGGACGGTCTGTGGGGTCTTTGCCCTGCCTCCACCCCCAGCCTAGGGCGCTCAGGGTGGGGTAGCTCTTCCTCACCCCCTAAGCAGGTGAGGGGCAATGGCCACCTATTGCTAACTAGGCCCTACTCCACAGGAACCTAGCAACTTACTGCTCTGGACTGCCAGTCAGGCACTCCAACACTAACTGCCTGCACACACAGAGGAAACTGCAATACGTTTAGTCAGCCCCACCCCTCATGATGTCAGCAGGCCCTCCCCTGTGTCTATGCCTTCCCACACAGAGTCAGGTGCTCACCCCCAATCACAGACAGGCTTGAAGCAGGGAAAACCCATGATAACTACTGGCGGCCTGCTATTAGCAAGACTTACACCAGTTGAAGAAAGATATAGAGCCCCCATTACTTACCGGGGCTACATATCATTAGCATATCTCCCAGGGTACAGTCATCCACGTACTCCAAGCAAAAGCCCTATTGCAGACTCTGGAAGGCATTAGCACCACCTTCAGGTCATTTGTCTTCAAAACCAAGTACAATCTGAGTCATTTGCATGTTAAACCGTGACGTTTGTCATCCCTTATAGAAGCGATTTAGAAGATGCGATTTGTAATAGAGAATAATACGTTTTTTTTTCTCACATTTCATTCCACTTCTTGTGAACATGCCAACACGTGCAGATTGGCAATGACAACTTCGGACCCACTAGAATGAGAGCGGCTTTAGCAGGGGCTCGACTACGCTTCCGCGCGCTTGCGTAAGCGTAGGTCTTAGAGATATTTTAAATCATCCGCTTGCCGCGAGCGCAGGGCGTCACGTGAGCGGTTCGCCCAATAGGACGAACCAGCGATCCGTTAACGTCACTGGCCGCCGCCGACACGCCCCCGGATAGCGCACAGTCTAAGGCCAGGGAAAGCACCCGCTTTCCCTCAGCCTCAGCGCGCCTCCGCCCGCCAGGATTAACCATGGCCAAGGCCTTATGTACACCAACAGGTAGGGAGAATCTAAGTACTACAGAGGCACTTCAAGTATCAGCAGAGTAGGCACGAGGAGAGGGGAGAAAAGTGAGTGGCTGCTATTTTGGGGAGCACTACGGACAGGAATTACGATGGATAAGAACAGTTTGCTGGAAAACAAGCAGTGCTTGTTTTCTGCATCAGTGGTAATTAGATTACTCCCTGTCTGACTGCGATCGCCATCGTGACTGGGAAAAACAACATGTGTGCCGATGGCTCTTGTAATCAGTTACTACAATTGAACATTGTGCATGGATTTCAGTAACAGGTGACGTCGTTGAAAATGTGCTCTTTAGTGCTAATAAATGGTTTGTGCTTGGTTTATAGTCTAAAAGCTGCCTGCCCCTAATTCTGCCTCACTAATTTATACATAAACCACTTCACATGTAAAAGCTCTTCTAAACCTAACACCTTACTGGTAACTCCACCTGGGTCCAACGCACTTTTTTGAGTTTAGTGTAGTAACTTCTTGCGTTTCTCTGTGTGCCTGGCCGTAGCAGAAACAGCTGACTAACTGTGTAGCTGTAGCTGTAGTTGCTGGGGTAAAAGTCATGTAGCCGTTTTAGGGATTTAAATTACCCAATAAGTGTGAGGCTTTGGGCTATTATTACTGTATGGTACTTCCTCTCTTGTGTACCCATAACTATGCTATTCTTGGTGTGGAACAAAACTCTGATAGCTATGAATAAGGTGTGAATCCTGAAGGCCTCCAGTCCTTCAAGAATCCAGTTGAAGAAAATCAATATGACCAGTCATAAGGAAACCCCAACATGAATAACACATTAGGTATTCCAGTTTTAAAATGTAAATCAGAAATACAAAGGAGGAGCTGCAAAAAGAAGCTGTATTTAAAGCTTACTAACCTTTTGCAGGGATAAAAATAAGACTGAAGTCAAACCCACAGTTATCTCATCAAACACATACATTCATTTAACTAAATTTATTTCCATGCTGAAGAACAGTTTTACATTTCTGTATTTTCATTATTTCCCTTTTTTTTAGCCTCTGAAATGCAGAAAACCCTTATTGGGTGACATGTTGGCTGTTAATATGCAATTGATAAAGCAACAGTGCCACCTGCTGCTTTAAAAATAAATTGTCCAGTAGATTTACATATACAGCAAACAGTATGACCATGACTATTTAAGAAAATCTTGACTGTCTAAAGCAGGCCTGCACAACTCCCGTCCTCGAGGGCCACAAACAGGCCAGGTTTTCAGGTATCCCTACTTCAGCACAGCTTGGCTCAATTAGTGGCTCAGGGTTATGTACGTGAAGTATGCTGAGGATTAATTGATCGGGCTGCTGTGCTGAAGTAGGGATTTCCTGAAAACCTGGCCTGTTTGCGGCCCTCGAAGACTGGAGTTGTGCAGGCCTGCTCTAAAGTGTTCTCTGGTGGTATGGTGGGAAATGTTTTCTTTGTATCTAAAAAAAATCATTATCTTAGTGCAAGTCGTAGAACTTTAAATGTAAAAGTAAGAAATACATCCACTTTTCAGAACTCTTGATAGTTGAGCAAGACCCAGTGCGGACTATTAGTTGAACTGTTTCTAATGCTTTTGCCTCCGTTAAGAAACGTGACTTACCTTAACCTCTTCAATGCCAGAGAATTGCTGCGTAAAAAGGGATTAAGTGAACAGTGCTCAACTATTGTTGAGATGCAGTAAAACTGAACACAAGCGTCTGAAATCTTTGAAGCCAAGAAGAAAATGATGTTTGAAAATCTGTTAACATTTTAGTTGCAAATATACCTCAATTTCAGAGCAACTCCTCACCTCTTGCAATTTCCCTGTGTTTCCTTACATTTCCCACGCAATGCATGGAGCCAACCAATATGGTGAGAAGAAACAAAGACAAATGCAGAGCATATATATCCAGGGTGGCCAACACAACTCCTCAAGGTCCACCAACAGGTCAGGTTTTAAGGATATCCCTGATTCAGCACAGGTGGCCCAATGAGTGGCTCCTTCCTTGACTGAGCCACTCATTGATCCCCCTGTGCTGAAGCAGGGACACAGGCAATACTCCTTCCCACATTTAGTTTAGTCAATGGAGCAGCATCAAAATATGGCTGGGTGGTACGAAAGCTGGACTAGAGAAGAATTGGTGACAAGGGAATATGATCGGCCTCCCCAATTATGTTTTGCTGGCTAATGACCAAGGACGGCTAGTTTGTAATTAGGCTGCGATGGTCACCTGAAGCCAAACTAGGGTGCCTGCCAGTCAGGAAGATTCAGCTGACCAGCAGCTTATGAGCAAGGAAGGTCCTTAAGTCTCTGAGGAACCAAGGCCCGGCATATCGGTGAAGACTAAAGAGGTAAGACATGGAGAGTCTGACAGGACTGACCGCCCCAATCACTGACAGTGTGACCATGGATGAACATACATAGCAGAGTCATACTTTCAGGGAGGCCCCACTGTCTGACCTGAGGTGTCGCACTACTGAGCATACCTCCGAGCCTGGGGGAGATAGGCTCCTTGGAAGCAAAGGCTACTGTATCAGGAACAGGTGCCAATGCTCCTGATAGACTCTGGCCAAGAACATGACAGCTAGTCATTCCCGAGGCATATCAGGATCAGCTTCTGTGCTTAGCACACATGATCCCACAAGTCGAACATCACGGGGAAGGCACGAAAGTCTGCCTGACCTACAATTTTTACTAGTCTAGAGTAACACAGGCAGTTGCAACCTTTTGCCGCTCCTGTGACACTTTCCCACGAGCAAACAGGGTGATCGAGCAAAGGCAACCCTGAGGCTGCTACCGGTTATCTGGGAACCATTCCAGTGGCTCCCGGTGAACATGGTGGGCCCCCTACCCAGTACGTCAGGGAATAGGTACATCCTTACAGTAGTGGATTTTGCAACTCAATACCCAGAGGCCATCTCTCTCCCCTCGATCGATATTTTCATTAGGGTAGGTTTACCAAGCAGTGAGATTCTCCTCTATCAGGGGGTGCAGCTCATGTCAGAATTGGTCCACTGTCTCTGGGCTAAGTGTGGAGCTAAACAACTTCCCACTGCCACCTACAACCTCAGACTAATGCACTGTGTGAGCGGTTCAACTGCACTTTCAAGCAGATGCTAAAGGCGTTTGTGGAAGCCAAAAGGGGGGACTAGGATGCTTACAGTCAGAAATAATCCTGACATGTTATTAGTTATCTCTCTCCACTTCTGTTTCCTTTGTCTGTCCACTGGGTGGGCTGCGATTTCTGTCTGCTCTGGGTTTTCATCTGTCTGTCTCCTCTTGGTTCTCCTGTCTTCTGTCCCTGCCTGCCTTTATTTTATGTTCCAGACTCCTTCTGCCCTGACCTGTTCTGTTCCTGTGTGAGTCCTGGTTTATTTATTGAAAGGTCCGTGCCTACCAATTGGTTGGTCTCAGTCTGTTCCTGCTCCCCAGACCAAGGAAACAAAAGAAAACAGCGCACAACGCCAAATAGTGAAGCAAATTCAACAATATATTATAGAATTAAAAAGGGGGTAATATATCTGCGTACATGAAAAAAGTTGGTAAAAGGCATGTAGTGTGTATCACACTGTTTACCACTCGGCAGCTGTTAGCTGTAGATTCAGGTGCTTGCTTCCCTCTGCTGCTGCAGCTCAGTTGATTCTGGGGCAGGACGTCAGTCTTTTCACTCCCAAGGGGATTTCCCTTCATGCAGCCAGGTTCAGCAGCTGGTACTGGGGCTCGGTGAAATCGCTCCTGCTTCCTGGCCGGTTTTTTTTTTTTTTTTTTTTTTGAGCCACCCCTGCGTTTACAGCTGCAGACGCCATTATCCCCAACACGGTTATGTGGCACTTATAATTTAATGTTTAATTATCTCACTGTGGGAGTTGTGGTTTAATTTTTTATATATCTTTTATCACTAAATTGATGGTATAGTCACTGCACTGTATATATTTATACATTTAAACTTTATAGGTAGTTAGGTAGTAGCGCACAGTTTTGTTTTTTTGTGTTTACTGTCCCCAGACCAAGTCCTGCTCCCCGGACCCAGTCCTGCTCCCCTCTCCCATTCCTGCTCCCCTGTTCCTCTGCCTGTGGATTTCCTGTTGACGACCCAGCCTGTGACCCCGACGACGTACAATCACAGGATACCAGGACAAATACCAGGGATCAACTACTCGCCAGACAGAAACACAAGACTTTATAAAATGAATTTATTGGAAAGAGAAAAATCCACAACCATACATATGAAAAGACAACACATACTCAACCAGGCAAAACTGTGGACACCCTGCAGACCTAGTTGCAGGGACCTCCTTGCAGAGATTTCCCCTGTCCTTCTTCCCTGCAATGTCCTCTGAAACAGGATTCCCAGCCGGACACCAGCACAGGAACTTCAGCTTCTCTCAGTTACAGCAATAACTTCTGCAACTCTTATGGCTCAGTTCAGTCAAACTAGGAGTCTCCCTCACCACCTTTTTATACACTAAACCCACAACATTGAAACATTCAGGGCAAGGTACTGTCTACGTGCCCAGACCCTGATTGGTGCATAGAAAAGCAACATCAAAAAAGTAACATACAAAATGCTACAGGGAAAGGTCGCAGACACTTTTGCAAAAAATTTCCTGCAAACCAAATTAACGATAGGTATGAACAACAATTACTGGTAGACAACAGACCTAAAAGAGGCTGGTAGACCAGTGAGATCCCCTTATGTCAGCACTCAATCACACAGTATATTACAATAGTTAGGTAATCCCAAATTAGGGAAAGGGACAGAACTCGAAACATCCAAAGTATATGATATTGTGATATGATGTATAATCTAAAAACAGTTTATTATTAATTATAAGATTAAGCTAAAGAGAGTTAAAAAAGACTCCAGGGTACAGGACGAAGAGCCACAAAAAGTAAAGGCTCAAAGTGCTGTAATATTATCGCTGTCCCTAAAATAGGGTAGTAACCTGGCTCGATAGCCACACAAAAATAGGCGGATGAGCCTACTAGGAGGAAGGGAGCTCCTAGGCAAACTCCCCCCTCCCATGACCACTCTACAATTGTTACTATATAAATTGATAAGAGCAATCATAGAAATAATGGCACACCACTGTTAATAAAGACATGCAAGTATAATTCTGCTTCTGGTGCTTACCTCCCAATGGTCCCGGCGTCTCAAGGCTGGACCTGATAATGGCACAAAAATGAAGGTGTTCACAGCATCAGAGCTTTAGTACAGATAACGTTTCAGGACCAACACTGGGTCTGAGGAAGAGACACATAAGTCCTGAAACGTTATCTGTACTAAAGCTCTGATGCTGTGAACACCTTATTGAAGTTTTTCAAAACTCAAATCAAGTCTCCTGTGTGCTCCTCCTTTTCTATATTAAATGATAGCCATGCTCATAATAAGTGCACCAAACATATACATCAATGTATGAATAGTCAGTAGAAAACTAGTGATAGCACAGTAATAGGTGTAAAACTCAATGGAGAGCAACTGAGAGGAGCTAAAAAATGCCAATTCCCCCTCCCTTAGTCACATACAAAGTACGGGGTAGTTCCCTATTGACTGCTAAAAAGAACACTCACAATGAGCTGTGCTACACACCCCTAGTACATGAAAACAGCTATGAGATATTAAAAAGTATTAAAGTACTTGCGATTCAGTGGTGATGTAAAGAATATTCATAGCAACTGCTACACAGTATATATGGCATATTCTGTGGTTGTGGACTCAGCAAGCCATGAAGCTAATGCTTCAGATAGTACTTAGATAGTACTTAAATACCCCTGGTAGTCTAATGCAGCGATCCCGTTTCGCGGAGGCGCTTTCTCAAGGGATGTGACAGTTTCCTATCAAACAGATGAGTATACTTGACCCAATGAAACAGATTAAAGTTGGTGGTGGGTGAGAACGAAAGGCCCTTTGTCAGGACTTGTTTTTGCTCTGGTGTTAAAACTAGGTCAGACAGGTTAATGACATGTAGGTCATGATTAGGCATGGGAGTCTCTGTAGTTATTTCTTTTTGGAGGGGTTTTCCCCCTCTTGTTGCCAAAACCCCATACTACCCATGTCCCTTAGACCGTCTCTACCTCCCCCTCCACGTCTTCCTCTTGATGGGGTGGTTCGCCCGTACGCCCCCCAATCCTAAAAAAGCAGAGCTAGAAGAAGTGGTAGCTTGAGTATGTCCTGTATTTTCCTGTGTCTTATCGCCTTCACCCTCGCTCTCAGATTGCTCCCACTCAGTAGAAGAGCCTTCGTATCGTCTAGTCTGAGGTACCTTAGTGAGCCTGAATCGAAAGATTCTACCCTCACTAAAATGCTTTGAATCACATTCGAATTTACTTTGTTTGCGTTCATTAAGCTCTTTAGTGAATACCGCAATATTATCTTTTAACTTAAGTTCATATGTGTCAAAGTCTGCATGTGTATTCAACTTAGTGATGTCAAGTAATTGAGTTTCAAGGTCTAAATGATTTTGGCTATTTTTTCTTTTTCATACCCAATGAGGAATTGGATCAATTTAGTTGAGCAATCTAGGAGAGTGCTCTCCCAGGCTTTGATAAATTGAGTATCAGTGATCTGGTGGGATGGTGCTGGTTAAGTCTTAGTCCCCTTGGCACTAGGGGCTCGATGCAGTAAGCACCGAAAAAGCACTCTCGGCAGGGGTTCAATATCGGCATGATTTTGGCGTGTTGCCCTCGCAGTATGCAGGAAGGGCCTTATCCCTAGCGAATCACTGCGAAAGCAACATGCCGAGTAGCCGGTGGCAAGACAGTCTGTCTGCCGATAACCTGGTGATACGACGTCCCCTGCCGAGATGTGTCTGCAGCAGAGAGAGATCCGCCACTCTCTCTGTGCAAACATCGGCAAAATAAAAAATATTTGCAATCAATTTTTATTCATAGTGTTCATGTGCAGGGGGTCTCCGGAGCTGAACCGCATTGTTTTCAGGTCCGGGGACACCCTGCTTCCTGAGATACAGGCCTCTTCATCTGGGGTGCCGGTATCCCTCTGCATTTAAAGGTCCCGATCATGTGACCGCGGAATGTTAACAAAGCAAAGGGATACTGGCACCCCATAAAGGGGACTGTATCTCGGGAAGCAGGAGGTCCCCAGACCTAAAACCAAAGCGGTTCAGCTCCGGAGACCCTCTACACATCTACACTATGAGTAAAACACACATACCAATAAAGAATAATTCCTTACCTTTGCGGCTATCTGCTATGGTAATGAAGCAGCATTAATGTATTTTAATAATAGTGAACGGGAGGCATCTGGTGCCAGTGTCGCCGCCATCTTTATAGCATCCCATATGCGACGTGCCCGCTATAAAGATGGCGGCGACACTGGCACCGATGCCCCATACTGGGGCCTGTAACTCGGGAAGCAGGGGGTCCCTGAGCCAGAAATCAATGCAGTTCAGCTCAGGAGCCCCCCTGCTCCCGCACAATATTATTAAAATACATTAATGCTGCTTCATTATCATAGCGGCTATCCGCTAAGGCAATGAAGGGGTTAAGGCATAATAGCATGTTTATTGGGGACAATTGCACCCAATAAACATTGCAAAAAACAACATAAACCCCCTGTGCCCCCAACAACCCATATACCCCCATTACATATGTAGCCCCGGTGCCCTCCGGCTCCCAGAGACCCCCCTCACGAAGTGCCGAGCGGTCGCGGGTGCTGCCGGAGGCAGCGACGGACCCGCCGGCACAACACGAAGGTGGGGGCCAGTGCAGAGAGCGCTCCGAGCGCTCAGAGTCCCGGCGGCGCACCCGGCTAGCGGGGGCCGCCATGACAGGTTGCGCGAGCGTGTGAGTGATTGCGCATGCGCGGGGACAGTCAGGGAGTTGCGGCGGCCATTGGAGACTCGCGCACGCGGCCCCAAGGGATTAGCAGCCTCCACGGGACTACAACTCCCATGACGCATAGAGAGGCAGGCACCAGGTGCCTCAAGGTGGCCAATGAGAGACCAGGATTCCCAGACAGGCAGATAGATACATTTCGCGGGCTTTGGAGCACGGCAGTTGGAGCTGGGAGCAGGAAGGGGAAGGAAGGGTGTAGGGAGCAAGTGGCTCCTACACCAGGTAAGGTTCCCCAGATCCCAGGCAGGCCCCAATCCCCACTAGGTTAGTGGGTAAGTACTGAGGAACGCCCCCTAGGTTAGGGACCCTGCCCTTAGGTGCGTGTGGTGTGCAGTCTTGTCAGTGTCACGGCTGTCAGTGCTGTGAGGGCTGACAAGAAGGCATCGTGTGTGTGTGCAGCACGTTTGCTGCAGGTTCCGTGTGAGTGCAGTGCGGTTGCTGCAGGTGCTGTGAGTATTAGGTTGAAGTTAGTCAGAGGGGACCCGGTTGGTGAAGGGAGAGGTAGTGTGGGTGCAGGGGGTCAGTGACCCACCTGCATAGGACAGGATACCCCGTAGGCCCCTAGGAGTGTTCCCTGAAGTCACCGAAGGTTGCTGTGCTGCAGGGATGGCCTATAGTAGTAGCGAGCATCACCCTTACTGAGTACCAGCTAGGGACAAAGGGACAAGCGTGCGGAGCAGGTTTGCTGGCGAGTCGTCTGGGACCAGACGGCTGGACATTGAGACCCAGGAGGCAGACCGCGATCCGCCTGACCCTTTTCGAAGAGGTACCGGTCACCGCCGTGACTGGAAGGTACTATAGCAACAAGTGCACCAACACCGATCACCAGGCGCTGATCCCGCCTTAGGCTCAACTATTTAAGGACACTAGCGAGTGGCTAGAGGACCGAGCCTATACCAACATATTGATAAACATGGACACGGTGTGTGGGGCATGCGGTGAGGGGACGTAGACATACTCCTGATGAGTGAGGGAGCCGCTAAGGTTATACCGTTAAAGTATAAGTGTACATGTTATGTGTTATTGCCACCCTTCGTTATCATAGTAAAGGCATTGGTTGTTATACATGCTGAGTGTGTGTGTATTAATATATATTGTCATGCGAGGAACCACTCCCTCTCTGGTGGGAGCCATCGCAGGTGGAGGCGCTGCACCGAGTACAGGGTTACTCATATTGTACTTGCCCCAGGTTCCCCACGGCGGAAGCTCAGCCCTCCTGTGAGCCTAACAGGTAAAGCACCACACCAGGTAACATTAGGTTCCCCTTACATACGCCATATATGCGATTGGGTGGGGGAATACCCGTTACACATACATTACATTTTTGGGATGCACAGCAATGATACTATAGGCTGGCGGTGGCCCTCAGGTGTTCCCCGCAGGCCTGCAGTACCAATTCTGTGCCCCCCAAAAAAATTAAACAACACAAATACTTTTCAATAAATACACCCCCCCCCCTAAAACATACAGTATAGTAATGTGCAAAATTACTATTATCCACATATGGATAATAGTGAATTTGCCAATTTAAAATACATAAAGCACAATAAAAAAATATTGCACTCACCCATGTCCGGCTGGCACAATGAAGGCCATCCTCATCTTCATCACCGTCCATGCCCTCCTCCAATGCTGCAAAACATAAACAAGAATAACAAAAGCCAATTTAATGTCCCCTAACCCCTTAATCACCTTAGCGGTCATTAACCGCTATTGTCATTAAGGGGTTAACCCACCCTCACCCACCACTCGGGAGGCCTATACACCCTCCCCCACTACCCCCCCACCACATGAGGCCTAACCACCCTCACCCACTACCCAGGCGGGAGGCCTACTTACATGCCCTTGGGGCCAATAACCCCTTCCCCCACCCCCAGTACCTACAATAAAAACAATACACAGCCCCACAATAAACATCATTATATTTATTAAATACATAACCCACCCCTTGTGCCCCCCCCATAAATACATGATTTATTATTTTACATACAGGGTTAATATCCTAGGCCCACGGGAGTCCCCGGTGACCCTGATGGGTGTCCGTAAGCCTCACAGTGGCCCAGCAAAAGGTTTAAAACAGGGTCTGGAGGCCTACGGGTGGTCCCTGCCAGGCGCCGTGGTCCACCAGGTGGTCTCCGCGGGTCACAATGGGGTCTCCACGGGTAGGCCCGCGGGTGTCTGGGGGCCCCGCGTCAGACCAACAGGTGTCTGAGGGGCCTCGGGTGGTTCACACGGGGGTCTGGGGGCCCTCGGGTGGTCCCTATGGGTCCGCGGTGCCCGCACAGATGTGCGGCCACCGGTTCTTCCCCGCAGGTGTCCCCCGTGAGTTCGCAGCCTGGAACCCGTGAGCATCCGAGGAGACCTCAGGTGGTCTCCAGAGGTCCCCACAGACCTAAGGAAACAACCCTGTATTTAAAAAATAAACCTGTCCTATACATTTAAATACATAAATACCCCCCCCCCCCCCCCCCCGCCACACACATACAGTACAGTAATGGGCAAAATAACTATTATCCAGATATGGATAATAGATTATTTGTCCATTATTAAAAACATAAACTAGCATAATAAAACAAATAAAGTTCTACTAACCTCATCAATATGAAGCCCCTTCGCCAGCAAATTCCCTCTGTCCTCCGTTGCCAACAAAATACATAGCCAATACATTGCAAAGACATTCTGATATCAATTAACCCCTTAATCACCTTATCGGTTAATAACCGCAATGGTAATGAAGGGGTAAGAGCCACCCTGGCCCGATACCCACCCTTCACCAATTCATTTGTACAGTGGATTCATCATGCAAATATATATATATATATATATATATATATATATATATATATATATATACATACATGTATAAATATACATACATACACATATATATATATACACATGATTAACCAATATACAAAGAAATTGTACCTCATTTTGTAATACATAACAATACTAAAGCTGATGTCATTTTGTAATACCTAACAATACTGGATAACTGTCTGTCAGCTAAAAATCATTATGGGGTTAAATGTGATGTCAGTTCTGCCACTTGGCACACTGTGTGAGAAACAGTTTATCTTAGACTACTAACGAGGCTTTCTCATAATATCTAGCCTGTTTACACTTTCAATTTGGAAGCTGATTGGATGAGGAAGGTTCAATAAATTCAGCTAAGAGCGATAACATTCCATTCTCTGCTTCACACATTTGTTTATACAGAAATATAACACAGAAATTAAGACTCACAGAGACAAGACAAGATGGCGGATTGAAATATTCACACAAAATGGCTTCATCCTCAATGCTGTTATGTTGTTATGCCAGACCCCCTAATGTTTCATCTTTGTCAAAATGTTTAAGGGTTAACAAAAACATGCACAAATAAAAATACCAGTTCTCCAAATCAATACATCACCTTGCATATGAAAATCACAATATTATATAGCCACTATAAAAAAAAATACTATTTCAAAATAAAATCTTCCAATCAATATCTAACAAATGCCAATCAAAACATTGAATTTACAGTGTATACATGATGCAAAAAATCTGTGGATTATGTACACTATGCCAATCAATGTTAACAATAAACTATTCCCAAAAATATACAATTCCATACAAACATTTAAACCAAGCAAGTAAACAGAAATAAATTACCATTAGTTAATCAAATCCCAAAAACAATTAAAATACCATCCAAATCAATTACACAATTAACTATTTAAATCCTTCAACAAAACCATTCACAAAAAAAGTTACCATCAGACAAAATATAACTACCAAAAATAATCCACTATAAAAAAGCAAGCCTCACCCTGACCTAAAGTACAGCAAATAACACCAAAAACTGCATCTATCTAAATAAAACTTACATTACACACACATTAAAGCATAGCAACATTTAAAATACTGCAAAACAAGCATTTCCAACCAAATAATTTCTTACCCTGTATGTATATATTGATCTAGACATACATACATACAGTGGCAAGAAATGATAATAAAAAAAAATACTATCACATTTTAAAAAAAAATACAACCTGTAAAAGTTACAAAAATATACATTTCTTTTGTTAACTTACCATTAGCTACCCCACTCACGACTCCCGTCGAACACCAAGCTCTCGAACTAATCCACGCACAGCAACAGGAACCCATAAAATAAAAAAACATAAAAAAATAAACCAAATGTTTTTTTTGTAATCCAAAGCGTCAACGGTGTCTTCATCTGTGTTCTTCCGTGCTCTTCTGGGGTCTTCTGGGGTCTTCTTACCTTTGGCTGCCACGCCCCGGTCCTCTTCTTCTTCCAGGAGGTCCGTCCTCCTCGGCATCTGGCTTCAAAATGAGACGGCATAGGCTTTTATAGGCCTATGACGTCAGATTTTCGTCATATGGTTCCCACAGCCCTGATTGGTCCGTGAAAACCATGTGATTTTGGGGGGGGGGGAATATAATTTTGATGACGTCATTTAAAGGCAATGACGCCAGCCAATCAGAATGGCTGAGCTTCATTTGCCTTTAAGATGACGTCATCAAAAGACAGATGGCCGGCCTCACATGGTACGGTAGCCAATCAGAGCGTGGGAACTAAATCCCAACTCTGATTGGCTCTAGTATCATGTGACAGTGGCTTTGTGGAAAATGGATGTGACGTCATTCAAAGCCTATCACATGGTACTTCAGCCAATCAGAGTTGGGATTTAAGGCCTCATGCACTAAACGCCGAAAAGGCTTTTATCGCCATTTTCTCGCCAAAAATGCTTTCCCGATTCAGTAAGCGCCAATAAGTGGCCAAAATCGGCAATTTTTGTTCCCGATAAAAACTTATCGGCAGCCTGGCTTATCGGCACTTTTTGAACTCGGCTGAATTCAGGTAGCCCCGATCAGCTTTTTGCTGCTGATCAGCACTCCCGGATTGAGATTTTTTTTGCCAATCCGGGCGGGTTCGTGGGGGAGAAGCATCGGCAAGGTCGAGACTTTGAAAAAATCAGGCCCTTTTCCTGTCTGTGATTGATGCCGGGGGTCTCCGGAGCTGATACCCATTAATATCAGCACCGGAGGCCCCCGGCATGCATCCGAGGCAGGAAAAATGCATTTAAAGGCCACTTCATTATCTTAGCGGCTAACCGCTAAGGCAATGAAGGGGTTAACCCCGCTGTGCCAGGTTTATTGTGGGTAGCGGGGGTGGGTGAAAGGGGTATTTGGCCCTTGTTGCTTGTTTAGGGCTTGCGGGGGGGTTGCGGGTGCACTTAACCCCTTCACGACCGTAGCGGTTAATACCGCTACGGTCATGAAGGGGTTAAGCCCTCCCGCTACCTCCCGCTACCCACCCGCAAGCCCTAAACAACCCTCTTTGGGGCCAAATACCCCCTCCACCCACCCCCACTACCCACAATAAAAAAAATACACACACAAAGCACCACACTTAAATAAATAAAAATATATATATATATATATATCTTATAGAGATAGTATAATATAGTAATATATATAAATGTAAATACAACTGTATGCTCATCTGCATGTCTTAGGCAGGTCTGCGACCCCACCTTTCCCCATTATCACGCAGCACACAGCACTTCCACTGCAGCAAGGGATTCTGGGAAATGACATGCAAATGAGCACACAGTGCCACTTTTTGCTTCAAAAACCATTTTTAACATGGTTCCCTATAGGCTTAAGCTTGCTGCATGGTCACAGCTTTGAGCACAGCCAGGGTTAAGGTGCATACCCAGAAAACCACCCACAGACAGCTGTTTCGACCTTAATGGGTCTCATCAGTGTGGGATTGATTAACTGGGTATGCAAAGAAGCTAAAGGATGGGCCAACCATAATACTGAGTTAATATATATATATATATATTGGAAAGAAGGACCTAGGCACAAATAAATAGGGAAAGAAGAGAAAAAAAGAGAAAAAGAAACATCATAGGGTAGTATATCAATGCAATTAGATAATAAATTGGTGAGATATGCACTTACACTTATGTAGGTAAGTAATAGCCTTTTATCCACTCTGGGATCAGGAGCTCAGCTTAAGGAACTTGTACAGTATATCTCTGCCTGGAACTTTTCTTTCTTCAAGATGCCTGTTTGCACAGTATTCCTACAGCAGTCGCGGTGCACCTGTATCTCAGAACCAGTCTGACAGATGGATCTCAGAGAGAGATTAGGTAGGGGATAAAAAGGAAAAACAAAAATAGTGTAAAACCTTTTTCATTGTAAAATAAGTAAAATAACTCAATAGGTATCCAACTCACATTGCGTGAGTATTAAACAAGCAGTTGAGAGTAATAACGAGTCTCTCAAACTCGGTGATGGAAGGACGCTGGTTACCAGTCCAGCTCACTCGCGCGATCACTTCCGCATCACGTGTCCTCGGCTCTCGCGAGATCTCGGCTCAGATGTTGAAAATACACAGCTCCGGCTCCGTGGTGGGGAATCAGCCCGTCAGCCTGTCTCTCACTGCTCGCAGAAAGCCCGCCCTACGCGTTTCTCCAAAGTGGCTTCGTCAGGGGCTGCTATCATCAACCTATCCCTACCTAGGGTTTATGTATGTACCTCTCACAAATGATTGGCTGAATATAAGAATTGGAAAATTGACTAATTGGTAAGATAAAACACTGTTACACAGCATTCATTCAACAATCGAGAGCACAGTAATAAAGATGCCTGTGAACTAAATACTTAGAGACTCGATCAAACATAGATTTAGTTCCTAACCATAACATATATAGCATATATCAATATAATAATATAAACATATAAAGGGCATAAGGATAAACACAAAGTTATATATAATTCTATGTCACACCGTTATATTAAGCTAGAGCTTGGTCACTGAAAAACCTACAGATTTATCACAACATTTTGTATTCTAACCTGTTAAATATTATAGTACAGTATGAGAACCCAATTCAAAATATTATCCATATATTTAACATATTAAGTTTATTAACCCCATGATGAATCACATGATCAATTATTCATTCTGTGAAGAAAGACTTAAAGATATTGATCCAACCAGATCAATATATTAGACTCGTAATTATAAGAATACAACGATATCTTAATTTGGCAGAAGCAGACCATATATTAACCTCTCATCGACTGAGTGGGAAATTCTCAATCTAAGAATGAAATTAACCATACAGAGTTACTAACTATATTCACAACAATGAGTAATTTTACCATGTTACAATCAACAGCAAAATGAGACTTTTGAGAGCACTCAAGAGAGAATATTTGATATTTGAACATTATATAATAGAAACAATCAAGTCTTAATATAGATCCCAGTTTTATAAACATATTGATTGGAATCTAGTAATTAATTTATTTATTTAAATATTTAATTTTTTACCGGTATCTAAAAATCAGTGTACTACACAAAGTGTAATAATTCCAGTTTTGAAACATTGTATCTTTACCCTTATTAATAAATCCATAATCTACTCTATTATCAATTAAAAATGTGAATCTAATTTTAAATCTAATACCCACCCGTGACAAATCTGTTCATTTATTATACTTTAACACTTGGTGATTTCATGAATTACTAATCTATTACTAATTGTAAACCCAAACCTATAATATGTATTATAAAATATAAGTTTATCTATAATTCGACCTTTATAATTATTTATTATTTATTATTTTCTATTAGTATTAACTATAGCAAGGACACGTATATAATCTTATTTATAATAATAATAAATACACTATACTAGCTAATAACCACAACATATTGATGTTAAACATAGAGGGAGAATATATTATACAGAATTAACATTGTACCAGGAAAATTACAACCTGTTCACACATTAATTTAGTAACAGAGCAATTGATCTTATTACAATATGTAATCCAAATTGATAAAAAATCATATAAGGTACCTTAAGGACATATGATTTTATAAGCACATATAGACACAGAAAGAGAATACAGGAAAAAAATATACATAGCCAATGCACGAAAATTGCATAAACAATGCATAAAATTGCATACAAACCACAAAAACCGGCATATTACACATGTTCACCAAGCAGATTAAGTATATCTATTATTCACATTATAATGATGAACTAAACATATAGATGATATTGGGAGCTCTGAAATGTGTCAAATATAACGCAAGAAACTTATTTAGTTTGCAAGGGGTGAGTGCAGAGGATGATGAACCCCATAACATCTTATAGAGGACTAACAGTATATATATATAATACAAAGACTTGAAGTTGAGACTTGTATAGAGAGAGGCTATCTAATCTTTGAGGAATGATCCTAGGTCAATATCGATATTCATACCTTGTGGTATTAGAGTTTTCAAGGTATATATCCAAAAGGTCTCTTGTCTTGATATCTTAATGACCTGGTTCCCACCTCTCCAATTCGGATGGATTTGATCAATTCCAAAGAATTTTAAACCATTTGGATTCTGATCATGATGTTCTTTAAAGTGTTTTGAGACACTATGTTGCATAAAGCCTCTCTCTATATTTTTGATATTTTTGATTTTTGAAAGACACCAAAGCATATTGGGAAGTAATTGCACTAGAACAATATATTGCGGTACAAAGGATCCCAAGAGGATTGAGGATCTTTAAAGATCCTACTACAGATTTAGATGATACCAAATGTATTAAGGATTGGAATGGTATTCTCGATCAGGCATCATTTGACCTGATGAGGTTATTAATTACACATCGAAATAAAAGTTTAGTTACACTGGAGGAAGATATAAAAACTATAGAGAATAAATTAAACAATTTAGAAAAAAATGAGAGACACAAAGAGATTGAAAAGAAAGTTAAACAAAAAACTGACACAATTGAAAAAGACACAAAATTGTCAAAACAAAGGAAATTTAGAAGGGATAAGGAAGATTATTTAAACAATTGTTATAGATCTTGGAGGAAAAAAATCAACAAGAGACCAAATTTGAACCAAAAGGGTCTAATCAAAATGATACACAACAAGGACATCAAAATGTTAATGAGAATAGATATGTGGCTCCAAGGTCCAATACATATTTACCCAAAGAGAATATATATTGGAACAAAAATAAATACCATCATGATAGTCTGGAGGAAAAGCTATGGTCAGGAGCAAGGATCTGGAAGCACGACAAGACTGTCGAGGCAAGACAGCAGTGAACACTTCGCTAGTAGGAAGGTTTATGCTCAGCCGATGAGTCAGTGGGCCAGCTGAGCATATAAGGCATACTGGGACCAATGAGGACAAGGCGGAAGGAGGGGTGTCAGGAGCGCCTGAGGAGATTGGCTGATAATGTGCTGGACACAGGTGTGGGAGGGCTTATAGGCGGAGGCTGGTGATGCAGTACCTGCGCATGTAGAGCGCACGTACAGCGCATATATGACGTGCCCATGACGCCCCCGCAACCCAGAGGCGAGGCAAGAGGAGTCCGTATTAGTAATTGCGCATGACGCGCGTGCCCGTGGGCCGGTAGATGGCATAGGGGACACGCCGAAGGAGGCGGGGGAAGCGGGGCATCCGATAGCAGGCCGAGGTAAGCAAGAAGCGCGCAGAGGGCACCGGGACTCACGGATCCTTACACATGCACTGCATGCTCATACGGTTCAAGTGGGAAAACCTTCAGGTCTAATGTCACCTCAAAGGTTTATCCTATTAAATCCTTTATCAACTGCCATTCCACATTTGTCATCTACATTTTGCAGTGCCCATGCGGCCTGCAATATGTGGGGAGGACTGGGAGGACCTTTCAACGTAGGATATACGAACATATATATAACATCAGAAGGGGACTAGTTACACATAGGGGCCTATGCAGAGAGCTCCGATAAGTCAGTTTTCGCCAGCTTCTCGCCAAAAGTGCCTATTGCGATTCAGTACGCTTCGAGAAGCTGACGTAAAATTCGAGATTCACAATTTTTGGGGGCGGAAAAAAAAATTCGCCAAACGCTCGGCGAGATTCGCCAGGTTCTGAAACTCGTGCTATCCTACACGTGGTATCCTATCTCGCAGCTATTCGCCACTCAAAATTGAGAATTTCTCTCCAAAACGCCTCGCCAAAAAAAGTTGGCATGAAGCTGGTGAGAAGTGCTGAGACGGGACATAAGGGAAAAAATGCATGTTTCCTGCCTCAGATTGATGCCAGGGTCTCCGGAGCTGATATCCATTAATATCAGCACCGGAGACCCCCGGCATGAATCAGGTGTATTAAAAATGCATTTACAGCCACTTCATTACCTTAGCGGCTATGCGAAATGCGTAGCGAAGAGTTTGAGTGTTGATAACCTATCTCATGGTACTCCACAATCTAGTGTACTTTTTATTCTGGTCTTGACTCCATACACGTTACGACAAATATAAGTGAAAAGGAACAAGGGGGCTTTCCTCATACGGGCACTCCAACAGTGTTTGCACTTGCACGAACCCGGACGTGAACCATCAGAGAGTGTCACCGGTTCAGCCCCAGCGCGCGGGACTGCCTCATAGGAAACCGAGACTCCCCCCTACCTTATCCACTGCAATGCCGATGCGTCGAGGAGATTTATTGATCTACATTTGAACTGATTCTTACTTACATTTAAGTTATTACTGTTGTTATTTTTACTTAATTATATTATTGTCCATACCTTGGTGTGCTCCTGTGTTTCTTTTCTTGGGTGTTCGGTCCACCAACGGAGTCTTCCAGCTGGGGACATCTTTGAAGTGAGGGGAAGCACTTCATACCACAGGAGCTGCAAGAGGAAGGAGAGAAAATACTCACTTGTAATCATTTTAGAAAGCAACAGCGTGGACTGCATATCTTCTGACTGATTAAGGGGTTAGGCGACATTAGATTGTCTCTTTTATTCTTCTGTAATGTTTGCAGCAAAGGAGGGCATGGATGGGGTGAGGATGAGGATGGCCTTCATCGTGGCAGCCTTGCAGGGATGAGTGCAAGATGTATTTATTTTATTAATTCTGCTTACTGTATTTTAAATGGGAAAATGCACTATTATCCATATGTGGATAATAGTAATTTTGCCCATTACTGCACTGTATGTGTTAGGGTGCAGGGGTGGGGTGTATTTGTTTAAAAGAATTTATGTATTTTTTATTTATTTTTTGGGGGGCAGAGAATTGGTACTGCAGGCAAGCGGGGCTCCCTGGTCAGCTGCGGGGACCACCCGAGGGCCACCGCCAGCCTATAGTATCATTCTTGTGCATCACCCAAAAAATGAAGATATGTTATGTATGTTAGTGGGGTATAGGGGTTGTTGGGGGCATAGGGGGTGGGTGTCTTGTATATTGCAATGTTTATTGGGGTCAATTGTCCCCAATAAACATGCTATTGTGCCATAACCCCTTCATTGCCTTAGCGAATAGCTGCTAAGGTAATGAAGCTGCTTTAATGTATTTTTAGTGTGCGGGAGCAGGGCGTCTCCTGAGCTGAACCACATTGATTTCAGCCTCGGGGACTCCCTGCGTGCCGAGTTACAGGCCCAGATATGGGGTGCCAGTATCCTATTGTTTACATGTCACACGTCACGCGATGTGGACGCTATAAAGATGGCGGCGACACTGGCACCCGATGCCCCATATCTGGACCTGTACCTCGGGAAGCAGGGGGTCCCTGAGCCAGAAATCAAAGCGGTTCACGCTGGAGACCCCCTGCTCCTGCACACTATTAATAAAAATGACATTTATGCAGCTTCATTACCATAACGGCTATCCGATACGGTAATGAATTATTGTTTATTGATATATGTGTTTTGAGACTAGTGTAGATGTGCAGGGGTTCTCTGGAGCAGAACCGCATTGGTTTGAGGTCCGGAGATCCCCTGCTTCCCGAGATACAGACCCCGTTACGGGGTGCCGGTATCTCCTATGCATGTAAATGTCCCAATCACGTGACCAGGACATTTCAATGCATAGGAGATATCGGCACCCCATAACGGGACCTGTATCTCGGGAAGTATGGGGTCCCCGTAACTCAAAACAATGCAGTTCTGCTCCGGAGACCCCCTGCTCATCTATACTATGAATAACATTTTTATTTTTTTAAATATTTTTATTCCCGGTGAGATTATCACTGAGAGAGGTGGATCTCTCTGCAGCAGACAGATCTCGCAAGGGGAGACCTTCTCGCAGGGCAGATCGTCTCGTCACCGGCAACTCGCTATGTTTGCTCAGGTTGCCCTCACAGGTATGTGGGCCTTCCTGCATACCGTGAGAGCAACTCTGTAAAAATATGGCGAGTTCAAACCCCTGCCGATAATTTTTTTGGAGCTTTCTGCATAGGCCCCATAGTGTCTCCCATCATTTCCTGACACACCATAACCAGAATCCAGCAGGTTTGGTGTGTCGGGCAATAGAGATCGCTTCGTCCAGCTGGAGAGGGGGGAACAAACTTAATCAGATCAATAGGCGTGAGGCCTACTGTGACGGTGCTCGTCTCAAATCAGGAGGCGGACCCGCAGGGCTGAGGTAGGGCTACAAATAAACCGACCACAACCCAGGGACAGAGTCCTGTAAGAGTATCCGTAGTCCGTATGGAAGCAGGGGTCGGGGCTGGCGGCAGAGTTGCAAAGTCGAGGAGGCAAGCGGAGGTCAGGGCAGACGGAAGGCAGTGAGGTCGGGATCACGGTCTGGGGTCAGCAACAGGAATGCAAAACAAGCAAGAGGATAAGGCGTAACTGCAAAGACCGACAGGAGCTGCAAACACACAGAACTTTGCGCTGCGACTCCCTATGGTAACTGCAGCCCTATCAAGCAGACTGCCAGTACCCAAAATGGCCACAGGGAGCAGAAAGGGCAAGGGATACAGAAAACCTGGACCGAAGTGGAAACCCGGCACGGATCAAGCAGAATCCTTACACCTACTGGATCTATGGGTTGAAGACTCTCTCCCCAAATGGACTTAACCTAGATTTTGAGTTTGGAGTATTTCTTGACAATTAAATCTCCACCTCAGAATTGTTGTTCTCTTTCTTTTACTCTGTCCCAGTGACATGGGTTATGGTTATCTCCACAATAAAGTTTAAGCTTTATGTGTAATGTAATATCACCTATTGTATTTGCTATATTGACTATGGTCTCTAGTTTGTAGTATATATTCTAATATTTATTTTTATATTAACACAATGCCTATCACAAAGTGTAATATGGTCATTGAAATAGGGGTTTTGCCTTCCAGCCATAGTCAGGGTTCAAGAAGTAAGTCAGCCCTTAAAAAGGGATAGGTGTTTGTTGTTTTCAAAAGTTTCGCTGAAGCAGTGAATACAGATGGTGACCCACGAGTGGTACTGATTTTGCAAATAAAGGTTGCCACACCGCATAGGGCTACCAGCTGTGAATGGAGTATATGCAGAAAAGTGTGGAAATTGATACAAGACTGTGCTGAAGCAGGGGAATTTTTAGCAAACAAATGCTGAGTGTTGAGTCACCCTGCCGGGAATGAAAGAATGTTTTTTTTTCTGCAAGTAAAAAAGTCTGCCTATATATATCTTGGGAGCAAAAACCCTGCAACTCATTTCAGACCCAATCTTTATTTTATCAGTGTTGATCAAATGGTATCTTTTATGGTATTCTTTACACATTCGTTTTAGGGGATTTAAAAAAAAAAACTTTAAAAATAAAGGTTTAGTATAAACTAGCTGATATACCCGGCGTTGCCCGTGAGTTAAATTTCCCGCTCCCTCCCCCTATTTCTGTGCTCCCCCTCTTTCTCCGTCCCCCCCCCCCCAGAGGGAGGGACAGTGGACAGGAGGGGGGGGTGGGGACAGTGGACAGGAGGGGGGGTGGGGACAGTGGACAGGAGGGGGGGTGGGGACAGTGGACAGGAGAGGGGGTGGGGACAGTGGACAGTGGACAGGAGGGGGGGACACAGTGTCACACACAGTGTCACACACAGTGTCACATGTGTGGGATAAAAAGAAAAAGAATACACAAATTTAAGTGCAGATGTATAGGATGCAAGCAATATGGCTTATGCTGTAATCTTGGCTCGAGTGTTCAGCCTACTCACTAGATTCAGATGTATACTTAAAAGGGGTAATATATCTGCTACATGAAAAAGTTGTGTAAAAGGCATGTATTGTGTTACACAACTGTTTACCACTCGGCATGCTGTTATACTGTAGAATTGGTCGCTTGCTTTCCCTCTGCTGCTGCAGTCTCAGTTGATTCTGGGGCAGGAAAAAAGACTGACGTCCTCCCCAGAATCAAACTGTAGCTGCAAAAAAGCAGCAAGGAAGCAAGCCCCAATTCTCAGTTTAACATCTGCCGAGTGGTAAACAGTTTGTGATACACACTACATGCCTTTTGTACCAACTTTTTTCCTGTACACAGATGATTACCCCCTTTTTAATTCTATAATATATTGTTGAATTTGCTTCACTATTTGGCGTTGTGCGCTGTTTTCTTTTGTTTCTATGCCCTATAGAGGCCACACAGATAGGAAACAGAGGGCTTAGTAGGATTGGCCCACGGGACTGGTCCGTAGCTAATTCCGACCCAGTATGTTCAGAAGTGGCAGTCAGAGCATGGAGCTGTGATAAAGAGCCCCTGAGGGATGGATATGAATTGAAGCCGGAAATGGGTCAGCATGGGTGTTGCCAAGAGGAGGGATAGGTCCTGTGTACTATACAGAAACACACTATACAGTTCCTCCCTATGGATACAATGAGAGTAACTATGGAAGATGTTACTCAGTACAAGCAAAGTAGATGTACATCATATATGTGTGTAACAAGTGTAGAGACCAACCACATGATGGTATAATAAAGATTGTTGTTTGTACTATAAAAGTTCCTGGCGCCCATCATTTTCCATCATTGCTTGTATCTTAATATACTATATCATGAAGTTTTGTGGGGTTAGTAGATGTGGCCAATCATCATTACGTCCGCTTACGTGGGGTCTCCCCGCCCACCCAACGTCATTGGCCGAAGAGGTCGCTCCACTGTGACCCACATACGACGGACCTATATCACAGACATTGGTCCCCTGTGTCCGCCCCCAACACTCTCATTGGCCCAAAAGACAGTGACATCACTACACCACCTGACTGTCACACACGACACACCATAGCCCCCAGAGAAACCCTGCGGAGTCCAAGGTAACTTTTCATCCTCTCCACTGTCACCCCTGTCTACACCAACACTCACTGTCACCCCCTGTGCACACACACACTGAGACCACTGCTTCACACACACTCACAAACGAGACCGAGCTTCACCAGCACTCACTGTCACCCCCGTTCCTCCCATGTCACACATCACACCTGAGACTAATAAAAACGGAAAATTCGCCTTCACCTAATGAAAATACGGAACATACGCCACCACCCTAATAAAAACGCCTGCAGCTCCTCACAGTCACGCCCCACTGGACCGTACACACGCCTGCCCGACACTGGGCCCTGTAAGCCGCGCAACACCACACTCCTCCCCTGTAGCCGCAACGATTTTACTGTAGCCCTTGCACGCCATAAGCCTTCACCCCCACCCCCGGCCCGACACTCCCTGTGCCACACACGGCCGCCAACCCCCTTAGCCGCGCACATTTTCTGAGCCTCGCTCTCGCCATAGCCCTCACCCGGCCTGCCACTAGCCCCTGTGCACACATGGCCGACCACACTCCCTGTAGCCGCCGCGACCCCACACCAAAAATCATAATCGCATTCACAATGTAAACACCAATTACACCATTACACAAATGTCCGCATTCAACTGCCTTTCCCCTTCGCAACTTGAATTGACATTACAAAATGGCCACCCGTCTAGCCACGCTCACCTATGCAGTGTAATTTTACATTCACATATTAAAAACGTAAACGACGGCCTGGCGCTTACATTCGCATTGGGTCCTTCACGTGCAATTAACAGGACCTGGGGGGGGGGAGGGGGCGGGGCCTGCGCCCGAGAAATGGCCGCCGGGACTACGGGGGAGCGGGGCCTGTGCCTAAGAAAGCTCTGCGGGGGAGCGGTCCTGCGCCGAGAAAAGGCGCCGCACGGGAACTGAGCGGGGGGGCGGGGCCTGCACCTGTAAGAAAGCCGCCGCTGAGCTCTGCACAGACTTAGACCTCTGTTGTCACTATTTGTGTGTGTTGTGTGTGGCTCACGTTGTGTTGTGACACTGTGTGTGATCTCACTTGTTTGTAAGTGTGTGTGTGTGTGTGTCGCTCACTGTTTTGTGGTGTATGTTGTTGTGTTACCGGTGTGTGACACTGTGGGACACTGTGTGTGTGTGACACTGTGTGGTTGTCAAATGTAGTGATCTTGTGGGCGCGAACAACTTAAAGTGATATAAACAAAATGTGATTACATAAATATTAATTAAAGTGATATAGGAATAACATCGTGGATAGTATACTTAAATAGCCTGCTCAACCCTCCGTGGGACCTGTGTCACGGGTTCCAAGACGTTAGAGTTTTTCAAACAATCCATGATGAGCATTGTGGGGATAAAAAGAAAAAAAATCACAAATTTTTAAGTGCAGCTGTAATAGGATGCAATCATATGGCTTATGCTGTAATTCTGGCCAGTGTTCCAAGCCTACCTCACTAGATTCAGATTTATAAAAAGCAGTTTGAATTAGGGCTGCTACCCGTCTGGGCTGGAACCGTCTGGATCTCCTCAGGGGCACCCGCACTATATTGGTTATGTAAAGGGAGACAAGAGAACACTCGCATAGTGCGATCGTTCTGATATCAAATTTATTAAAAAATATAAAAGTGGCGACTTTCCAATGTGTCATATAAAAACAAGCATTTATTCACATCATTTGTGAAGAAACCGAAGGGCACCGCGCGCTCCTCACCGCCGAACACAGCTCATATGCAGACTGGGGCGATATGTCGAGAGTGGAGGAGATTTTGGACTAGAAGGGGATCCTAGTTCGCAAGCCGAGAGCCAGTGGACGATTCGAATAATCACCTCCGGGCAACGGCGCTCACGAGACAGTCCCGACAGCGTTACCCACACGGAGGGAGGCTCAAAAGACCCCAGGGAGGCGTGATAGTGCGGTAACCTTCGTTTATTCACAATGATGTGATAAATGCGGTTTTAATATGCACATTGGAAGTGCGCACTTTTATATCTTTTTTACATAAATTGAATATCAGACCGATCGCACTATTAGTGCTCTTGTATTGCTCTCCTATACATAACCACACACGCTGAGTGGTCCCCTGAGGGAGATCCAGACCGGTCCACTCCATACGGGTAGCTCGCCTAATTGCAAACTGCTTTTTATACATCTGAACTATGAGTAGGCTGAACCCTCGAGCCAAGATTACAGCATAATCCATATTGCTTGCATCCTTACATCTGCCCTTAAATTTGTGATCTTTTCTTTTTATCCCCACACTTGTGACACTGTGTGTGACACTGTGTGTGACACTGTGTCCGCCCCCCTCCTGTCCACTGTCCACTGTCCCCACCCCCTCTCCTGTCCCTGTCACCCCACCCCCCCCCTCCTGTCCACTGTCCCACCCCCCCTCCTGTCCCCGTTCCCCACCCCCCCCTCCTGTCCACTGGTCCCTCCCTCTGGGGGGGGGGGGACGGAGAAAGAGGGGGAGCACAGAATAGGGGGAGGGAGCGGGAATTTAACTCCACGGCAACGCCGGGTATATCATCTAGTTATACTAAACCTTTATTTAAAGTTTTTTTTTTAAATCCCCCTAAAACGAATGTGTAAAGAATACATAAAGATAACCATTTGATTCAACCCTGATAAAATAAGATTGGGTCTGAAAGAGTGTGCGGTATATTCAGACTGATATTTGCTAATACCCCAATATTAGAGGCCACAGTAAAATTCAGGGTGAATCTGTTTAATATCCAAATATCTGATTAATTTAGGAGATTTAGTACTAATTTAACGTTCCTCATCTTTACTAGAAAGTCACTTAAGGCTTTTCAAAAGGTGTGTGATTTTCATATGAATTACTCTGTATCTAGGTTTACAAAGAGTTAAAACTGCTAAGGGTCACATTAGCAAAAAGATAACCCTTTATTTATCATGAGCGTGTAAGTTAATAATTAAAAAATTCCTTTATGTACATATCAAAATAACTTCCTATTTTGCCTCATTTGCTACTTTTCTTCCTGCTCTTTGTTCCTTCCTTCCAACTCTGTCCCATACCACTGAAAATGCCCCTTTTAAATTCCAAAAAGGCTATCTGTTGCCCATATAAATATCCAAAACTGCTGACCACACTGGATAATTAAGGCATAGTGCCTTTTGCAAAATCTAAAGCCATCATTCTCACTGAAACATAGCGAACTCCTAAACCCTGATGTATCTATCTTCATTCTTGGGATACTCCATTTCGATCAGAATAAGGTCAAAGAAGAGGGGAAGGGTTGTACTTGATATTGAATACTTCTTACATTTATGCTGCTAAATTGCCCCAAAGCCACCTTCTTTTGAATTCCTAGTTGGTAAAATTTGCCTCCCCTTCTCTAAACTCTAAAGAACCGTTCTATTGGCGACATCTACCGCCCCACTACAATCCCCTGGCTTGATATCACTAACTTCTTGGCACAATTTACTCTCAAATCGGAAAGGTAGCTGTTCATTTTTTGGATTTCACCCTCAATTGGTTCGATCATCAAAAACACCAAAATCCAGACACAACTCAAGTCACTAACACCACAACCAACTAATTTCCCAACCCACTCAGAGGAACCTAATTTCACAACCATTCTTGCTAGACCTGGACTATAACTCTTGTCCGCAACAGAATCGAATCCCCAGTATCCTACCTGACATTTTCAGACCATGCAATAGAGTACTGTGTAAGGAAAATCAGACCACCCAAAATCAAACCGTAGCGTTCGCACTAGAACATTTAGAGACTTAAACTCACAGCGGTTTCTGGTTGATCTTACCAACTGCCCTTGATACAGAATCAACTTATACCTGGCCTGATTCTGAGTTTGATTATCTCCAAATAGAGTTTTTAAAACTCTTGTGATATCTATGCTCTGCTAAGTCGAATAAGAGTTACACCTTCCATGGGTTACAACCAACCTTATTGCACTTTACCATTTTAGGGATGCTTTGTGGAAAAAATACAAAGTAACTGTCACTGCCAGGACCTTAATACATACAGATGTATGTGAAATACATGCACAAAACAAAGCAAGACTTGCAAAAATGCAATATTAATCTATTTACATAACCCTTTACGTGTTTACTCTGACAATATTCAACAAAAATACACAAATCACAGTCAAACTTCTTCTGAGGCATGGTCATTGTAGACAGACGTTCACAGGTGTACACAATTGGAGGCTTTTTATAAGGTGAAAATTATACATAAGGCTTTATTGTTCTTTCCTTTTTCATCAGATTCATCCAACACATGGGGGCGTGGGGGGGCAAAGCTTCTATTCACTTGGGAGTATTTCCTAGTGAAATACCATCAATTTAATTCACACAAATCCCTATATGCAGCATGTCCGCAGCCCCCAAAACCTATGCTGAATAGTCAGCGATTAAGCAGTCTCTTACTAATGAAAGTCTTTATCCTGTTCCTTGGATGAAAATCTTCTCTGGTTCAGGCTCCCTTCCCTCAGGTGTGTCAGCATTCAGTTCAAGAAGTTTTCCCCTGTGTCTTGTAAGCCGCTCCGCTGTTTCTTCTCTTCTGGCAGGGCTCAAGACTGTTGTGAGAGTCAAAGACAATCTCTGCTCTCTCTCCCAACGTTCGCATCCTCCTCAAGTCTAAGGAGTTACTTCCTGTCCTCAAAGGCAGGCTTTTTCTACCACCGTCTCAATCATGTCAGGTGGTGTATTATTTGGCTACCACACGTGTTTAACCACCACACCTGCCTGGATAGAGGCACATTTGTGAACAGGATAAGTCCAATGTTACATACCCTCCCCCTGTTGGGGAAGCTCGGGCTTCCACGCTCAAAAGCCATCCTTCCATCTCTCATCGAGATCTTTCCGTGGCTTTGAATGGAAGTGGATGCAGGAGAGAACCCTCTGGTCCCGCTGGGATTGGAGCCCTTCTCGTTTCATTTTTGTCTCCTTCCCCGAAGGTGCTTGGATCAGCACTCCTCAGCGTAGCGCTCGCGTAGGAGGACTTTTCCACGTAAAGTCTTTTTATATCGCATGTCGCTGCGCGTGTCATGTAGATTTTCTAGTTGCTGTCGGGCACATCCTCTTCTTTTGTAGACAAGTGGTAATGGGACAATTTGTGAGCAGTTCAGGAACTAGCCCCTAGAGGTTTTCTGCTCTTGAGCGTTTTCTTGCATTTTTCTCTCCACACCACGGAGTCGCCAGTGTTCAGCTTTCTTGACTGAGGTGGCACCTCCACCTCCTTTTCCAGAGAACTCCTATTTTTTTTCAGCTGTCCCAGTAAGGACTTCTTCTCGGCTTTTGATTCTGGACCCATCCTACCTCTGGTTGTTGGCCCTGTTGGGCAGCTGATAGGTTTGGCTAAGTGCTTTCTTAGGTGGCTCAAACTTCGTAATTTTGTTTTGAAGTTGCGTGGAGTCCCAACTCTCCCTGTACCCTTGCCTCCAACGGGCATTATGTTACTGTTGATACTCTGGTGCTTGTAGGGCAGAGCCAATACCTTTTATCCGATTGAGATCCTGTAGTTACTCGCCTGCAGAGTCTCAACCTGTTTTGAGTCGCTTCAAAGTCCTCTTCTCAGGAATCTATCTGCCGAACTTGCTGTCTCGCTTGAGTCTGTATGAGCAGTCCTGAAAAAAGGGGGGGGGGAGAACACAAAATGGATGTGTGCCTCCTCCTAAAAGAATTCACTAGTAATGGCCCTCCTACATTGTAATAAAATTCAACTTTTATATAAATTTACTTAAAACATATATTACCAAAACGTCGTAGTGATTGAATTTCCAAAAATAATTGCTACAATACACAAGCAATCCGTGTCAAGTGAGTATGATGTTTGAATAACCCATAAACAACTCAGCTGTGTCTGAGATTAAAGGACAGGATGGCTCTTAGCGGAGTGTAAACCCTCTCGGGTGCACCTATGAGACCAGAGGTAATATAGTGAAAAATCTATATAATCAACCTTCTCAGTAGTGCTTTGTAAGTCTCCTGGTTCTATCTCAGGTGAGACGCTCTATAGCTGTATTTTCACCAACAGTCCAGGTGAAGCTTGCCTTGCCTGCTGTACATGGAGATGTGGTTTTACGTTTGACTTGTTGCTTGCTAGGCCTCGCACGGTGTGTGAGTTTGGATGCGTGCATAGAGGCACTTCTATCTGTTGAATTAACTCTCATCGCCACCTCTCTATTATTAGCAGCCTTACCACTAAATAGGTGTGAATGGTTATACCACATTAAATTATACTCCAAGTTTGCCCATGTGGCTCATATGGTTAAGCAGGACGGCTGAGATTTTACTCACTGAGCAGTTATATTGTTGTTAGATTTTTACATACTTACCTTACTTTCCTTTATCTCAACAACAACTGTTTGTTTAATTGGGATTTATTCAACTATACTCACTGCCACGCATGCCGTGGTATTGTTCAATTATAATTGTATTTTTAAAATTCACATCACCGACCGTTTTGGTAATTATGTTTTAAGAATATTTATTAAACGTTAAATTTTATACAATGTAGAGATTGCATTATATAATGCGTTTAGGAGCACAATCCATTCTTTGTGTTCTCCCCCCCCCCCCCCTTTTTCTGCTTCACATTGTTCAGTTCACATTGCCACCCACATCTTTTGATTACCATATAATTTTAACCCATTACTTTATTACTTGGTTTGGTTTTTGTGCATCACTCCCTATGCACCCTCGGTGTTTTTCCTCTTCTCTAAGTGTATCAAGGATTCTTCCTTCATTCTGGAGATCTGTAATTTTTGTCGTCACAGGTTATGCTCCGCTAGCGTCTGTTTTCTTCTCCTGTGTGAACTCCACTAGAAGGGAAATGGAACAGTCTCTCTGTCTCTTCCGACTCACGTTCGCTTCCAGTTTCTGATCCTTCTCACTGCCCTCTCAATACAGAGTCCCTGGTATCGAAGCTCCGCTTCCCAATGATTCTCCTCGAAGACACAGCGTGGGCCTTTAGCTCCCGTACTCTGCTCGATGGGTACTACTTGGGTAATCTCAACCCCGACTGTTCTAGCATGCGCTGGTACCCTCTTTAGAGCAGCCTCTGCAGTTTTCTTCCTTAGCGTTGGCTGCTTCTCATGCATACTGGAGGTGTGTCGCAGACCTTGCAGTTGTTTCTGCAAGTCGGTGCTCCTGCTAGATCAAACAACTTTTTCCTGACTGCTTTCGTTCTAACTATGAAAATTTATCTTTCTGTTCATTTTTAAACGTGTCTTCTCTTTTTAAATCTTGAATTTTTCTCTTTTCTCTAGTCTCTGGATTCTTTAGGGCTTCTTTGTTGCAGTTCTCCTTCCCATTTACGTAACAGTCGCTTTGAGAATGACTAACTCTCCTGGGCGTGAGACCTTCCTTCTCGTAGGTTGAGGGTCTGTAGCTCCTTCCTGAGAGCTGTTGAATCTTATCAAGATTACCGTAATTAGTTTCTGTTGCCGCGATGGTCCCCAGCCCCCTTGTAGCTTGTCAACGTCGTCCCCTTCTGAAATCTCTTTTCGGTCTTGATTGCTGCGTCGCTTTCGCCGGTGAGCAATCAGTCCTGGATCTGCGACCTCGGTGTGGCTTTCTGGACCAATCTGCTCTCCTCCTCTACTTCGCTTTCAGCACCACGCGCTTGTTAATCTTAGCTCTTTGTTATCCATGGGCGGAATCCACTCCGGCATACTAGTCAGCTCGTTGAGTCTAATCGGTACGGAGAGTAGTGTGCACCTACTTTCTGTAAGTACTTTTCATCTGCCCTTTCCAGACATACGCATGGCGGCATTTCGGGCGTTTCAGGTCGTAAGGACGTCACACTGGGTTCCGTGTTTCCTTTAGCGTAGGCCACCATTGTTATCTAGATTGCTTTTCTGATTCTCCTGGGTCGTCCTGGAGTTATCCTCGTCCCCTTTTGCGGATCCTAAGCGCTATGCTTGGAGAATCCTCCAATCTGTCTTTGCCGCAGAGTACTTGCGAGCACATCTTCTGTAGCTCAGCATTATTTTTTCTCTCCTTCCAATTCTTCACAGAGCATACACAGTCTGCCTGGCAATTTTCAGGGCGTTCTTCAGGGCTGGTCAAGGGATCGTCACTCACGTGGTCCGGCTCCGCTTCCCTGGAGTGCTGTTGAGGGTTCTCCTCTGTTGGCAACCGGACAGACACTTCTTTGGGGGTACACGACTTCTGCCTTGGGCCCTCTGGATTGTCGGTTAATCGCGACGAATTCTCCATTTTCTTTAGGCCGCAGGCAACTCGGCCCCCTTTTCCTCCACAGGACGCGGACGTGTCTGTTCTTCCACGGTAAGTGGAATAACGCTGTTTTTTTCCGTTTGATTGGATGACACAGTCCCTCAGGATTGGGGTCTCCATCTTCATTGAAATTTAGCGGCTTCATTAGATAGCAGGCTTTCTTGCAGTTGCTTTAGCTGACAGAATATTGGGTGATCTGCTGCTCCGCTCTGTCCCTGCTGATCATATTCGTCAAAGGAGCGTCTTTTCTGTTCGTGCCGAGTTCAGGCACCCCACATTCTTGGGGTGTTTTGGGGTGACTCGGTTCGTTCCCGTAAGAGATGTCTTCCTCTTTATTGGACTGGAGGGCCACTCTTCCGTGGGTAGGGTTCATTACAGAACGCTGCATCTTGTTCCTCCATTTTTAGGCTACAAGAAGTAATTTTCTTCCTGACCTCAGGAGCCTATTGCAGCGTTTGCCACTGTCTTTGCTAAACCCCAATTGTGGTGAGTCCTACAGATGGGCATATTTTGCTTGTAGAGGTCGTAGCTCCACAGCATCTCTGTAGACTTTTCTTTCTTGGGAATTTTTTTTTATTTCAATATCAGCAGTGCTGTGCATGCATTTTCTCTATCAGTATACAAGATGTGCAGTTGCTTAGTAAAAAAAGTCTATTTGCTCTACACCATTTACTTGCTAGGTGCAATCTCTCCGCTCAGCAACAGAATTAGGTTTCTGCCTGAGTTCAATATTTTCATCAGTCTCATCTTTGGGTATTATGGCATTCACACTTCACACTTTGGGTGTCTGTTTTTGCTCCCAAGTATATATAGGCAGACTTTTTTACTTGCAGAAAAAAAAACATTCTTCTTCCCCAGGTGACTCAACACTCAGGCTTTGTTTGCTAAAATTCCCCTGCTTCGCACAGTCTTGTATCAATTTCCACTTTTCTGCTATACTCCATTCACAGCTGGTAGCCCTATGCGGTGTGGCGCACCTTTATTTGCAAAACAGTACCACTCGTGGGTCACCATCTGATTCACTGCTTCACGAAACTTTTAAACAAACAAACACCTATCCCTTTTAAGGCTTGACTCCTTCGTGAACCCGACTATGGCTGGAAGGCAAAACCCCTATTTCAATGACCATATTACACTTTGTGATAGGCAATAAGGTTTAGCTACTTCAGCAGTCCTCTCTGGGTTTTTGTAGTTTCAGTGCAGTTTGTATCCCTTTAACCTGATCTCTGCTGCATGAGGGTTTTTTTTTTTTTTCAGAGACTGTTTGTAGCCAAAAAGCATAACAAAAATTTCACATAAAATCTCCGGTCCTTTTAACTTCAAAACACCTCTGTTCCCACCTCGACACCAAATGTAGACGGACGTTTCACAGAGGTACCAATTGGAGGCTTTATAAGGTAAAATATATAGGCTTTATTGTGCCTTTTTCTTTTTCATCAGGAATCATCCAAACACAGGGGGGGGGGAACAAAGCTTCTATTCACATATACACATCACTGCGAAATGCTCAAGAACTAGATGGTCATCACTAGAGTCTAGGCACAAAGTCACCTTTCCGGTCTTGCCTTCAAATTCTATGGGGCAGCTACCCCGCTACCTGAACAACCTCCCACTCCTACCACTTGCAGCACTTATCACCTTAGATCAGACTCCAAAAGACTGTTCATGTCCCAAGCTCAACAAAGTACGGACGTTCCTCTCCTTCTCCTTCCGTGCCCCCCAAAACTGGAACAACCTACCAGAGACTCTCACATCCACCACCAGTTTAGTTCTTTCAAATCTAGGCTGTCTCACATTTTAACCTGGCTGTAAACTGTTTTCATGCGCTCATAAATATATTTTTTCTACGTGCATGCAATTTCTTGTATATAATGTATACCCTGCTCATTTATGTAACTGACTTGTAACCATGTATTATTGTTTTACTCTGTGCCCGACATACTTGAAACGAGAGGTAACCTCAATGTTATTACTTCCTGGTAAAATATTTTTATAAATAAATAAATTCACTTGGGAGTATTTCTAGTGAAAATACCATGCAATAATTCACAACTACCTAAGTCAAGCATGTCTCGCAGCCCCAAAACCTATAGCATGAAATAAGCATATATACTAGTCTCTTATAATGAAAGTCTTATCTGTTCCTTGAGGAAAATCTTCTCTGTTTCAGCTCCCTTCCCTCAGGTGTCCAGTTTCAGGTTCAAGTTTCCCTGTGTCTTGTAAGCACTCTGCTGTTTCTTCTGGCAGGGCTCAAGACTGTTTGTGAGAGTCAAGACAATCTCTGCTCTCTCTCCACAGTCAGCTCTCAGTCACAGCTAAGGAGTTTACTCCTGTCTCCAAGGCAGGCTTTTTTCTACCACCTCTAATCAGGCAGTTGGTGTTAGTTAATTTGCTACAGCAGATTAACCACCAACTGCTGGATTAGAGGCACATTTGTGAACAGGGATAAGTCCCATTAACAGTCAATCAACAATATATCCAGCATCCTAGCACCTAACAACCATCTAAACCAAAAAGGATGATACTACTCTGACAAATCCCACCGACATTGCAAACACTTTTAATAAATACTTTGTGGGTTGTGCAACTTCCCTACTATTAAAGCACAACCCGCACTACAATCATGAAGCACCAAATGGAAGAACCCCTGTAGCTCGACCCTCTCCCATAAGTGCTTACAATTTTCAATTTGTTCCCGTATCTGAAGAGGAGATTACACAAGCGCTTCTCAAATTAAAACTAAGCAGCAATGTGGACCTGACTACTTTAATCAAAGTTGCTATGACTTGGTGCCCAGCCATTGCCAAACCGCTGCTTCCCTAATCAACTCTATTTTGACTAAACTAGTACTAGACTAAAGTCCCACAACAGATCCTCGGGAAGACCTGGGAATTCAGGACCAATCGCAAAACATGGGGACAAGACACAACTACAAAAAACCTACAAGCGTCCACTAAGGCCTCTCTTTCTCCCAATCTTAACAGCCAAGGTCAAGGAAAAATGTCTCCACTCCCAATTAAGCGACTACTGTTCGGCATAAGGTGTTTTATCTTAATTAATTTAAAAATATTTTACTAGAAAAAAATACATTGTATGTTCTGGGTACAAATGAATATGTTAACAACATGGTCTAAACTAAATAAGTGAGTGCTGCATGAATAAGAACTGTTCGCAGTTCCAGGGAAGTAGTGTCCAGGAAAAAACAGTGCACCTCAAAAAATGAAAAAGAACAAGAGAAAACACAATAGTGGAGCAAGGTCAAAAAACGAAGCTCATATACTGGCAATGGTGAGATATGCACTTACTGTACATGCAAGTGCTTGTGGATTTCGTGGTAAATATGTGAAATAAAAAGATACAAATAATGCCAGTCGTGAAAGTGAACTTTTACCTAAAAAGATGTGTTGGTTCCACTCACCTATTTCTTATGTTTAAAATGGCATATCAGAGATCCACGTCTCTCTGAGGGGAGCACTTTAGTGGACCTTCCTCTGGAGTGCATGTCTTTAGATCCAATGTTTTCTCAAAAAGCAAAGAGAACTCACATATATCAAAGAAAATACAAACAACAAATATGAACCGGCGCCTTACAAAATGTCCATTGAATGTCCAAATGAACGTAGTGTGGAGCATAGACTTAAGGTTAAAGTTCAATCTTGCAACTCTAGGCCAACTTGATGAACCGTGGAGATGCGCTCACGATTATGTGGGCTTTAAGCACAAGAAAATCAAGTGATACTGCTGAAATAATATATAAACAAATGCAAAAACATACAAACAGCGAAAACTAACAGACAAACATACATAAACAAAAAAGCAACAGACTATAAAAAAATATATAGACTATAAGGTTACACTCATTTTATTAAAGTTAAAAAAACAATAAACTTGAATAAATAGATATGTGTGATGCAGCTGGTCCAGTCAGAAAAAACGGGAATCCAACTCACAACAAATAGGTAGTAAACAGGCAAATCCAACTTGAATAGAAACTGGAACTAGCTCATCCGTTGCAGAGGGACATCTGCAGATGTACTCCTGTGCTTTCCGTGCACTCACTGGGCCGTGCTACGTGTGGGGGTGGATGTCGGGGAGAAGAGCCTTTTACTGCTGGATAAGGAGATGGGTCACCAAGCCTGAAAGCTGCATGTGCTGCTCTTGCAATTAGCTGTGACCTTTGAATCCTACGCGTTTCATGTGCGTCACTTCCTCGGGTTAAAGATCTGTTAGATGCTTCCTTGCTAGAAATACTGATACAATGGCTGTGATTGGTCCGTATTAAGCCAATAAGCTCCAACACTTAATACAGTCGATACAGATGTAAACAAACAAAATGGCAGACGGACTACAATGCTACACATACAGATAACAAAACACATGAAAAGGCACATAAAAACGTATTAAAACAAAGCAGTACAAAATCGATTAACTAATAACCTTGTCCTAACTTCAAATAGGATTTGTACCTGTAAATACAGATAAACTATATATATATATATATATAATATATATATGATATATATATATATATATATATATGATATATATATATATTTTATATATATAATAGCTGGCGTCAATGTGTTAATATAAAAATAATATTAAATATATACTACAAACTAGAGACCATAGTCAATTATAGCAAAATACAATAGGTGATATACATTACACATAAAGCTTAAACTTATTGTGGATAACCATAACCATGTCACTGGGACATAGTAAAAGAAAGAAACAACAATTCTGAGGTGGAGATTTAATTGTCAAGAATACTCCAAACTCAAAATCTAGGTTAAGTCCATTTGGGGAGAGAGTCTTCAACCCATAGATCCAGTAGGTGTAAGGATTCTGCTTGATCCGGGCCGGGTTTTCCACTTCGGTCCAGGTTTTCTGTATCCCTTGCCCTTTCTGCTCACCGTGGCATTTGGGGTACTGGCAGTCGCTTGATAGGGCTGCAGTTACCATAGGGAAGTCGCAGCGCAAAGTTTCGTTGTGTTTGCAGCTCCTGTCGGTCTTTGCAGTTACACCCTTATCCTCTTGCTTGTTTGCATCCTGTTGCTGACCCCAGACCGTGATCCCGACCGGTCACTCCTTCGTCTGCCCTGACCTCCCTTGCCTCCTCGACTTTGCAACTCTGCCGCAGCCCCCGACCCTGCTTCCATACGACTACGGATACTCTTACAGGACTCTGTCCCTGGTTGTGGTCGTTAATTTTTAGCCCTTACCTCAGTGCCCGCGGGTCCGCCTCCGGATTTGAGACGAGCACAGTCACGTAGGCCTCACGCCATTGATCGATTAAGTTTGTTCCCCCTCTCCAGCTGGACGAGCGGACTCTAGTGTCCGACACACCAAACTGCTGGATTCTGGTTATGGTGTTGTTGTCAGGAAAGATGGGAGTACATATGGGCCTATAGACAGAAAGATCTCAAAAATTCGGCAGGGGTTTGAACCCTCGCCATAAGTATGTTTTAACAAGATTGCTCTCACGTTCAGTGCAGGAATCCCACATACCTGTGATGAGGCAAACCTGAGCAAACATAATCGAGTGTGCCGGTGACGAGACTTCTGCCCGCAGTAAGTGTCTCCCCTTGCGAGATCTGGTCTGCTGCAGAGAGATCACCTCTCTCAGTGATAATCTCAGGGAATAAAATATTTTAAAAAATACAAATGTTGTTTCATAGTAATAGATGACAGGGGTATCGCGGCAGAACTGCATTGTTTCTTGAGTTACGGGGACCCCCATCTCCCGGATATGAACAGGTCCCGTAGTGGTGCCGATACTCCTATGCTTGGAAATGTCCTGGTCATGGATGGACCATTACTGCAAGGAGATACCGGCACCCCGTTAGGTGGTACCCCTTCGTTATTCACAAATGATGTGATAATGCTGTTTTAATTGCACATTGGAAGTGCGCACTTTTATATCTTTTTTACATAATTTGAATATCAGACCGATCGCACTATGTAGTGTTCTCTTGTCTCTCCTATACATAACCACATATCGCTGAGTGTGCCCTGAGGGAGATCCAGACGCGTCCACTCCATACGGGTAGCAGCTGCTTTTCTTTTTGATTTATTTTTTCTTGTGCCCAAACTGCTTTATACATTCTATAATATATTGTTGAATTTGCTTCACTATTTGGCGTTGTGCGCGGTTTTCTTTTGTTTCCATTCTCTTAGTGTGTGTGGGGTGCTGAGCCACCCCTGCGTTTACAGCTGCAGACGCCATTATCCCCAACACGGTTATGTGGCACTTATTATTTAATGTATAATTATCTCACTGTGGGAGTTGTGGTTTAATTTTTTTATAATTTTTTTTATCACTAAATTGATGGTATAGTCACTGCACTGTATATATTTATACATTTAAACTTTATAGGTAGTTAGGTAGTAGCGCACAGTTTTGTTTTTTGTGTTTTCTATAGGGCATAGGCTTCCTCGTGAATATACGCAGTTTCTAGGGGTGGTCTTTCATAGGTACTATCTTAGTGGGGTACTTTCCCTGACCGTAAAACAATAACCAGGGACAGATCAAATATACTCTTATCGATGCATGTAAACTTATATACCGGTGCATCTCCACAATGCAGTTTCTCCCAGAACCTTCTCCCCAGTGTATATACTCTATCGTTGACGTTCTATCACCATGCAGAGAGTGGCATGGCTTTGTTTCTACCAAGTATCATGTGAGGGGGCGTTATGACCACACACATTTGACCCTGTAATTCTGTTAACCCTTTACACCAACTAGTAGTTCCCAAAGGGGTTTACACTACTCTGGAATCTTCTCAACAGACTACATTTTTTGCATAAATCAAATTTTTTTTGTTTGTTCTTGATTTCAGCAATTTCATTTTTTTTTATTGAATTGTCTATTTCAATTGATGCACACACAATATTACTGAACATTTTATTTACAGCATGTTTACCAGTTTACTTTTTTTGCTTTTTCAATACAAAATCTTATACTTATATTTAGCAATTTAGTCACATTTTCACAGCGCTTTGTCATTTGTTTTAACTAGATGCAGCTGGGCTTTACTGTATCAAGGGTTCAGTGTGAAGTGTGTTGCCAGGATCACCCAGAAAATAGTTTTTTGTGATTGTGGCCAATAAGCTTCATCATTGCTTGGGGAACCTAGGTATTACAACATTGTATGAAATCCATAGAAGCCTTTGGTTACCTTGGACACAACCTTGGTTCCAAGAGGCATTGCTCCTTTAAAAGGTCTCTTGTGCATGGCAAGAATATGTCTATTTCTGCTGTGTTGTGTTGAGACTGCTCATGGTCCTACTCACAGATATACAACAAAAGGCATTGGGGTAAAAGTATTTTTCTGCTGGAGATTTCAGATGATAAAAATGATAGTATATGTGTTTAACATTTATAGTATGTAAAAAAAAGCTGCATGATTCATGTTTGTCTAAACCTGCACAAGTTATTTAAAATAAAGAAGATAAAATATATCTATATCATTTGAGAAGGCTAAAAAAACAAGGATGTGTAGAGCCCTTTATCCAATGGGGAAAGGGGCAGATGCCCAGTGCCCATTAAGGGCTGCCAGCAGGGGGGTACAGCTGTCCCAAGCCTGGTAAGTCAAGGAGCGACCAACATATGGTGCCAGATCTGCTGGAAGCCAGTGTAAGGGAGGTTTCTTCTGCAAGGTATCTCCACGACCCCCTCCCACAGGCTCCTCCACCCTCAGAAGCTGCAGCTTGGCACACTCCGCTCACCCCTCCCAGCCCCCCAGGCCCATATCTCCTCCTCGCCAGGTCCATAATTCCCATAGGTCCAAAGTGTATTAGTTCAGTTAAGCAAACTCTGTTTTTAGTAGGGTTAGGTCCGTTTGAAAAACATACCCAAAAACCTATCCTGTCTTCCAGAAGTTACCTAGTTATCTAGCTACATGGAGAGAAAGGCAACAAAGACATCTGGGGCCTGCACTGGAACAATACACAACATAAAATACCAAAACCTTTTAGAAAAATACAAAATATTATTGAGAAGTGATTGCTCCATAAAAAAAATATACATCTTTATTATTTGCGCATATATTTGAAATATAAATTCACCAAATACCATCAGTACAAATATCAGCAAAACAAGAAAAAACACAAAAGCGCACCAAGATGAGAGATAGATATTGTATTAGCAACAAATAATAAAATTCAGGCGATATCGCCTGAAGAAGTTTACTTTGTTAAACGAAACGTGTCGCGACTGTTGTGGCTGGCGGTTTTACTACCCACCACCAGTACACACTCAAGTGTACCGTTCCTGCTTATTTCCGATAGTTCTATGCTATCAAAAACGGACAGGCATCCAAGGACACTTTGAAGGCCCCGGTTTCCTGCAATGCCGCGTAAACTCGCACCACGCTACAACACACGTGGAGGACAGGAGAGTGAACAGAGACAGCCCCAGCGCGCGGTCTGTATCTCTCAGAACTGGTGAGATTACCTCATACTTCCTATGTGATGCCCTACTCCTGTTGATAGACACCAGTAATCGGGATTATTAAAGAAATTTTATATGTAAGTTACTAATTTATGTATTTTTTGCTAATACAATATTCTAGCTCTCTCTTGGTGCGCTTTTGTGTTTTTTCTTGTTTTGCTGATATTGGTATCACCATCGGGGTTCCGGTGGAGACCACATTTGGAGGTGGGGGAGACACCTCATAAACACAGAAGCAGCAAGAGAACTGAGAGGGACCAACACTCCAAGTTTAAAGAGCCAGAGCGCGGACTGAACTTTTCATCACCATCAGTACAAATATATAAATTTTTTAAACTGATATCCAATAAAAACAAAGTGATCGAGTGGAATCACTCACAATTCATAAGTATAGTGCAAATTTATAATGTCCTCAGCCATGAGACATAGATGTTTCACCCACGAGTTCGTTCTTGTAAAGTGCACGATTTCTGCAATTCAATAGTCAGATACCATTTGGTATAAAATAAATATCTGTCATCCATCCATAACATGGTTCAAATTCTTGCTGTTTGGCTCTGTATTTTTAAATCATCTCTGAAACATCTTAAGGAGTCCCAAATATGTATTTGAAATCAATCAGTACTGGCTATAGGCCATTATCTCCATTTCCTCTCAATGTTTGGAGCATATGCAAGGTAATACTTTCCTGAGGTTGTGTATGTATAAGATGCATTATGTGAGAGGTTGTGAACTCCAGTCCTCAATACCCCCAACAGGTCAGGTTTTAAGGATATCCCAGCTTCAGCACATGTGGCTCAATCAGTGGCTCAGCCTTTGACTTGTGCTGAAGCAGGGATATACTGAAAACCTGACCTATTGAGGGGGTGGGCGGGGGGGAAGTCTTGAGGACTGGAGTTGATAACCCCTGCATCATGTATTATTACCGTATATACAGCACCATTGCATGAAGATATTAGTTTACAGCTCCACAGCTCGCTCTAGTGGTCATAGTTGTCGACTCATTTTAGAAAAAGTGTAGGTCTCAAATAAGTGTATCCAGACCGTCTGTAAACAGTATTATAGGCTAAAGCTGTTAAATTCCAGGCATTATTGAAATCCCTCTTCTCTGATTGGATAATGCCCGGAATTTTAACCAATCAGTAATGGCCTGGAATTTTTGGCACCCTACCATGTTTTTCAGTCAATCAGCTTTCAGTTCTCATTCACAGAGTGAGGTAACCTCAGACAGGGGAGGTGATTGGGCAGGAGGCACCAGCAAGGCACCGACTCCTCCCCCACCCTGCCTGCAGAGAGCTCCGCACAGGAGTGAGGGGAAAGGATTGTGTGTTTTGTGGGTGTAGAGGGGGCTGGAAAGTCTATTTTGTTGGTGTGTCTGCTGTGTTTTGTGGGTGGAGGGGTGCAGTGTTTTGTTGATGTGTCTGCAGTGTGTGGGTTTACAGTGGGTGTAGAGGGGGTTGCTGGTGTTTGTTTTGTGGATGTAGAGGTGGCAGTCTTTTGTTGATTTGTGTCTGCAATGTGTGTGTGTATAGAGGGGGTTGCAGTGCGTGTGTGTGTCAGTGGATGTAGAGTGGAAGAGGACTGCAGTGTGTTTTGGTGTGAGTGTGTATGTAGTTTTGTGATTTTACAGGGGGCTGCAGCACGTTATAGTTACAATAATTTAAAGTAAGCCAATTAGGCAATGAAGGGTAACAAATAAGCATAACATGTATAGTCATCTTTAAATTGAGTGATGGATTAGAGGCAATTTTGGTTCTCCACTGCATGTTAAAATGGACGCATGCTTTGAATCCAAGTCCAAGGACTTCATGGATTATTATATTAAGGATGAATGGACATATACTGTATAGCTTAAATAAATACCCAGCTGCAATATTCCATTGTGCAGATCCTTTTTCTTTACCGCTTGAAGCACATCTGTATGGGTGAAAGTGTTCAATATTTGGATAGTTGCATAACCTTCCTAGGTTCGTCCGGATTTTTTTTTTTTTAAAGAGAGAAGAAAAAGAAAGAAATATGTAAAGTTTCTTAAGTGTGATTTCATGTACACCAATATATTTGTGTGCTTCCATGTCCAATAACTTTTTGATTATATTTCCTATATTTGATACAGATTTTAGCTTAGGATTTAGGCGGAGTCCCCTGTGCCGCTGACCGTGCGGTGCTTGACGAGGTTAATGCTCGCTATTTAAATTTAGATGTCCGCGCGGAACGCGCTCCTGCACGGACGCTCACCCACGATTGACGCTTGCATAAACAAAAACAAAAAACTGTCTTGGAACAGCGCTCAAGCTTGCCTGCAACACCCCCCGCTCATGTTTGCAAATTAGCGCGGACACCCGTCGCTCATGCTTGGAGAGTTGGTGCCATCACCGCTCTTCAAGCATGAGCGCTGTCAGCGGCACAAGGAACTCAGCCTTATGCTAGTCACATTGGACTTGTTAACAATGTAAAAGGCTTTATGTTACATACGTGTACTATAGAAGTGTGTGTGTGTGTGTGTGTGTGTGTGTGTGTGTGTGTGTGTGTGTGGACTACTTTGTTTTGTGTGCCAAAAATAGGAAAGGCTGTATGCAGTATATTTTTGTGCCAGGATCTCATTAGTTTGCATTAACTTAAAAATGGCCCCTTAAAGGCTTCAAAATAATGAAATAGTTCAACAATATGCATTTGTAAACACAAGAGACCACAGAAACAATTTCGCAATACCGACATTTGGTATATCATGTGTTTACTGTATCACTTTCCTTTCGGTTATGCCCAAGCCCCACCTGCCTTTGAGTCAGTCTACTTGTGTGTATACTAGAAGATCTACTGGTATAAAAAGGGAACAAAAGCTACTTGTACAAAACATCTGCCTTATACCTTCATTTGGAATTGCCAACATTTCAGCTCCATGTTTCAAACGTTTACACTCAGACTCCTATTCAAATTGTTGTGAAAAAGCATCCCAGGAGAGCTATTCCAATAAATGAGACTTCGACACAGCAGTTGCATCAGCTTCTCAAGATCTCTTTTCTTTTTTGTGGGGGGGGGGGGGGGGAAGGCTTAATTAGAGATCTCAAATCACCAAGCTGAAATTGTTCTTGCTCCTCCCCTTTTCTTCTTATGTATCAAGAAGAGACCTTTTTAATATTGTTATAGATCAGATTAATGCGGAATAAAATTAATCCATTAACATGATCACACCATCAGCACAGATTAAAATTTGATGCGCTTTTTTGATTCTAAAAAAAATATATACGTTTAAGAAACCAGGAGCAAGAAAATGGGAGATTAAGTAAATTTAGGTGTCTGGATTAGCTATGTCAGTCCGCTAGATCCTGATTAATAAAATAGGATCATAGGGCGTTTAATACTTCTAATATTTACTATAAACCAATGTTGCATGTTTACTTATGACTTTTAGAGAGGAAATTATGTAGACTAGAATACTCAATTGCTGTAGTATAAATAAAAAAAATGCAGTGTGCCGTTTAGTTAATACAGACGAACACAGAAAAAAAATGCAATAGATGCAAAAAAAATGTAAACTCCTAACACCAGCCCCATTGCTATTAAGATTTTTGCAACACATTCAGGATCTATTGAAATGGTCATCTAATCTTTGCTATTGATCTTTTGTATGCAATTCATTTATTCTGGGATACCGCCACCCTCAATAAATGATTTTATGATTAGGACATATACAATGGAGGATCTCTAAATAATTACATGGTGACCTAATAAAGGAGCGGAAGCTTGAGGATGCTAAAAATAGAGGCACCAAATCTTATTAATATCAATATATTCATTCATATGTTATTTTGTGGCTGAAGTTCCATCCCATTAATGTATGTTAGTAATTTTGGATAATAGAGCACCCAGCTGAACAGAAACAAAAAATTTCCAAAATCAACCACAAGATGGCAGCTTCAATAGTTAATGCAGTGGTTTCCAAACTCACAAAATATTATTTATATATCGGACATTAAGTACCAATACAGACATTATCTTGTTAACGCTGCAGTTCAGTCAATATCCTGCATGTGCTTTTTTTAATAAATCAGTTCTGTAGTAAGAAAAAATACTTTTAGCATTTTCTGTTTTTAAAAAAACAACTTTGAAAGACCAATTTTCTTGTATTCTATTTTAACAGCCATTTGCTAAGGCACTGCCCCTTCATGTCCTGTCACAAGCCCTGGCACACCCCTCTGTCAGCCCTGCCCTCCCTCTAGCACTTGTCAGTGCAGGAATGCTCATGAATATTCATGAGCTTCCACTGCCAGTCAAGCAGATTATAAACAAATCCCAGCTTTTAATGTCACCAAATTTCGACCTATCAATACATGGAAAACAAATTGACCTGCAGCTATACTGTTCTTTAGCTAATTAGAGATTGCACACATGAAACTATTGAAGTAAAAAAATAAATGTAAAAAAAAAAAAAAAAGACAACTGCAGCTTTAAGAATATGCATCCGTCATTCAAAATTTTCCTATTACTTGATACATTAAGAGGGGGCCGGGGGGTGGGAGGAATTGATTGCATTCAATTGTTTTACGCCAAAAGGTATGAGCTCTTGCTATACTGGTCTCATTAACTTGGAAAATCAGTATGAAAAGCGGCAAAATAAGTTATATTTAGAAAATGGACAGCCTATTACATTGCTGCACGGCTTTATTTCACACCATGTACAACTGGTTTTACATTTTGCAAGTCTGAGATGTCATTCCTGTCAATATGACCCCAGAATGATCAAATAAGCAGACAATCCTCGGAGGGCTGCCTTGTCTTCTCAGCCCTTTAGCAGCAATAAATCTGCTTGCTTGCTTTTATGGTTTATTTTCAGTTGTATAATATATATATATATATATTACTGTCATTCACATTTTAATAAGACATTCGGCTAGTTGTAACTTTTTATTGCAACACTCCCTTCCCCCAACATTCACATTTCCTAGTCTTCTAGTTGCTCAAACTTACCTTGCTTAACGGAATAAATGATGCACCAGTAAGTACCTTTACCTGAACTTTAAAGATATCATGATAAATAGATAATTGTGGTCTTCTGATTATGACCATTGAACACAATTTTCATTAAACAAAAAGGTATCAATCTAGGGGGAAAAAGTAGTAATGAAGGTATTATTCTGATCAAAGGTTTAAAATACCAACATTCTAATAACCAATCTTCAAATTTCTATCTGCATCTTACATTATCTTGCTACAGAAAGGTACCCATTCAGAAAACATATTTGAGGACTTTTCCAACCAATGTTTTTGATATACAAAATTCCCATCGAGATTGAAAATGTTGCCATAATAACCAGACTAACTCCATTTAACTAATTTTTTCCCAAAATGCCTCGTATTGGTCCTGCAATATTGGATGGTCATTTTGATTTCCTTAAAGGGAGAACAATCACGAGCAACTAAAACAGCAGAGTATCTCAGAAAGCAGGAGCAGATAATAAATAAAACATTGAATCTCTGTTGGACCCCCAGTATTTGTCAATACATTTTTTTTAAAACAACGAACATAAAAAAAGGACAGTGGGATTTGCAGCCTTCATTCTCACAAAGCTCCTGGAGAAACAGTAGTCCATCTGGTTTTGTTTTTTTTGCATTTCAGAGACAGTTTAAATGTTAAAAAAAATAGACCATTGGAAGTCTGAAAAATAAAAAGGCGGCGGCAGCCAAGGAACAGGGCATACATTTGCATTATTTATGGTGTTTGGAAACAAAAAAAAGGAATGGTGAGCGATCATAGATTTATGTCAACAGTGAGATTTAAAATCAAGACAGTCGGACTGGAAGATTAAGGAAAAATAATATGCTATGGGAAATTAGTAGAATGGATAACTGAAGAAAGGGGAAGTTGGTTCATAAAAACTACAGTGAGAGTACTGGGAAACAAATTCCACACAAGACTTCATTTTTCTTTTACATATGCAGCTCCATTTCTATCTATGAGACAATGTGGTGGTGTAGCAAAGACACTTTAGAAAGGGAACCTATGGATGTTCAGTGTAGATGGTGATATGGTCATAAAACAAGCAGCTCACAGCAGCACAGGCTTTATTTGAGGCATAGTAACATTATAGCAGATGTACAAAACTGATAAGTCAATGAGAATGGATGAGTTTTAAAGCAACTTCTACCAAGAGAAATGATCCAACAAAGAACAAACACGATTTTGAAGTGTTGACTGAACTCCTCTAACCCCGATACTCATCATTATGCTGTGAAGTTGCTTCCCTAATGAACATGTTTAGTCGCATTCATTTGCTGAACTCTTTTCCAGCACTGGGGAGCCGATTCACAACATATTTAATAGAGGCCTTTTAAGCTAAGCACAAATGTCCTGCACCAAGAATATCCTGTCTTGCATCTTTAAACAAAAACAGAGGAACAGTGTGTCGTAACCCTATGTGATGTTGGCAAGATTATTTTTGTCAACAAAGTTAAGAATGGAGAGATTTTAAAAGGACAATTTATTAAGAGATGTCAATGCATCCTCAAGCTGAGAAGCAAATGCAGAGCGGGTATTACTCAGCTGATCAAGCACTTTGCCCACAATGTAGGACCACCACAAGTGCATGCATAGCCAATTACTGACAATTGCACATAACCATTTATTTAAAAATCTTAAGCACGTGGTTTTTTTTTTTTTTTAGCGTACTTGGCTCGATAAATCCTTTTGTTGTTATCTTTTCTTGATTCTCGTTAGTCTACACATGAGAAGTGGTTTCAACTTAAAGCATAGATCCTATTAGCAGCATCTAAGCAGAACATGATTGATATACTGCAAGTCAAATCAGAGATGAAATGTGGAAGCCCCACCTATGACCAGAGAACAAATAGCAGAAAGTGTGTTAAATCATAAACTACGGTAAGTGTTCTGAAAACTAATGCCAGGTTTGTGTGTTAACCAAATGCTTCAGAGGGTTTTTACCCATTCATAAAGACAATTTATGGAACCAGGTACTGTATATACAAAGAAAATGCTTAATCCATACCGTCTGGCTTTATTCTTTTCTGTAAAGAAACAAAGTATATATTTTGTACCCTTTAATATAAATTAAGATTTTCGTTTTAAAGGGCGATTCAAGATTTGAAAAAACTTTTCAATGGGAATGTCTGTTGGCACCAAAGTGCCAGACGTCTGGGTTCAAGATACATCCCATTATAAACACGAACGGAAGAGAGGAGAGTCTCCTTGAACACAATCTTCCTTAGAAAAAACAAACATAGCAGGAAGTTCACATGATGGAGTAAGGGCTCCGGTAAGGTAAAGAGGCAGCTCCATATAGGTGTAATGGACCAGTTAAGGATTTAAAAGTTAATCGATGGAGCTGTATTAGGGGGGAATAATTAGTTTACAAAACATTTCCTTGGCAACCAGATGCCTTAAAGATTGTGTACATGTTGTATCTAATCTAAGGCCAATTGGGGAATTTCCTTTAAAAAAAAAAGTCACTTCCCCTTTGGTCTCCTTGAGAAGTAACCATGGTGCCATCATAAGACAAAACAGCTGTTAAAGACATCAGGTGGCAAATAAAGAGTACAGTACCAATTTAAATATATGTTGACGTATTTGTAGAGCTCTGTGACTTTACAATTAAAGGGGGGGGGGGGGGGGGGGAGATAATCAGTGATTAGCGCCTTTAAAGACAATTACACACATACTTTCTTGTAGACACATACTTTTATGCTGGTATAACCACCAAAATTCAGTGGAGTTTTTATAATCTTCACCTCATTTTCTAATAGTTTGTAATATTTTGGATATTATGTATTTTGCCTGGTGTGGCAGATCTTTTGAAGTTTATGTAAATCTAAGGACGCCAACCGCAGTTGAAATATAAACATTCTTACTACCGATAAGAAATTTTCCCTTTATTTTAAATACTAGATTAGACCTGTACACAGACAGAAAAACATATCTGATGACTACAACATAGTGGTCTACTTGCATTAACTTAGAAACGGATGCAGAAATTGGGGGGGGGGAAAGTGCAGAACATCTAATATAAATAGACTGGGAAGAGAGGTGTAAAAGGAAGTAGGCATAGGCTTCTCAGTCAGAATGTTGTTCTCAGGTAGCAGTATCCACAACTCAACATGATATAAACACTTCTGCACGGCAGTCCCTACATGTTTCACTGTACGTGCTTAACCTCTGGGGACCTATTGCTGGACTCCTGGGAGCCACAGGTGAAGACCATGAAGTTCAAATGAGGCCCCTGGGCCACCTGTTGCCTACCAATGTTCTTGATTGATTAAATCACCCTTGGAAAAGTGATTTCTATAACCATTACTTGCTATATTATAAATGAACAAAGAGAGAATGCTATACAAATTAAAAACAGGGGGGGGGATGAGAATAAAAGATAGTTTTCCATAACAAAATAAGAGAAATTACAGAAAACAAAAATGTCCATACAATAAATCTGTGCTCTTCAAATCACTTCTCCAAAAGAGGCCAAAATCAGAACACATTGAAGAGCCACTATCTTTAAATGGAACATAATTTTAGATATTAAAAAAAAAAAAATTAAAGTTAGAATATTTCAAAATTTTGCAAGCATGTATAAGCATATATTTATATTACCTTAACTTACAAGTGAATTTTAGAGTAAAAACATTGCACTTTGCTCCTTCTAGTTGCTTGGGCAGCCGAATCCTTCAAGGCCCTTCACAGGCCACAAGCCCGATTCCTGCAATAAATGGTATGTTTAATGGGGAATTCCCACACCTGGCCAGTGAAAAATCACTATCATTGGTGCCTAAGTAAGAAATATTTCCTATGATCCCACCATCCCATCAAAGCACCTTTATAATATTTCACAATGCCTCCATTTCTTCAGGGCCTCATTCAAACAAGCTTCTTCATGTCCCTTCTGTGCTCCCCCAACAAATGCATCTAGAACTGTTGCTCTGAGTATAATGTGGATTCTTTGTGTTTGTTTTAATTTAAAAAAATATCTATTTTTAAAATCACACTGGTGCCCATATACTATTTTATGTAACCCAATAAGTTGTTTTGCAACTATAAATGCCAAAACCTATAACAGACCTATGCTTTTATTATATCTGAACAGTCAAATAACTATAACTTAATTAAATATATCTAATAAATGGGAGATACTTGGTATAAGCAAAATGTCAGTCTTTGTATGTTTGCATGGTAGTATAATAGAAATGCTGCTCAAAAGTTTTACACCATGTAGGAAAGACTAATCACCTAATATGAAATTAATACATTACAGGAAACCAGTCAAAAGATGATAAATGGCAGGTAAGAAGCAAAAAAAACAGGGGCGGTAATGAGTCATGAAAGGGAAATCCTTCTATAAAAGACTATGCAAATAAAGAGATCACTGAGCACATTCACATGTCTCAGACAGATCTGTAACCCTACTTTTCCCCCCATTATCTTGTAGCATACAGTGCTTCTACTGCAGCCAGGGATTCTGGGAAATTACTCACATGAACAAGCGTCACCTCATGCTTCCAATCCATTTCAACATGGAGCCCTATAAGCTTATGTCTGTTGTATTACCGAGCTTTTCAGTACAGCCTGGGTTAAAGTCTGCCGTAAGGCAGAGTGCCACTTTTGTTACCTATCATAACTTATTTAATGTGTGATAAGGAAATAAGTTTAATGAGCACACGCATTATAATGCATCCAAGAATTCCTTTTACAGTTTGCTAGACAAAATGTTTAAATGCAGTGGATGGGCAAAGTAGTTTTACACAGACTACATTAACCTCACTTGTCGATCGTGTATAAATGTATATCAATCTGCATATTAGAAACCTTTTTTTTATTAATCAGAGAGTTGGTGACTGCATATATTTTTCAGCCTCTTACATGTCCACCCCACCATGGAAATGCAGCTTAAATCACTCCTCTCACACAAGCTCTTCTAAATGTGTCTAAAAGGGTGCCATTCTGAAACAAGTTCACTGTGTGCAAAATACCGAGATGATTCCACTCAAAGTTCACATTAAAAATGTTTTTTCAATGTTAAATTGATGTGGCATCTCAGATTAAAAGCACCAGTATAACACTATAGAGGTCACTACATTTTTTATTATATAGTGCCAGTAATCATACACATACAGGAACCTGTTTTACAATGCTACGAAAGCACCTATAATATCTTGCCTCTCCACCTGATGTTTTCGGTTTACCTAGAAGATGACTTCTGCTGGGCAAATGTCTTCGTATAAAACAAAATTGAAGGTGTTCATGGTAACTGAAGTTTAATAACTGAGAGCTGGTCGCAAGTCTTTTGTCCATTCTTACACTAGTTGTAATATGCGTATGCGTGAAGGCACAAAGGCAATGCGTACGATCCACATCATTCCATAAAATGTAAGAACTTGCCACACAATTGTTTACTGTACCTTTTATTTCAACTTGTTCCTCATGACAAGCTGCAGAGGAAACCAAAATATTAATGTAGTTACTAAAAAATTTACCAGCCTCTCTAACACACCAATATACCGCATATCTCACTATGTTAATGTGGCTTCAACACCGTGTTCAAAAGATTTCTGGCCTCATCAGTATGAAGGTAGAAGGCAACACTCAGAAAATTCTACATCTGCCACAGTGAAGTTCTCATTTAAAGTGTTTCAGGTCCAAAAAAAAAAAAAAAGTTAAGACAATCTTAAAAGCAGCAATTCCCACCGCCCCCAAAAAAACACTAACGTTAATATGATTGTTAGATCAGTTCTACATAAACCATTTCCATTTCAGTTTTTGCAGAGTTCATCCATCCCTTCATTCCAGGTATCACCATGGCAAGGTGTTAAGTTGTGAATGGATTCTGGGAGACCTACATTTGCCAACAGGAGAATTGGAGGGGGGAGCAGATGGCATTGCAAAATACGGTATTTTTTGTTATGGTGACTACAGGGGATTGCGGCTTTAAGCGATTTGTAAACACCAAATAAAGCATTGTTAAAAACAATGACATTTAGACACCCTCCTTGGCAACTGCACAAGGCAAAAATCAAAGAACCAGTTAAATAGTGATGACCATAGTAATATTACGGCCAGGCGACTATAATCCTGCCACTACCCGAATACAAAGTGGCATACATCAGTTCTATAACTATCAGCATATGACATGTTATGACAAGGAAATGTATTGGAAAAATATGATTAAGAAGTTAACTGTGAAAGACCTTAAAAAAAGGTTAATCAGCTTCACCTTAACAGTTGAATACTTTAAAGGATTAAATGGAGAAAAAAAAAAAAAAAAGATTTTTTAGCACTATTAAACAAAAGTATGAGGCATTTATTATATGGTATGCAACATAAAAAAAATAAACCCTGCTCATTCAAGGCATCATTTCTGGGTTTTCCTTTAAATTACATATTTACTTCCAATTTGCTAGAAAAGTGCAAGTGATCCACTTCCTATATGGGTTGTTTGGCCATCACCATAATTAGCAAAAAAAATTAAAAAATACTTAATGGAAAGCTCCACAGAATTATAAATAAAGCTGTTAATTATTCCAATCGCCTCATTGCTTCAGTTGCTGATGGATACCAGGATGGCAAAACTGCGTGTTGACCACAAAATCAATGTCAAGCAGCATCCTAATTTACATGCAATTATTTTGACCATTTAAGGGTTGTGCGCTATTTAGCAGTTGAAATGTCCCAATAAAATTAAACAAGGCACTCCAGTGATTCTCTCCTCCCCCCTCCCCATTTTACTTGTAATCCAACTATTCAAGCCATGTCACCACTGCCGTTCACAGGAGTGCCTTAAAAATGAAGGTTTAGTTAGCACAAGGTCACAGATTAGCTTGGTTCACAAAACAAAATTAAGGAGTCTGAAGGTAACCGATTAAGGTCCAATGATTCAATATCATTTACAATGTTCTATTCATACACATTCCCATGAACACAAGGTATTACAGATCAAAATGTCTTTAACATGTTGTACAAAGCAGGATATTTTCTCAAGTGGCCGGGAACAACTTCAATGTCTGTTTACACTGTGCACCAAATTACTGAAGGAATCATGTGTTTGCTAGCCCTTTTACTGCAGGAGCCATACGGCGAGTAAGCATTGCAGGCCCTTCTTTCCAAAAAAGGGCTTAAAGTAGTGTTAGCGGTTAACAGAAAGCATCTATTACTGGTGTTAACTTTGCAACGCTTGAGATGTTTCAACAGGTATATTTGATAAATGCTAGAGAAACTTTTTTTGGTGTCGTAAGAAAGGGCTTTGAGTAATATTGAAAAGGGATAGAACGTGTAAAAAAAAAAAAATTCACTCACAGTGCAAAACTAATTAATTCAAATATAATTTGCAGTCTGGGGCAGAGGATGAAATCACAGCAAGCTTTCAATAGATTATAGGGCATGCCACATGTATAGGAAGTCCAGGACATAGGCCAGTTTTATTGGGCTTTCCAGCCACTTCAAAAATGTATCTCGCCACAAGGGAATGAATTAAGCCCCATTTCAATGTGGTGACTAGAATGTCTTGGCAGGTATTTTGAAAAACTAAAACGTCCCATAGGAGGGGGAAAGAAAAGCACATACAAAATAAATGATAGTGGAGGATAGGGAAAATATACATGGAGCCAACTGCAAATAAATATCTCATCTTACCTAGTACTGAACAGAGTGAGCCTACTGAGCTATAAAAATGTTCAGTGTACTTTAGAGTTTAGTGCGGCTTGTCCAGTTTACATTTACCTCACAAGGATACAACCGGCATGTAGATAAGTGCATACATATGCTTAAACTGACAAATTTAAAAGCCTATGGAGGTTAATTGGGGAGAAATTTAATATTGTTACTTCAGAGCACTAAAACACACAAAGTGAATCCAATAAAGATCCTTGTATTGATTCAATATTAAGTATTAATTGCATGACCATCATAGCACCTCTTTACATTATCACACAATCACCAGAATCAACTTAAAACAAAAACAAACAGTTCAATATTTATAAGTTGCCCACTGTAACTATATAGAAACTAGGTGCATGGTGCGGAGAAAAATGGAAGCCTGTAGATTGGATGGATGCCAAGTCATGTTTTAGGCAATTTCAATCAAAATGGCAATACTGTTGAAGCAAAATACTCAATACAGCAGGGACTAAAGGAAATATTGAAAGAAAAAAATAGTTCTATAACCAAATAAACATCTGATTTTTTTTTTCCCTTTGAGAATACAAGTAAGGTCACTTTGCATTGAACGGATAAATGTTCACCTATGATGATCTTGCCAACTACTACACAATATCAGATGTCCTCTGCTATGAATATAGGTTAAGAAAGCCATAGTTACAAGAGGCATCTACTGTAATACCTAGAACTTCCTTTATTGGCAATCATTATTGAATTCACTTGTCTTAAAACAGTGAAAAGGGAAGATGGCCTCATGGTTCCTTTTAAACAGTATGTTGAGGATCAAGTGGCTTTCAAGCAGCATGGTGGGGTTTTAAATGTTTGCAGTTTAGATCATTCTGTTGCGTTTATGGGTTGGTGAGTCTGTAATGACATCGCCACACTGGGCTGAGGTACGCTTTCTAGTTCCACCATTGTCCAAGTGGAGTGCCATTTCTTCTGATATGAAAGTGTTCAAATCGACATCATGGAGTCCATTTCTCCTACGGCTAGTGTTGGAACTGCCGCTTACGTGAGTGGGTGAGCCCGGAGTACTTGAGCGAACACTTATACTAGCCATGGCACCACTTAGACCTGAAATTGAGAAAACACATTGTTTAAAACTGCAATTTTTTTTAGCTGCAAAAATGCACAAGGTAGAAAGAAAAAATAAACAGAATATGCTAGACAAACATTTGCTAAATCACAAGTAGTTGTTCCTACCAAGCATGCTCCTCTAATGTACATAATAACATTACATGTAGGCATTGCTACCATTAGATTAAAAAAAAAAAAAGGACCTGCTAATTAAACATTAGCCAATATTTGAACCAAAAAACATTTACGCATATAGATGTCTAAGAGCTGCATTTTGTTACCCAAAAATAGCAAGTATAACAAAAGCTCTTGGCTTGTTGAATTAAAGCTGTAAATCATTTAACTGTTGGAAATAAGCAGTACAGCTGCCAAGACATTTTGAAATCTGGTCATACTTGAAAAACATTTTTCATAAAGTTAGTGGTAAATACTCGAACGTATTTATAAACTGTATAGTCGGGTAAGCAGAGTTAGCCCATCAGGTGCATCTGAAAAAGCATAGTAGTATTTATAAACTGCAAAAAGCTAAACTTCAGGCATTTAACACACACAAAAAATAAAAAATAAAAAAAATCAATCATGTCCTGGATCAACAATAGACAGACATGAGAAAGTAGGTCAGGTACCTTAAGGTGAATGTTAAATGCATGAAATGTCTCCTTGTGAATGCCAACTACAGCTGTCACTTTCATAGGATTTTGACACCCAAACTAATTGCCTGCACCTACAAGCAACTGTTTGTATGGAGTAATGGTGAAGGTTACACAACCTTACTGAGCTTATGTAAAGCCAGTACATATAAGATACCTGAAGTATGATAAGCACTGTACACTATAATATCTATGAAGAGCTCGGTGCTTCATTAGGCAGGGTTTATAGTGACTGCGACGCGACCGATGATGTCACCCTTCGCCACTGGCGAAAGTTGCACTTAGGTTAGGAGCGGTGTCAATGGCAACAAGGCCAGTGACGTCGCGGTCACGAAGGGGGCAGGCAGAGTGCAGTAGGCGCTCTGTGATTGGTGTAGTCACGTGGCGACTGTCTCCCAAAATCAAATTTCAATGACATCAAAAAATTTTGTAGCTCCATCGCGCTTACTATAAGCGCATGCGACGGATCCAATGTATTTGTTTTGGCATGACGTCGAGCACTGGAAGCGCAGCCATAGAGCTTCCCAAACCAAATATGGGCAATGTCTATTCCCAAAAAAATCTATTACCCTATTCCAAGGACCTCCTGGAGCGCCACCATCCATCTTACCTCAAAAAAACCTACACCGTACGCCCAGTAGCACAATGTGGGTTCACGTCGCACATACAACCAGTAACAAGAACATTGCAGGAAAATATTGTAGGTTAGGGGGGGTGAAAAAAAAAAACAAGTGTTGAACCTAGGCACTACGAGAGAAACTAGGCCTCCTTGTGCAAAACATTAAACATTACAAGCTGCTTTAAAATATCCTACCACTACACAGGACAGCGGTACGCAAACTGGGGGGCGCAGGATTTACAGAGGCCTGGCGCGCTTCCCGAAGGCACTTAAATTAAGTGCTGTGGAAGTGGCGAAGGCCTCTGTATCCCTTACTTACGGTGGTTCAGCCAGCATCCGGAGACGCGCCGCTATGGCAACGCTGTGTCAAATGACGTCACGACGCCCAGAACCACGGTAAGGAGGGAGGGGCGCGCGTAGAGCAGGACTGTCGGCAGGGGGCACAGGGGAAAACATTGCGCTCCCCTGAGAGGACAATGTGGAGTTCAGCAACGAACAGCTATTATAACTAAACATGGAGTACAAAAAAAAAAACCTTTTAATTTTTTTTATCCATTGGACTATGGAAATAAACATACAACAATGGCACCAAATCTAAATATGGACAATGCTGGAAAAAAAGTCCAGCCCAATATCAATAAAAAAGATTCCTAATAGCCAAAGTGTCTGGTTTCTTTACGTATTCAGCAAAACAGGCATTTCACAAGTATTACAAGATTGGCACTGGTTATAATTTTAAGATCTTGACCCTTACGGCTATCCATGGACTAGCTTCCCTTTACCTTCAGAACTGCCTAATCAGCAACACCCCCAAAATCTGCCATCGCCCCCCAGTTTAAAGATAAATTAAAGCTGGTGGGGGAGCTTTTTCAAGCATTGCCCCAAGACTGTGGAATAAGCTCCCTGCTGCTTTAAGAAAAATCGGGAAGCTTTACATCCATTCAGAAAGAGAACTAAAACCTTCCTTTTTAAACAAAGCATTGCAAACAGACCCCAATACCCTGGCGGCCAGCTTTCCTGCTCCCATGTTTCCCGCCCTTTGTGTGTCTTCGTCGTTCCCCTACACGGTTTATTTCGGTAAGTTCCTACACGCACTAGTACAGACTACTTTGGTGAGTAGTGCGTTTGTATAATATATATTTTCTGAGTTCAAAACCATGGTCCGAATTACTATTTTTTTACCTACTGAAAACATGCTGCCAGAGAATCAAAGGAAAGCTAGAAGCATTAACTCTCCAGACGCCAACCACAAGACTTCCCCATACCATGTAAGATGAGTGCAAGGCCAATGTAAATCCGAGCAGAATCTTGCTACGGAGTATATGCCACGCGTATTGTAGTGAATAGTGACAGTTCAAAAACTGATTTTTAAAGCAGCAGTTCAAGCAAAATCATACAAGTGTTTTTTTTAATAAATCAGTTTTGTACCATGAGAAAATACCTATAGCATTTAAAATGATAAAAAACAAAACAAAACGATGATATTTTGTAATGTTTCTAATGTAGGAAGCATTGCCAAAGTGACAGCCCCTTCTGATAGGCTCTGGTGACTGCAGTCAATCATATTCCAGAAACTACATTTCCCATAATGCTGAAATAGCCCGAGCAAGCGATCGATTACAGGAGAACAGATCGATCTGCAGCTTAGCTAATCACATTGTATTGATGCACATTTTGAATTGGGATTTTTTTTTTTTTTTTTAAATCAGCTTTAAAAATCAGTTTTTTGTAAGTATCACCATTCGCTACAATACATATGGCATACAGTGTGCAGGTGAATATTGGTATTAATGACACACGTAAAAGATCTGTGGATAGCAAAATGATATATTCACCATTAGAAACCTTAATTTAAATGGGTTTTGTTAAAGCTACTGCAATGCATTTTCATAAACCTTTTGAAGCAAATTTAGGATTGGATAAATATTCCTCAAAGAATATTTGGCCCCTGGAAAAAATCTGGCCACTTCAGATCTTCAGGTACATATGGTTTGCATATTAGGGGATGACTTAATCATAACTGCAAGATGTAACAGTATATGAACTTTAGAACCAGCTAGTAATACAACGCTCTGTAACATGATCATTGACTCAGCTGAACATTAGTGTTTGTAGCAAATGCACATTCCAACAGAGGGCACTGGAAAGAAACTAGGCTTGAAGTCTACTCTCCATCAAGAACAAACATGTTCACTATGTGAACATAGCACGTTAATTTATTTAATGGACCAATACGAAAAATGTATGCAAATAAGCATCTCCCTTAACCAAGGTTAAAGAGAACCTTCAGTTGCAGTTCAATAGCAGGAATCAACACAAGACAGCTCCTGCTGTAGGCCAGAGTAACTTTTTTTGATTATATATTGAAATTCTGAAGACCTCCAACGCTCTCTAATAGCGTGTCTGAGATGTATTGTAAATTCATATGTATGTGGTACAATTTTGAAATGACCTTAAAATTGCAACGAAACCTTTAGGGATGCCCAGGGAACCCAAGGGTTCATAGGAACCGCTTTGAAAAAATCACTGTTGCAGGCTCTGAGGAAAAAAATTCAAGTATCTCTAGTGCATTCAAAACCCTAGAATCCATGAAGTTCTCATATGTAGTTGCATTAATGGCAACTTAATTCAGTGCCCCTTTCATACAAATTGCACGTCTTCATGACGTGTTTGTAATATCAAGTGTAAGGACCATGCGGTTGTATTAAACATAAAATGCAAGAGAAGCAAAAGATAGTTCAATTTCCAATTCAACATCTGATGTGTATAGAATTTATACGTAAGATGTGCAACTGCATTCAAAAATCGAATAATGAGGGTGCAAACATTCAAATGGGCTAATTTGAAGGCATTTATGTCACCTAAACCAAAGTTAACAAAATTCTGCCTAACCAAGTGCGACAGTTTTTCCCCCCTCAAGATTGTAACAGAGGGGTCTTCCGGAACAAACCATGCTCCCCCTCACCCACTGACTCCAGAGATACCTACGGGTGACACAATCAGTACCGCTTCCTGGCAAGGGGATTTAAATGGCCATCCAATTGAAAGCCACAACGGAAAGTAAAGGGACACACACGGGTTTTATCAACCTGATCCCACAGTCCAATGACACACAGCTCTCGTGAACTCCAGTAATTCTTATGGCATTTATGAGTATGCTAAATTCATGGTCAATCATATTGCCAAGAAAGCAGAATTAAATCAGGAGGGATAGCTTTGCGGGTAATTGCACTGCCAAAGTTTGTCCCAAGTTCACGCAAATCATAATGATCTTTTAGAATATCAACTTTGTTACAACATTACCCGATACAAATAAAGGATTCTAATAGTCTCATGTAAATACTAGTATTGGTGTTTTATTCCAGTCTCATTTGGCTTCCAAAAAAAAAAAAAATACACCACCCCCACCCACACACAGGCAATTTTAAAAGCATATCCGATTTCAAATTACTGCCCATATGCTGCACAATACTAACACTGTTAGGCAATGGGGAATGTCGCAAACCTAAAAAAATATATTAGGAGGGAAAAATAAAAAAAAATAAACAGGATGAGTTACCATGGAGAGCTATCGCTTCGCGGAAGGGCTGCAAATCAGTCTCTACAGATGAGCTAGTTTCCGTCGGAGTAGCTCGGTTAGGGGATACAACAGTCAGTCTTGGGGGAGCACGTGAGTTCCGTGGAGGTGGAACTTTCCCACATAGGAAGCTGATCAAATCCTCTCTGCGAATAGTTCGTCGGCGCTTTTTTACCCAGGCCAACACGTCCTTATTGCGTCGCTGATAGCCAATTTGAATTCCTAAGTCAAAACTCCGTTGATGGGCATCCACGCTTTCTGTAACGCGAGAGAAAAACAAAAACAAAAAAAAAAAGTTAGCTAGGCTTTGGAGCACAAATGGCAAGAAAACTTTCTATGCATTAAAACACTGAACAAAGACAGAATTATGACCCTTGGTCAACACTTGAGGCTATTTAAAGTAGAATCCCCATTTGCTGAACATCGTTACTTATGGTTCATTATCGTCTTCTGTATCAGTGTTTTACTTATTAGAATGAACACAAATATATAGCTATATAATCAAAACACATACACCCATAGGTTTGCATGTGACACACACACACTTGTTTTGAATATAAAACTACTAGGATAATGCATGTGTAATTTCTATAGTACCCTAAACAGAACTAGAGATCAAAATGACACCCTTTTTTACATAAAGTAAAAGTTACTGTAAACAAAAACATTAATTACCAACAAATTAAGTCAAATGGATGTATTAGTTTGTGACAAATGCAGAAGCTAAATATCTACATTATGATATTGAAGACACTAACAGGATGTACAATATGTAAAACCAACTTAAAAACTGCTCCAACGCACTAACAGGCATAAAACCAATAGCAGATTAAGAATTTGCAACCCATTGAGTCTATATTGTACATCTATCTGGCTGGCAATTTCACACAAAAGATAATCGAATAAATTCACTTGAGAAAGACATTAACATTGTACGTGTGTTTAACAGAACATTGATAATTTAGCATAGGGATATATAATCTTGGATAACTAGCCCATGCATGAGTTAAAGCTTGGAGCCCATCCTAGGACTTTCAATGTTTAGAACATGACTCATCCAGCTATATAAAACTACTGAAGGAATGGTGGATTTGTTTCACAGGTGATAACATTCCTAAACTCTAATCATAAAAACAAGTTGCAAATATTCCATAATGCAAAATGTATTGTTATTTAAAAGCTCCTATAAAAGTCTGCAGGATGCTACAAATAAAAAAGTAATACTGCATAGCAAAGGCTGAATGATTTGATACTTTGTAACTGAGTTTAAACATCCTGATAAATCTGAATGGAACATAATGCTACTACCTTGAAGCCTTTTTATTCCTTCTGTCTTACTCAGCATAAAATGGTGGTTAAAAAAAAAACCATATATAGATTTGAATAGAATGTTTCAGCATTTCTAACCTCTTGAATTGTAAATGTGCAGACTCTGCACATTTGAGAAGTACATTGTTGTCTGTTCTCAACACTGAGCCACTGCCAAGATAATTAGGACATTTAGTAGGGCGGGGGGGATTTTTCCAACCTTTTCACTGCAACTTTGGTAGCTAGCCCAAAAGCTCTGCGAGTCTAGTATGCTGGAATGGCATGTACCAAGCTGACAGACATCTGATGCATGAATAGACCTCTTAATTAGTACTACATAGATATCCAACTGCTTCAAAAAGAACCCTTAGTCATTAGGTAGTTAAGTCAGGTCTCGTGTTAGCTGTAAATACCAGAAACGTCATTTGGAGGAATGATATTTGTTAAAATAAATGACTAACCAAAATCTTGAATATCAGTGATTATACCCATGTGTCAGAATGGAAGAAAGAAATACAATACAGTAATAAGTACTTTTCTAATGTAGCACTGCAGATACAAATCCTTAATTTGGGAATAGTTTCACTAGCCTACAAGAAACACTTTACTAATCTGGCAAATTTTTTCGTAAACTGAAGTTCTAATTCACACATTTGCCATCTTGGGTTTTGCTCACAGCACCTTGAATATATTTGTTTCCAAAATGATAATTGGGTAGATTGGGATTAAGGGAATTACTATATTAAAATACTCCAGTACAAAATATTTACTGTACAGAACAAATGATAAAGATAAAAGATAAATTTAAAAAAATATTCAACAGATTGGAAAAAGCGATTAGAAAGTTGCAGTGCCGCTTAATCATTAAATTAAAACAAAGAACATTTCATATGGCACAAATAAGAAAATCAAATCAAAGTAATAGAGCACATGATACTAGTACAAACACTAACCGGTTGCCCAATGGACGTTTTATAGCACTCCCAAATGTACTTTCTTGTTGTTAAATTTATACTCCTAGGAATTTAGCAGTTACATCCAGAAGCATGGGAAAGGGTTGGGCATGAAATACAACAATTTTCATATTGCAACCAATACATTCTGCTAAATTGAGGCAGAAGCCATTTAGTTAAGTTTCCCAAGGAACAAATGCCAGAGCAGTAACGTTTTCTATGGCTCTGCAGCAAACCTACAAACATAATTAAACTATTTCATATAGCGCTTTTTTCCCCAATGGGACAAAGCGCATCACAATTACTGTATAGCGCATGGTACGCAGTACACAGGAACTTTTTACAGCACGTACGGGTTTGGCGGCAGTTAAAAATCTATAATGAAATCCCACTAGAACAGCAACAGCACCACAGCTAAAAATCACGCCATTCTAATACAATTGCACACTTCATAATGTGGTTATTAATTATATACTGCCAACTATTGTAAAGCATATACAGGCCGTCCACGGTTATCCAACAGAATCCGTTCTGGAAGTTGCGTTGGATAGTGAAACCGTTGTAAAATGAATCCCATGTTAATCAGTGGCGGTGAGCGTTGGATAACGCATTCAGGCGTCGAAAAACGACCCATAGGGTTGCATTGTAAAGCGTTGGATATGTCATTCGTTGTAAAGTGAAGCATTGGATAGCGAGGACTACCTGTATACATAAAGATTACATGCAAATCAGAGTATACTAGTCAATGAATTGGGAAGCATCCAGCGATGCATAAAATGTGGATGTCCACAAAAGTTTGTTGAGAATACTCAAGTTCACTAGTTCAGTGGGACGCTTTCGAGGCCATCTATTAATGCTTACTCACACCAATCAAGTTATTTAAAGACATTTTTATTGTCAACCTGTCAGCTCAGTAGCCTTGTATAGATAGATTACAGGTCAGTGACAAAATAAATAAAATTTAAAAAACAAAAAAGGGAAGCTCCTACCGTTGTTACTAAAGAAATGATATTCAAATTGTTTGCCACAAATTTACAGCTCCAATGAACATTTAAAAATCTTTAGGCAACTATTTTTTAGGGTACTTGGTGCCAATAATACCGTTGAACATTTCTGCTCCACAAGTGAACGTCAACATAAGATTAAATGAGGCATTTCCGACTGGGGGAGGTTTTTTTTTTATACCCTATGTGAGAAGTAGGGGGTCTCCTGAACTGAACCACATTAATGTCAGCCCGGGGGACCCCTTGCTTCCCGAGATACTTCTCAAGGTGCTGTCGATAGCAGCCCTGGTTGGGCAAGCAATACAGCTGTTTAAAAAGGGCCAGCAGGCCAACAGAAAGCAGCAAAGCCATCCCCAACGGCCTCCTATTGGCCTGCGTCACATTTAAACCTGCATTCGGATAGATACCAACCAGCAGCACCTTTTGTGGCAGTGGGTCTGCAGAGAGGAATTATTATTATATATTTTGTTAATACTTTAAACACTTCTTTAAAGAAAATCACCACAGGGTTGTTTTCCATCCGACCACAATGTAGCTTTACCATTACAAATTAAAAACAGTTGGGCAATATACCAACATGATAGTAATATACCATGATAAGAAATCACAAGAGCTCATCAGCGGTTTACAGACTGTTCCAATTCAGATACTCATCACGATATTTATTGCTGTGTCTTAACGGTTTTGTCATTAACTATTTATTGCTTAACCCCAACTTAACTACTTTTTGTGTTTCTCACAAACGAGTCATAACTGATTTTTATCAACTGCCCAATTACACCATTAAAATACCTGCAACTTTACTCCAAGTTAGTCTTCCCCGAACAGCCCATAACTACAGACAATTATATGGTCTACAAAAACATAGTACTAACGAGCGCTCTGAGTGGGCATCGAAAAAACATGGCTGTATTGTTAATAAATGACAGAAAGGCTCTTGACCCAAAAATGAAGGATACTATATGCAATTGCAACCAATCCAAAAGGTTTCATAACCAATATGACAATTAGTGATGCAGTACTATGAAGGTCTTCAGATGCTTCTTTATAGATGGAGGGTTCTTCTACTTCACAGAAGAAAAAAGTGGCAAATATTAAAAGCGAAAAAAATCCTCCAATAGTGTAATATGTTTAACTACATGTCAAAGCCCAGCTTCTCGTCGGATGCAGTAACCAAAGATTAATACAATTGTCTTCCCCCTTCTGTGAAGCTTTTACATATTTACACATCAATTTATTGCTATATTGTGTTACATTGTAATATGTGCAATCATTTCTTACTGCTCTAGTTTATTTGTATATTATATAGTTTTATATGTATATGTATGGATTACATACCTGTGGAGTACTACCGAGTAATCCTGGGTGGTGTCACCCAGCCGAGTACGTCAGTGATTTTACACATGTGCATTTGAGGTACAATAAGGGATAAGCATCTATTTGAGGATCTACAATGCAAGTAACAAGGAAGCAACACTACCATTATACCGCTTAGGCTTTGCCTATAGTGCCGCAGACAACGAAACGATGGGTGACGTCACCCGTCGCAAGTTATGTTTCGCCGGTCGGCTGCATCGCAGGATTCCCGCAATTTGATTTGTTCAAGGACCGCCACGTTACGGCCCATGAAAAATCAAATTTTGCCGTCGGCTGGTTTTCACGGCTGCGGCGTCACTCCGTCGGCGGCAGCAATGCCTTTGTTTTTGGGCGAATTTGCATCGCCGTCGCTATAAGCACGGCCTTATGAAGCGGATGAAAAGTCTGAAAAACGTGCGTTGGGTTGTTTGGTCGATTGAAGCACCTGTAGCCCACTCGATGACGTCACCAGGACCCATAGTTGAGCTACCTCAAGACAACACCGGTCTGTGAGTAAATTGATTTATATAATTTTATTTCGAGTTGTCATTAAACATATTGTAGGGTCTTTTGCACTTTATATATTCGAAGCTTATTTATATGGACTCGTAAGTAATAGTAATAATTTTTGAGCAATTAAACATCTCAACCACAATAAACCTAACAAAATCGTAGCAAAATGAATTAAATGGAGTGCCTTAACTTTCTCAAACTCTACACAATTGCTAAACAGGACTGATCTTTCGAGTCAATGTATCTGTTACAAATCAGAATTGGTCAACATATAATACAAAAAAAATTCAAAATACACTTAATATATGTAGAAAAATATTGCTCCAATGAAGAACTCAACCATAGCCTTGGACATAGGCAAATCAGTCTATATACAGTTAAGCGTGACTAATAAATATAATCTAAAACAGGTTACAGAAGTATTTCACCCAATAGGTGAAACCCTTCATCCTAGACACAAAAGCACGTGCAGGAGAAACATTTGATGCATGTGCTCTAATTAGACGCTGTTCAAGTATGAGATCAACTTTCATATGGCAAAAAATAAGTTTAAAAAAAACCCACCCAAAACATTTCCTTGAGTACTAATTTATACCAAGCTATTTGCCAACTCCTTGCATTGTATACTGCTGAATCATTCAGTTGCTCCATTGCCAGCACTAGCCCGCTCTGACGCACACGCCTGTAAGAATAGGAACTGCTAAAAACTTTGCATCGTCGCAAATCAGGTTCTATCTAGACATAAAAAATAAAAAAATGAGACATTGAAGTGATTTGTCCCAGGGTGGACAGAAAACGACAATGTAAATGCCCATGGTTCTGAACAGGTTAAGGTAACTTGGTCACAAGATAAGTTGCCAAAGAGTCAAGTTGGAACCCTAAACTACCACTGTCTTTATGCATAGTCTGTATGAAAACAAACATATGCAAACCGACTTATTGTACAACACAAGATATGACATTTTCAAAATTACACTGCTCAATAAATTAGGATGACATTTCTTTGAAACGTTTTTGAACATACCAAGTGGAACAATGGCTTGAAAAGGTACGGTACCTCCGTTGCAGACTTCTGCATCTTAAGAACTGCCTTCTGCTTATCCATTAAACGCTGTTCAAGAAGGAGGCACTTTTTCTTGCAATGTTAAAAATGGCTACCAATATGACTTCACTGCTTTGTAGAAGACCTTATAGTTGAAAAGTTCAAATTACTGCAATATTCATTTCTGTTCGAGGCAAACTGTTGAGCTACAAGTAAAGCATTCTAGTCAAGCCTCAAGTTGCAACCAGCAGCACAAGCCATCTTTCTACCTTAATCCTGCAAAGCTCAAGAGCAGTGTTTGTTTGTTTGGACCCATGGTTGCCAATTAAAATAAATAAATAAATATATATATATGTTTATAGTTTCTTGCAAAAAAATTAAAAATATGGTCGCAGAGTAACCAATAGAAAGCTGTGGTATCATCATCATTGTAGCTTTCTATTGGTAGGGGTTTTTTGCCAACCTAGTGGCCATATTGCCCCCTCTGAACAAGTCCAGAAGATTAAGGGGTAAATTGAGGGGCAGTCAGGACAGGTTGAGCTCTGCTGTACCTCCACCCCCAAATCTCTAAGGTAAACAAACCACTCAATAATAAAAAAAATATATAATTAAAATAAAAAGCACAGAATGCTGCTTTAAAGGCCTGGTTTTGCATGGTTCCATAATTTAAAAATGGCACATGGGTCTGACTGTACACACGATTTATATATATAAAAAAAATAATAAGTGCAACGCCAGTTCACCTCCATTCTAACAAAATGTCTGAAAATGGTTACCATCAACATGCAGACATATATCTCTGGGGTATGAAGTTATGTCATTTTGATTGGATACATTTAGCCATGAAAATCGCCATGTTCTTTTAATCTGACAACTACAGTACAGTTTATATATGGCCAGAGTGGTTTCAACATTAGCTATTAAAGCACCTTGAAATTAACCAAAATTTGTATAACAGAGTACTTACGCAGCTTTGAAAGTGTGAGATACATAGGAAACCTAGGCAAGCAAAACTGTGCAAGAAAAATAATATATGGTTTAAGAATGCAAAAAAAGGAAGCAAAAATTAGTGTTTTTTTTTTTTTAAGTGTTAAATACAAAGTACAAGTAGCGACTTCTTAGCACATTAATTTCCCTTAACAAATAAAGATCACCAGTCCACATGTGCCAAGTATGTCTTCCACAGTGAGTGACTTTCAAACAAAACGTGTCAGCTGTGACCTGGATTTGCAACCTGCTGCCCTATATTGTATCAACATAAACAGGCACTTTGGTGTCATCAACAATGCATGATACACATTCCTGAACTTTCAGGCAGAACTATTTGGGGACCCTTTAGAACAACTGACACTGCCCTAGACTGCACCCTTAGCTGGTGAGCGAGACCCAGTATGCCATCACAATACTGGGTCTCTGACACCCCCATCCATCACCTCCACATAAATATGATAGTGACTACAATTCAACATACAGTGTACTAAAAAAAATACCTTTATATAGATTGGTAACCGCTGTTGCAGCGTTTTGAAAAGGTACCCAGAGTGAAAGCCCCTGCTGCTGACACACACGATCTACAAGTGAGAGAACAAGGAGAAAGGGTGACATGTAAACACAAAATCATATGTAATCATATCCTGGGCTGATCGGCCATGTTTGACTTCGCCATTTTGTTAATTCGGGTGGGAATCGCTTTCATTAAACCCTGCATGTTGTGCGGGCGGGGGGGAGGCAAGGTTAAGTGGGGGTGACATCGGTTACGGGAGGGAGACCCCTCCCCATCCCTGATACAGGGATCGGGAGGAGGAGAGGGGAGGCTTAGCCGGATACCTCACAATAGAAGAAGTCAATCGCCATTTTGTTTTACAAGAGCAACCCTTTGAAAATTAACACATGTCAGTGTCCAGACACAGGGTCTGCCACACACTGCGGTAACAAGTGACACTTCCAGGGGGGGGGGGGGGGGGGGGGGCCGCGCCCGCCCAGGGGGGGGGGGGGGAGGGGGACTGGCGGGGGGGGGGGGGGGGGGAGAGAGCAAGCGACACTTCCAGGGCGGAGATGTTTGGTTATAAACATCTGTCAGATCGCCATTTATTTCCTGTATCCGGGTGATCTCGTGCAATACGGTATAAACACCCCCCCCCCCCCCCCCCACCCCCCCCAGCAGGAGGAGGAGTAATTACATAGTAACATCCTGTGACTAGGTCCCGTGAAAATGTCCCCCCACACGTCAACATAGGGAGGGGGGGGTGGTGCCACGGATACCCCGACCTGTGCTTCTACTGCCCCTCATACCAACACACCGGGTCCCCGAGCCCAGCTGAGGCTGCCAGGTGTGTGTATACCCCGCCCCGTGGCAGGAGCGCAATACACAGAGCAGCAGGTACGGGGGCAACACCGCGCACAGTACACAGGACTTGGTTGCAGGCCCTTCGTGCTCACAAGGGGTTAAGGGCCCACAAAAGGGAAGGGGAGATCAACCGGCCCCCGAAGCCCGCGGGGAGAGACGGGGTCCTGTCACTGTGCTGATTTGCTGGGTACATACTTCCGCCATTTTGTTTTCCGCCTCTGTTGCTGGGCGAGGCTGCGGCTCTCCCAACAACAGCTTCCCCTACTCACCAGCCCCCGCGGATCCCAAGCAGGCCTCAGCCTAACCCCCACCCGCCTCCCCCCTATACCCCCAACCCTCCCCCCCCCCCGCCCGCCGCCCCCACCAACCCCCCCCCCTCTCCTCCATGCCCCCACCCCCCGCCCCTGACCTTTGTAGAGCTGCGCCACGGCGGTGGCCGAGTTCTGGAAGAGGTGCCAGAGTTTCTGCGGGCCCTGCTCGGCCTCCTCCTCGGGCTGCGCCTCCTGCTCGGCCTCGGCCAGGCACTGCCGCTCCCACTTGGTGAACCAGTGCTCGGGCCCGTGCTCCTGGATCTCCGCCTCGCCCTCCTCCTTCTTGTCCTCCATGCTCCGCCGGGCGCCTTCTCTCCCTCCGCCACCCCCCGTCTTCACTCCCCCGTCTCTCCTCCCCACTCCCGGGAAGGGGGCGGCGCGTGTCACCGCGAGTTCGCCGCCCTGCGGGTGCTTTCGGGTCACAGCTGTAGGCGCTCGGCAGAGAGTCCTCGTCATGAAAAAATAACAAATGCAATCGCACTAAAAAAAAGAAATAAAAACTAAAAAGTACCGGGCGTCTCTACCGCGCCCCCATGTTGCCTCCTCGCTGACTCCAAACAAACTGAACCTGTGACGCCGCTGACCCGACACTAAGTGTAAGCTTGCTAGTGCATGCTGGCAGGAAGACTCCGCCCACCGCCCTGCTGCGGCGGCTGCCATTGGCTGGCCTGTCTCTTTGGAACCGGTTTGAACTTGAGACGGGGGACTGGGTTGGAGAGCTGCGGTGCATGTCAAATGACGTCACAATGGGTAGGTGGGTCAAGATTGGTTGGGTAAGCAAGTTGGAAGGGGGAGAGGGGGGACTGGTTTGGCATTGCGCATGCGCGTTGTGTGGGGCCTGGTGGTGCTTGTTGCTTTTACACTAATGTTATGGATGAAAGTCACAGAATAAAGAGTCAGGAAATGAACAATGATGGACAGAATAAGGAGTCAGGAAATGAACAATGATGGGAGTGAGACTTCGAGTTCCACCAGTGGAGGGGTCCTTGTACATCTGCAATCCTCTGTAATTATGTCACAGGTTGCATTCCAAACTATGACGTCATCCACAATAACTATGACCTCATCCACAATAACTATGACAATCCTTACAGACCCTTCAAGTCTGGGCACACCACAATAGGTACACTTCAGTCCCTTTGTCATTGTGGCCTACAGGAGATTACAATCAAGTAAAGGCCTCCTGTGAAGGCCCTGTAACACAAGCAATGTGTTATATACACAGCTAGTTTTACAAGCTGAAACACATAAAATCAATCATCAATCTTCCAGCAGCTACAGTATGATAAACTAAAGGTTCCTTCCAAGCTTCCACCTATGGAGATAAGCAGGCTCTTTTGCTCTCACACACAGGCAGGGATAGGTTCAGCTGGTTATGTGTAAGATTAAAGATATGTACAGTATCTGAACAATACGGTAGGTAAAAGTGGAGTATGTGTACTTGCATGCTTGAATGCAAATATACTGCAACCCAATGCAATGGAAACTATAAGGGGCTGTGCTGTGACTAAGGCCTCGGGAAGCGCTGACCTGTGCTGAGGCGCGCTGGTGCTTACCAGTGAGCCCCTGCAGCCGCAATGAGAGCGGCTTTAGCAGGGGCTCGCGCACGCGTCCGCAGGCGTACGGAAGCGTGGGTCTTAGGAGAATTTTAGATTCAAGCGCTCAAGGGAGCGCAGGGCCGGTCACGTGAGCGGTTCGCCCAATGAGGGCGAACCAGCTCCCTCAGCCTCAGCGTGCCTCCGTACGGCTGGTGCTACCCTGGACACAGCCTTAGATTGTAAGCTCTTCGGGGCAGGGACTCTTTCCTAATGTCTACTTTTAAGTATCAAGTGCTTATTCCTATTATGTCACGTGTGTTACTGCTTTAAAGCGCTGTGTACATGGATGTGCTATATAAATAAAGATATACATACATGGATCTATTTGCCCTATTCATTATGCTGCGAGTCCCTCTTCATGTTGCTAGGTTAAGATTTTAGTCCAATTCAAAGCAAGCACATTCAATATTGGCTAATATGTCCAGAAGTTAGTGAGCCCTTAATCTGACAGTGACCTGTTGTTACATAGCATTTATGGGGAAAAAATCCTTATTAATTTGCACTTACTGTATACTCCTACTGTTAACTGCATACCGGGGATTTGGGAGTGACTACTTGGAACACAAGGGAAGGTTTATACAAAGCATATATGATAAATAACAGTGTTCTTTGCCTCCTGCTGTATTTTACATGTACACTATTTTATCATGTGGGCCAAGTCCTCTACAACAAGTGAAAAAGATACTATCAAATGGGAAAACGTTAATACAACATATTTACAAATGTCATTTGGTGCTTGTCTCTAGTCTAGAATACCCTGGCTGTAAAAGTCAACAATATTTAAAAAAAATTGTAAGAGACAGCACTCAATAGGACCCATGGTCTGACATCACCTTACAATAGGGTGACCAGATTTTCAAATATAAAAACCGGGACACATTAAAAAATATTTAGAAAACAAATTAAATCTCAAACTGTGCTCCCTCTTTTTTTTCTTTCCTCTCCCCCCATCCTCTCTCCGCCCTCTCCCCCATCCTCTCTATCCTCCCTCTCCCCATCCTCTCTCTCCTTCCTCTCCCCCATCCTCTATCCCTTCCCCATCCTCTCTTCTCCCTCATCCACTCTCTCTTCCCGCATCCTCTCTCCTCCCTCTCCCCCATCTGCTCTCCTCCCTCTTCCCCATCTGCTCTCTCTCCCCCCATCCTCCCTCTCCCCCATCCTCTCTCCATTCTTTCTCCCCCTCCCTCTCCCCATCTCTCCCCATTTTCTCTCTCCCTCTGCCCCATCCTCACCCTATTCCTATTCTCTATCTCCCTCATCCTCTCTCACTCCCTCTTCCCGATCCTCTATCTCCCTCTCCCCTATCCTCTCTCTCTCCCCATCCTCTCCTCCCACCCCTCCATCCCCTCCCACCCCTCCATTCTCTCCTCCCTCCCTATATATACACACAAACACTACACCATATACACACATACCAAACATGTAACATTAGTGTAACACACACACATACCATATACAAACACTAAATTTACAACAAATAAATGCACATAATGCATGAAACACACAAATGCGTTACAAATACAGTACACACACCACCACACTTACCAATACAGACACACACACACACGTACCAACACAGACACACTTACTAACAGACACACACTTGCCAACACAGACACACATACACACACACACACCAACACATACACACGAAACCAGGTGATCTAGAGAGGAGCAGCAACAGCTATTCTGTGATCAGGGGCCGGCGCCGCATCCTCTGATCTCCTCCTACCCACCCAAACCAGAAGGACACTGGCTCATTAATAATCGGGACTGTCCCGACTAAACTGGGACATTTTGACAATTGTTGGGGCACCTCATTAAAAACCAGGACCGTCCCGGCAAAACTGGGACACCTGGTCACCGTACCTACAAGGATCAGCAAAACATCAGTATAAGTATAAATAACACAAAGCCCAGCACACACTGTCTATAGATAATAGAACAAATTAAAAGGGATAATGCCAAGAAGAAATGAAATGACATTTAATATGTAACACAAACCACCAGTATAAGAACCACATCCACTACATCAAAAATTATAACATGCAATAATAAAACAGGCAAAAACAGAGGGAATAATGGAGGGGGGAGAGGGCAGTGAATAAGGTACAAATACAATAGGGTCAAGACAACTCATAGGTGGGTACAAACAATGGGGAAGCAGCAGGGGGCAACGTTTCGAGGAACAACCCTTTGTCAGGCCCGTTCCCCCTCTCTCCAATGGAACAGAGGGGTACTTCCCTGTCCCCCAGACCCACAATAAAAACGTCAAGTCCCCAAATAGACTGAATAACCCCTTTTCAGTCTCTTTGTGGGGCTTGAAGTTTTTATTGTGGTATGGGGGACAGGGAAGTACCCCTCTGTTCCATTGAGAAGGGGGAAACGGGCCTGACGAAGGGGTGTTCCTCGAAACGTTGCCCCCCTGCTGCTTCCCCATTGTTTGTACCCACCTATGTGTTGTCTTGACCCTATTGTATTTGTACCTTATTCACTGCCCTCTCCCCCCTCCATTATTCCCTCTGTTTTTTGCCTGTTTTATTATGCATGTTATAATTTTGATGTAGTGGATGTGGTTCTTATACTGGTGGTTGTGTTACATATTAAATGTTCCTTTCATTTCTTCTTGGCATTATCCCTTTCATTTGTTCTATTATCTATAGACAGTGTGTGCTGGGCTTTGTGTTATTTATATTTTATATTGGAGGTATTGGGTCCTCCGTAGTCCGTTGCACCCTGCAAAAATTATTTTGCTTTCTAGTGTGTGCTGTATATCATTGTTCTGATCAGTATAAGTATAACAAAAGCTAAACAAAGGAAAGGAGTCCTGTTGGCAAAAGCTCCCCTAAAGAGAGGAGACGACACGAAAGTCCCAATAACGTGCACGCAAACCGCTATCTAGAAGTCTAAATAAAGGTATAATCATGCAAGGATAAACTAAGTGGCTGATCGTGGCTGAACACCAGTATAGGCTATCACCAATGATGGTGACACATGACAACAATTCCAAACATATGGATCCGGGTGAATGATAAGGATTCTAGTGCACCGGCAATCAGCTCTAACGAAGGCTACCTTGAGCGAACAAGCACAGGCAGATGTATATGCAGTGATACCAGCAACCGTTCCCATCTGAAGGCCCCTCCTGAGCGGATCAGCACATGCAGTTATGTATGCAGGGTAACCAGCACTTAGCTCTGGCTAAAGGCAACCTTGAACGACTCACCATATGTTAATTTCAGCTGTCTCAGCAGTTGGAGGTTGGTGGCTCCTCCTTCCCAGGTTTTAAGCCCGCCCCTCCCAACTTCCCAAGTCAGCGGGTTCCTTTCATTTTACTGGATATAGATCCAATGTGGTCTTTCTCCCTCCTAATAGAGGTAAATGAGAATTTTAATCCTAATAGAGGTATATTAGTATTTTATCTGGTAGTGTTAGGACCTGTGGACAGGGTCTGCCTTGTCGTGGCTCACAGGCTTACAATGCTTAACGCCCCCAACTCACACACAGGCTGCAATCATGCCCCAAAGCTGCTCACCTGCATTCTCCTCAAGGCAGCCTATCCAGGACGGCTCCATGCACTCCTCCACGTCTACCTCCTCTTTCTATTCGCCAGCCACACTATATAATGCCTGTCTTGCTATTCCCACATCGCTCGATATTGTCTCTACTAGCGGATGTCTATTCTGGCTCTCTCTCTTGTCTTCGTTTATTCAGGTTGCGACCTGGCTTGGCGGACTTCACTCTCTGGCTCTTGCCCCCGACTCTCACTTGACCTCGCTGCTTCTCACGCCCCTAGACCTCAGCTTGGACCCCGACCTTCCGGATCTCTCCTCTCCCAGACCTTGGCTAACGGCAACGACTATGTCTCGTCTTTCACCGGTACCGGCAAGTATTGCTTCAGCTATTTCCACCTGGCCTGGCAACGCCAAAAACACCATACTCTGGACACACTCCATCTGCTGCGGGTGCGTGCACATATACGTCCCCACCTCAGTATAAGGGACGGGTCTGGTCTGCGGGCAGTACCGGCGTAACACAGGTATTCGTAGTGGCCGTCTCTTGTGTTGAATGCCGTTTTCCATTCGTCTCCTTGACGGATCCTTACTAGGTTATAGGCACCGCGGAGATCCAATATGGTGGATCCCTGGAAATGTTCGAACAGCTCCGATATCAATGGTAGTGGGTAGCGTTTTTTTATGGTGATCTTGTTTAGTCCTCGGTAGTCGATGCAGGGTCTTATAGTACCATCTTTTATATTGACAAAAAAAAATCCAGCCCCTGCCGGTGACGAGAATTTCCTGATGAACCCTTTTTGGAGGTTTTCCTGGATATATTCGGACATAGCTTTGGTCTCTAGGGAAAGAACGTAAGAGCGCCCTCTAGGCAGGGTATCACTGGGCAGGAGATCTACAGGACAATCGAAGGATCGATAGGGGGGTAGTACCTCTGACCTGGCTTTGTCGAATATGTCTCTGAATTCTGTGTATACGTTTGGTAAAGGTCTTGTGGCTCCTCTGAGGTCTTCATGCTGTAGATCTTTTGAGGTGGAACTGCGCATGTTGCGGAGCATTGTTGGTTCCAAGAGATGGGTCTTTGATTGACCTAGTTAATGAGTGGGTTGTGGCATTGTAGCCAAAGAAGGCCCAGGATAATCTCGGCGGATGGTGAGTAGATCACGTCTAAGCAGATGTTCTCACTGTGGGTCTGATAGCACACCAGGGAGATTTCCGCGGTCTGTAGGATGATGAAGGCCGGCTGCAGGGGACGTTCATCAATGGCCTCCAATCCCACCAGGGTTTTTTTTTCCCAATGAGATGTTGCTCCTTGTGGCGAATTCCCGGTCTATGAAATTTCCTCCAGAACCAGAGTCAATGAAGGCGGATGCGCTCACCGCGAGGCCTGGAGCCTGATGGGATACAGGAATCAGGACTCTGTTGGGTAGGGGTTCTTTGGTGATGGAGGAGTTGGAAAGTACTCCCATGGGGGCTCCTCTAGACCTCTGTGGGAGTTTGTCATTTCCCGACTTGAGTGGGCAACGGAGGGCTAGGTGGCCCGGATTGCCGCAGTAGAGGCACAGGCCGAAGGTTCGGCGACGTTGTTAATCAGAGAAGGAGAGTTTGTTGCCAGCCAACTGCATGGGTTCTGGGACCTCGGTCATAGGTGTCTCTGGAACGAAGGAGTGAAAAAGTGAAGACCTGGCGGGTACCTGACAGTTCCGTGAACGCTCGGCTTTCCTCTCCTGCAGACGTTGATCTACCTGTATGCAGACTGCGATGAGCTCTTCCAGGTCCGCTGGGCGCTCCTGCGCGGTGAGCTCGTCTTTCAGGGGTTCCGAAAGTCCTTGCCAGAAGGCGGAAGAGCGGGCCTCCTCGTTCCATCTTGTTTCGGAGGCGATTGTCCGGAATTCCAAGGCGTATCTCGCCACCGGACGATCGCCCTGGGAAACATGAAAAAGGGAAGACGCTGCAGTAATTTTACGCCCTGGGGTGTCAAAGACACGTCTGAACTCCTTGGTGAATTGTCCGATGTCTTGAGTAAGGTCTCTTCTCTGCTCCCTGATAGGAGAGGCCCCCGCCAATGCATCGCCCGTGAGCAAGGAGATAATGTATGCCACTCTTGACGTTGGGGTCAGGAACCGGGAGGGTGTAATCTCAAATTGAATGAAGCACTGATTCAAAAAAAGCCACGACATTCTAAAGGGTCTCCGGAGTACCGGTTAGGCGTGGGGAGTCGTGGTCCAGACGGTGTGAGGCAAGACAGTGGTGTGGGTTGTGGATTAGGGAAGGTGGGTGTGCTGGATTGTTTCACTTATATAGAGAGGGTCTGGAGGTCTTTCTGTAGGGAGTCTAGGTGATGGTCGGACTGCTCAAGATATTTCTCCAGTTTAGAGAACATGGCGGCATGAGATGCCACCACATCTCCCACCTCAGCGGGGTCTATGTTTGTGGGGCTGAGCATACTGTCACGTTGTGCTCACCATAAACAAGACGAGACCCCGGTACTGAGATGGGAGTAGTAACAAACACCAGCCACAGGCACGGGTGCCACGTCCAGAGTGTAGGTTTGCCTTGACAGCCGGGTCAGGGATGTAGAAATCAGAGTAGTCTTTATACTTGCCGATTTCAACGTAGGAGATATCCGGAGCGTAAAAGGTACTTTTGCCTAGGTCAGGGTTGGAGAGTGGAGAGTGGTCGAGGTACAATGCCGAGTTCAGGATTAGAGAGGAGCGAGGAGAAGGAGATAGCCAAGATCAGGAGCCAGAGGTTGGGGTAGTCAAAGCAAGCCGGTTCGGTACACAGAAGATCAACTGGAACAAAGCAACAGGACAGGAACAAGGCAGGAACAGCAAGGGTGAACACAGGTAACAAGAATCTATGCTCAGCCAATGTTCCTGTGACATTGGTGAGCATATATAGCCAGGATCAGCCAGCCCCTAAAGGGGTGGAGTGGGGGAGCGGCCCCCACGGCACCCGTGATAGGTCTAAGGCTTCCAAGAACAGGTGTAGCTGTTGTGCAGCTAATGAATGCATTTATGAGCAGGTGCAGCTTTTTGTGCCGCTAATGAATGCTTCTTTGAGCAGGTGTAGCTGCTTGGCAGCCAGTGGATCTTGACACGGAGCTTGGGGGCGTGGCGCACGTGTCACGTGCGAGCTCCGTGCGCAGTCAGTGTGCGGCACGATCCGGGGGTGGAGCATGAGTCCGCGGCGTCAGATGACGCCACTTTGGTGTGCGTGCATGCTGCGTGCGTTTGGTAAGGAATGCAGTCTGTTGGCAACCTGCGCGTGCGCAGTGGTGCTCGGGAGGATGCGCGGGACGGTTGCAAGTCCGTAGACCTTACACTTACTGTGACGTCACAAAACACAATCCAACGCCATCCACCGTGAAGATCAAGGACAGGTAACAAAATTCTTCTTTCTGTAATCTTCCATCATCTTCTATCTTCTGTCTTTATCTTCATCTGTTAATCCAATAACCCCATGTTTAATCCACATTGTTGACCCGATGGCTTTTTGAGCTCAAATGAGACGTCACGGCCTTAAATATGGCCTGTGACGTCACATTCGGGTGTGGGAACCACGCCATCTATGAAAACCATGGCCTTTTTTTTTTAATGTGACGTCATGAAAGGGGCTGAAGCCAGCCAATCAGAATGGCTGTGCTTCATTTCCCTTTTATATGACGTCACCAAATCAAACATGGCTGCCGTCATGTGGTCTGCTACAACCAATCAGATTGGGGATATAGTTCTCACAATATGATTGGTTGAAGTACCCCACATACACCCGCAGGGATCACTCGAGGGCCCACAGACACCCGTGATAACCACCCGAGGGCCCCCAGACACCCGTGGGAAATCTCCATTCTAGAACGGCGATCAGCCTCTATAAGCTGATCGCAGCTACTAGAATGAAGCGAGTTTGAGAAGCTGTCTTATCGCGGCACATTTGGCTTTTTTTTTGGCAAAAAGAAGGTGCGATTTTTGTTCTTATCGCCAGCTTATCGGGGTTTACTGAATAGCAGTAAGCTTTTTTGGCGATAAGCTGGCGATACGGGGTTTATTGCTGCTTATAGCATGGGCCCTAAGTCTCCTGCTTTAAAGACAAGTTCCCCTGCTGTGCCTGTTATTGCAATCACTGATGTTCAGACTACCACTTCAGAGACAAGAATATTTTTCCTGACTCTCCTACAGAGCCTGATTTAACCCCTGCTGGTTTAGAAGAATCTATTTCAAAGACAAGTATATTTTCCCCTAATTCCTCTGCAGTACCTGATATAACCACTGCAGTCTTTCAGATTTCCACTTCAAAGTCAAACTTGCTTTTCCCTGATTCCAATGCACTGCCTAGTACCACACTGCTGACTCACTGGTTCCCATTTAAAAAAAACAAGTGTACTTCCCATTGTTTTTCTTGTACTACTGTATGTGATTCCCCTGCAATGTGTTATATTCCTACTATTGATTCTAAAGTCTCAAATGTATAATCAAGTTCCTCTGTCTGTGGTTTCCCCGCAATGTGTGATATTTTTAATTCTAATGCCAATGTTTCTGTTTTAAAGACTGTTGCAGGGTACACGCAACTACACACGCGGGGTTTTCTTGATAAGGCTTATTTATTTAGCCTTAAATTATACAGCACACAAAACAAAAATAGCTTTTCTTCAGCAGACAAAACAAAATTCCTTGTCTTCAGCATGGTAAACAAAATAGCTTCGCTTCAGCATGGTAAACACAACAGTCCATAAAACATGTACTTTGCAAAACAGACCTTTAATCAAGCTGTTCTCTCTCCAGAGTTTCAGGGGATTTCCCTGCTTCAGACAGCATACAAAAAGACAGACCTTCTATCAGTAATCTCTTCAGTTGCTTACTCCTCTCTCCTCAACAGCTAGGCCGCATGTGTCTACAGCCTGGGGTTTTTAACACACCTTGATTAGGCAGCTGGGATCCAACTAATTGTTGAGGTTCCCAGCTGAAGTTAACCTAGTCACTGCTGCACTGCAGACTAAACATATGTCTGCCAGGCATATAGCTGGTGGCTTTTATTTACCCTGTCACATTCCTCCCCTGTTAGTGTGTGGCTGGGGCTACGCACGGCTGAAGCCCGACCATCCACCCCTTCTCTAGAAAAGAAGTCAGCATTTGTGTTCTCTTTTCCCGGCCTGTGCTGAATCTCAAATGAGAAGGGTTGGAGGGCCATATACCACCTAGTCAATCTAACATTGGAATCCTTCATACTATTTAACCACTTCAGTGGAGCATGGTCCGTCACCAAAGTAAAATGGACTCCTGCCAGGTAATGCCTCAAAGCCTCGATTGCCCACTTTACTGCGAGGCACTCCTTCTCAATCACTGAGTAGTTTTTTTCCCTCGGGAACAATTTCCTACTCAGGATAGGGTGTTCAACTCCCTCAAACTGTTGTGACAACACTGCCCCTAGCCCTATCTCTGATGCATCTGTTTGCACTACAAAACGGCTGTTGAAGTCTGGGCTTTTAAGGACGGGACCCTCTGATAGACACCTTTTTATGTCCTCCAAGGCTCTCTGACAATCCCTTGACCATACCACTTGTGTAGGGGCACACTTTTTTGTGAGGTCCGTTAATGAGGCTGCCACTTCCGAATAGTTGGGGATGAACCGCCGGTAGTACCCTGCTAAACCCAGCAGAGAGCGTACCTGCGTTTTTGTTTGGGGGGTCGGAACTTCTTTCAGGGCAACTACCTTGTCGGCTAGTGGCCTTACTTTTCCACCTCCCACTGCATAGCCTAAATATTTGGTTTCCACCTTACCCAAGGCACATTTCTTAGGGTTGGCTGTGAGCCCGGCCTCTCTTAGAGATTTGAGGACCGCTTTCAGCCTATTTAGATGGGCCCGCCAGTGTTTACTATAAATGACAATGTCATCTAGGTAGGCTGCGACATAAGTCCTATGGGGTCTCAGTACCTTATCCATGAGTCTCTGAAATGTGGCTGGGGCTCCATGCAGTCCAAATGGCATTGCCACAAACTGGTATAAACCCATGGGAGTGGCAAAGGCTGTTTTGCACTTGGACTTCTCCTCTAAGGGTATTTGCCAGTATCCTTTTGTCAAGTCCAGCGTGGATATATATTCCGCGTTACAAAGGGCGTCAATTAATTCGTCCACCCTTGGCATCGGATATGCGTCAAACTTGGATACCGCATTGACCTTTCGGAGGTCCACACAAAATCTTACCTTCCCATCGGGTTTAGGGACCATAACTAGTGGACTATACCACTCACTGCATGATTCCTCAATAACTCCTAAGTGTAACATTTCTTGTACCTCCTTCTCTACCAGAGCCCTATGACTTTCAAGCAACCTATAAGGACAGGAACGTACTTTTACCCCAAGTGCTGTCTTGATCGCATGTGAAATTAAGTTAGTTTGCCCTGGTAAATCAGAAAAAACATCATGGAATTGTGTAATTATTGCTAACAAGTACCCTTTTTGTTCAGAGGACAACTGTTTACCCATTGGGATTTTATCGTCACTCACGATGTTCTCCCGTGGAGGCTGAGGACCCAAGTCCGTTTCATCCTCCACCGGGTGGATGAATTGAGACCGCTGCATCTTCCAGGGTTTCAGCAAGTTCACATGGTAAATTTGTTTACCCTTCCTGGACCCTGGTTGAGCGATCTCGTAATCCACATCACCCGTGTGGCGGAGTACTTCGAATGGGCCCTGCCATTTGGCCAGGAGTTTACTCTCGCAACTGGGTAACAATAACATCACTTGGTCTCCCGGGTGAAACACTCTCATGCAAGCATTCTGATTGTGATGTCTCTCCTGACTGTCATGGGCTGATCTAAGATTCTCCCTAGCAAAATGGCCAACCACATCTAGGCGCTTCCTAAGGTCTAGTACATATTGCAGGGTATTCTTAGAAGGGGACCGCTGTTCCTCCCAGGACTCCTTTAGGAGGACTAGGATACCCCGGGGTTGGCGGCCATAGAGCAGTTCAAATGGAGAGAATCCCATGGAGGCCTGGGGAACTTCCCGCACTGCAAACAGCAGAAAAGGGAGAAGTTCATCCCAGGTTCTCTTCTTTGAATCTACAAATTTCCTCAGCATCCCTTTTAGAGTTCGGTTAAATCTTTCCACCAATCTGTCAGTCTGTGGATGGTTGACCGATGTCCGAACAGACTTGACCTCTAGTAACTTTAAGACATCCTACATCAGTTTAGCCATAAAATTTGTACCTTGGTCTGTCAACATAACCTGGGGAAGTCCAACCCATGAGAACAGTTCCAACAACTTGTTGGCTACTTGCTTCGCCGTTGCTGTTCTCAGGGGGAACGCCTCAGGATATCTTGTTGCATAATCAACTATTACAAGAATAAACCTGTGTCCTTTCGCAGAAGGTTCTAGAGGTCCTACCAAGTCTACCCCAATCCTCTCAAAGGGAACTGACACCAAGGGTAGAGGAACCAAAGGGGCTGGTTTTTGTCCCTTTGGACTAGTTAGCTGGCACTCCGGACATGCCGCACATAACTTAGCAACATCACTATGCATCCCTGGCCAATAGAATCGGGATGAAATACGGTCCAATGTTTTATCCCTGCCCAGGTGACCACCCCAAGGGACAGTATGGGCTAGAGTGAACACAGATTTAACAAATGCCTTGGGAACCAATATCTGTCTGGTGACCTCCCCTGTTTGGGTCTGCCTATTCACCCTATACAGGATATCATTTGATAGCTCAAAATGGGGGAATACTATCACACCCTGTGCATTTAAAATCTGCTCATCAATTTTCACCACCTTGTCATACTATCTAGCAAGGACTGGGTCTTCACTTTGCCTCTGGCAAAAGTCAGGGAGGTACAGGTCTGGTAAATCTCCAGGGCCCATATCCCCTCCCTCTGGCCATCCCCAGCCATCACTTGTGACCTCTGACTACTCGAATGGTCACCTTGAGACCCAGATTTCTGCAACCAGTCCTGTTTGTCAGAGCTTCTTTGCTCCCAAGTCTTTTGAACCCGGTGTCTACTGGGAAAAAGGTCTGCCGAGAAGGGAACAGTTTACCAGGGTTCTCCTGAGCCATAGAATGAGGCTCCTCGTGAGAGACTGGAGCCATTAGGTCCGAAAAGAAAGGCCAGTCCCGGCCGAGCACAACGGGGGCAGGGAGCCAAGGAGCAATTCCTACTTCGAGGTAAGCCTCCTGACCTTTTACCTGTAGCTGGATTTTGGCCGTCGGATAGCATTTTACATCGCCGTGTATACATTCTATACTCCATGGGGAGTCAAAAGAAAACACGTTAGGCGGTAACAGTTCCTGGAGGACCAGAGTTTTCCCAGAGCCCGAATCTACAAGGGCCTGGATGGTTTTCCCCCAATCAGGGCTGGAAGTAGCCAGGGCTTGTAATTTTCTCTAGTGAAGGCCGAGGCGACGGTCCTGCTGAATGAACAATCCATCAGTGGACAGTCCACATACCGGTGGCCTTGTTCTCCGCAGGCGGAACATGGAGAGGGTTCCCTCGCAGGAGGGGGCTGTGGATAGCGCTTCGCTGGACCGGATACTGGAGACCAGGCATCTGGTGGGTCCTCTGGGCGACATCCTTGGAAGTTCCTCTCATTTTGCGACGAGCCGACATCAGAAGGAGATGAGGGTCTCGGCGGGGACCAGTATTTGGACTCCGTCCTTGCTGGAACGACTGCTCCTTCCGTTGGACTTGACGGTTGCGTATGGACGGGCCGTAGGTTCCCCGTTGATCCAACCTCCCTCTTTAGGCGTCCGCAAGTGTCGGTGGAGTCGTGTCCAGGACACTCGCCTGCTGCTCAGCCCTAAGGAAGATCTCCACGAGTCAGACCGCCAAAGCTAGGGTTTCAGCAGCGTGGCGTTTTACCCACAAGCGTGCGGAAGGGGGTATTATCTGTAGAAATTGTTCCAAAACCACCTGCTCAAGAATTGCCTCCTTAGTGCACTCCTCGGGTTGTATCCAGCGCGTACACAAGTCCAATAATTGCTGAGCGAGGACCCGGGGTCTCATCTTAGCGGTGTACTTCATGTTCCGGAACTGCTGCCGGTAGGTCTCTGGGGTCAGACCTAAGCGATCAAGTATGGCGGCTTTTACTTGTCGGTAGTCCATTGCCTGATCTGCTGGGAGGCCCTGATATGAGGCCTGGGCTTCTCCTATGAGGAGCGGGGCCAAAGCAGTTGCCCAGCGATCTGTAGCCCAGCCCTGAGCTTCGGCAACTCTTTCAAATGTCAGTAAAAAAGCCTCTGGATCCTCGTTCGGAGCCATTTTCCTCAGGAGTACAAGGGGGTCTGCTTGCAAGTTCTGGACTGGCAGACCCTTGGAATTGGGTCAGCAGCTTGGCAATCTGCTCATCCTGTGCTGCCTGTAGTCTTTCATCTCTCTCCGCTTGCAGCCGGGCCTGCTCCTGCATTAACAGTCCCTGCTGTTTGGTCTGCTCCTGCATTAACTGTCCCTGCTGTCTGGTCTGCTCGTCAGAAACTCTTAAAAAAATTCTTCCATTCTTGTGTGTGTGTGTGTGGCCCTTTAACTGCAGGAGCCTTTTGAAAATCCCACTTCTGACACCATATGTTGCAGGGTACATGCAACTACACACGCGGGGTTGTCTTGGTAAGGCTTATTTATTTAGCCTTAAATTATACAGCACACAAAACAAAAATAGCTTTTCTTCAGCAGACAAAACAAAATTCCTTGTCTTCAGCATGCAAACAAAATAGCTTCGCTTCAGCATGGTAAACACAACAGTCCATAAAACATGTACTTTGCAAAACAGACCTTAAATCAAGCTGTTCTCTCTCCAGAGTTTCAGGGGATTTCCCTGCTTCAGACAGCATACAAAAAGACAGACCTTATATCAGTAATCTCTTCAGTAGCTTACTCCTCTCTCCTCAACAGCTAGGCCGCATGTGTCTACAGCCTGGGGTTTTTAACACACCTTGATTAGGCAGCTGGGATCCAACTAATTGTCCTCAGGTTCCCAGCTGAAGTTAACCTAGTCACTTCTGCACTGCAGACTAAACATATGTCTTCCAGGCATATAGCTGGTGGCTTTTATTTACCCTGTCACAAAGACACACTCACTTTTCAGTGGTGTTTCTGGGGGTTTTGAATTCCCTATTTCTGATTACGTCGCTCCTAAAATTTTCTCTCACTGACTCATGTACAGAGCACAAGATACCCTTGTCTGATTCTACGCATGATGGATACACAAAGCATACAGAAATCTGGAGCAATAAGTGTGAGTACAGTACGCTGATGTTTCTAAGCTTCCAAGTTAAAGAGGAAGAAGAAGAGGGGTTTTTAGCTTAACGTGGAAGTTGCAGAAGTAATTAAAGATGACCCTTCAACATCCGAAAAGCCTGCGTAAGAAGGCAACAGAGATGCTGCAGCCTAAGATTACTAGCAGTATTGTCCCAGGACTAGTAGCAAAGAAAAAGGTGGGGCAAAAGAAAGAGGAAGCCTTTAACTGAGGTAAAGATGCCTTAACTCAGGCACTTCATTCTGCATGGAATGAGATTGATTGCCTCTGGGGACAACTAGATAAAGAGCAAGAGGCCAAGGCTGCACTACAAAAGTGTCTGTCCACCGAAATTGCTAAGTGAGTACTCAAGGAGAAAGAAAAGCGTCAGTGGGAGAGTGACATGGTGATAATGTTCATTAAGCTGGAGAAAGGATACGCTGATGCTGCCAAGGACCAGAGTTTCATTTATCAAGTTGGCGCAGTGCTGGATGCATCTCAGACGGAAGTTCACAGGCTTAGTACAAAGCTGAAAGCTTCTCAGGAGAGGATTCCCCACTGTGACTCAGAGGTGCATTCATGGAAAGAGGTCTTCGAAGGGTTTAGTAGTGGTTTATAAACTATAAACCAAGAGTGCAAGAATCTGCTAGAAAATAATTTAGTTATCTCTGTCCAGGTCGGTGAAGGAGATACAAGACACCATGAATTAGAATGAGAAAAGACTATTGGTACAAGAAAAGTAAAGGATGCAATTGGCACTGGAAGAAGCAGAGGGCGCCTTGGAAAAGGAAAGAGGTAACTCCCTATGTTGCCAATTAGAACTTTCTAAAACCAAATCAGAATCTGAAAGAAAGAATAGAAGCATCCTAACACTTCAGAGATACTACAGAGCCCTCATTGAAGGAAGGCTGGAGAGACAGAGTTATCTGTGCAAACACTCCGCAGCTGTCATCATACAGGCCGCCTATAGAGGGATGAAAGTTCATCAGCTTTGTCGCCAAAATAAAGCAGCCTACATACTTCAGTCAATTTGGAGAATGCAACAACAAAGGAGGAAATATGAACATTTGAAACAATGTGTGATGGTACTGCAGTGAAATGTTAGAAGGATTCAGCAACAAAGTCGATACAGGAAATTGAAGAAGGCTGCTAGTGTGATTCAGTCTGGATACAGCTCACGCGTCCTAACCAAGCAAGCTGTGCATTCCTGTAGGGGCATTCACTATGCTATCTTAGTGCTATGGTCTGCTTTCCACTGAATGCTGGAAAGAAGAACCAGGCTTCGACTGAAGTATAATTCAGACCCAGTCAATCTACTTTGCCCACATGATCTAAAGCAGATTCCTTGTTATGAAAGCCTCCACCATCAAGATTCAGTCCGTGATTCGAATGAGAAGGGCTTTACTGGGTATTCAGTGGTGCTTTTGTCTGAAGAAATGAATGCACAGAGAAAGAGAGATGCCATGGGATACAGTCAGAGCTAATAAGAGTCCCACCAAGGCTGAGCTGTTGGAGATCTATAATGCTGCGTCAACAAGAAAAAGATAACAGCACAATGCCTGGGACATTTCGCTGCCAAACCCGGGGAAGATTAGTTTGAGCAAGTAGTCCTCTGCGAGGTTAAGGAGAATAATCTCTCACGGATTCTTATGAAAAGTCTGATGTACCCATTGCTGGTTCCTTTGTTCCTGCTGTGAAGACGAGCGTACTTCTTTCTGTTTGCTCATCAGGATGCTTCCTCTTCCGAGTCTGTGGCCGCCTCTGCAAAGATCAGTTTACTGATTAAGGATTAGCTGGCATCTGTGTTCATGCTTTCTTACATTCAACTGTTCCAAGGTACTAGTTTCCTAACAGCCAATCCAAGGACAGAGAACTATGTAGTCACTTCGCCTGTCGCTAATAGATGGCTATGTGTAAATGGACTAGACTCTGATAAGAGGATAGTATTTGAGTCTTTCATTGAACCCTCTCAGTCATTGCTGGTGCTGTCTTATGGCCAGACACCCTCTGTGGCAGAGCATCTTCATGAACATCTGCCTGCTGAGCTGAGTAGCGGAGTTGCTTTGCTGAAACTTACGTTGTATGCTTCTAACCAATCCTCTGTGCTTCTTGCATCATGCTCTGGTGTCCCAATGGAGAAATTGGCCCACCTTGAGTTTTCCTTCCATCAAGGTCTCCCTTAAGAGCCTGGAGCCGGAGAACTCTCCTAAATGGGGGGAGTAATGTCAGGTTCTTCCTGGATGTCCTGCTCCCAGTTTTCTATCTGCTCTAGGTTTCCTCTGTCTGTTTCCTCTTGGTTCTCCTGTCCTCTGTCCCTTCCTGCCTTTATAGTCTCCTGTTTTCTGCTCCTCTTTGCATTTGCTTGGTGTTCCTGTGTTTTCTGACTTCTCTGCCTAAACCTGTTACTGCTCCTGTATTTGTCCTGTCCCTTCCAATATAGGTCCTTACCTGCAACCATGCTTGTCCTGTCTGTTCTTGTCCTGCCCCTGCCATAGCCTCTGTCCCTGTGAATTCCCTGCTGCTGACCTCTGCCTGTGATCCAACTATTATTCTTGCCGCCTGCCTTGGACCCTTGCCTGTGAACCAGACTATGCTCTGCCTGCCCCCTATGTTTCCTGTCATTGAGGTCCAACCTGCACCTGAAGTCTTGACACTCCCTCCCCAAACCCTTCTCTCCCCCATCTCTTTCTTCTCTCCCTCAATCCTTTCTCCCTCCCCAAAACCTTCTCTCTCCCCCATCCCTTCCTTCTTTCTCCTTCATCACTTCTCTCTCTCCCCCAATCCCTTCTCTTTCTCTCTTCTCAATACCTTCTCTCTCCCCAATCCCTTCTCTCTCACACTCTCCCCTCTCTTTCTCTATCCCTTCTCTCTCTTTCCCCCCATCCCTTCTCTCTTTCCCCTAATACCTTCTCTCCCCTCAATCCCTTCTCTCTTTTTTGTCAGATCTGTCAGTGGTGCTGTGATCTCTGAAAAATTAGGTACAACCCGTTGGTGGTACCCTGCTAACCCCAAAAGGAAGCGAACCTGCATCTTTGTCTACGGGCTTGGGACTTCCTTTATGGCGGATACCTTACTGGCGAGTGGCCTTACCATCCCTCCCCCAATGGCACAGCCCAAATACTTGGTAGTGGCTTTTCCTAAGGCACATTTGTTTGGTTTTGCAGCGAGCCCTGCTTCTCTTAAGGACCTAAGTACTGCCCTTAACATTTTTATATGAGACTGCCAGTGCCTACTATAGATGATGATGTAATCCAAGTAGGCGGAAGCATATGCCCTATGGGGTCATAGCATCTTGTCCATTAATCTTTGGAATGTGGCTGGAGATCCATGTAGCCCAAACGGCATAGTGATGAACTGGTATAAATCGAGAGGGGTGGCGAAGGCAGTTTTGCATTTGGATTCCACCGGTAAAGGTATTTGCCAATATCCCTTCATGAGATCCATAGTGGTTATATGCTCTGCCTTACCAAGGGAGTCAAGCAATTCGTCAACCCTTGGTATTGGGTATGCATTGAATCTGGACGCAGCATTTACCTTTTGCGCATGAGAGTCTTACCTTACGCAATATCTCATCTTCCCATCTTGTTTAGGGACCAACACTATGGGGCTACAGCATTCGCTGTGGAACTCCTCAATCATACCCAATTCCAACATGTCTAATATTTCCCTCTCTACACAAGCTTTGTGGCCTTCTGGCAATCTGTAGGGACCGTACATTTACGCCAGTTTCTGTCAATCCTATGGGACACTAAATCAGTCTGCCCTGGCAACTCCAAAAACACATCTGGGAATTGGTTACACAATTCCAATAGGTCTGCACTCTGGTCCATGATTAACTAACCTCCCATAGGGACCTGACAGCCATTACAAGTACTACCCTGTGGAAGCTGTGGACCCAGATCCATTTCCCCTTTCAAGGTGTGGATGAATAGAGATCTCATAGTTTTCCAGAGTTTCAGGAGGTTCACGTAGTAGATTTGTTTACCCGTCCTGGACCCTGATTGAGAGATTTTATCATTCACCTCCCCTGTGCGGCAGAGAATTTGGAATGGACCCTGCCACTTTGCTAGGAGTTTGCTCTCCGAAGTCGGTAATAACATCATCACTTGGTCCCCAGGTTGGAAGACTCTCATGCGAGCATTTGGTTATACTGCCTCTCTTGACGTTCTTGAGCAGATTTTCATTAGCAAAACTGTCCTACTGTGAGGATTCGCCATCCTGGTGGTCGCAGACTGTCTCCTCACCTCAATAACCCTCCCGTGACTGACACCCAGGATGAACAGCCTGATCCTCCGTCCGCGGGTTCTGTCTCCATCCCCCGCTCTGATGCACGATGGGTGAGCTCGTCCAGCCTCCCAGCTGACGTGCGTTCCAAGCTCCGCCCCCACTCTAATGATGGACAGGACCGGCGTGGGAATGACGCGGATCTCAGGCTCCGCTCCCTGACCTCCGTGACGCGCGCGGGTCGGCGCGAGGTCGGTTCCGTCCCCATTCACGCTAATGATATACAGGACTGGCGTGGGAGTGACGTGCGCCTCGGGCTCTGTCCACTGACCTCCGTGACGTTCGCGGGGCGGCGCGCGATCGGTTCCGCCCCCATTCCTGATTAAGGCTGCTTCATAGGGCACACCTCTATGCACCAGCAGCCTATTGGAGTCTACTTCCTGGTTCCGCCCTGGCTGGCAATTGGAGGTTCTTTCTTTATATATCTTCCTGCTGCATACACTCTTTGCTGAGCATAGTCTAGTGTGAAGCCGTGCCTTGCTGCATTCCAGATCTTGTGAAACTTGCCTTGCCTGTTGATCTCTTGTTGCCTGAGCCTGCATCACTCTTGCACCTCTCCTCTCCTGATCCGGCTACGAACGACCATTCTCCTGTCTCCAGTCCTGACCTTGGCTAAGTACTTCAATGATCCGATACTCTCCTATCCTGAACCTGGCTACGTACCCCAACAATCCGCTACTCTCCAATCCCGAACTTGGCTACGCACCCTGACGATCCGCAACTCTCAACTCCTGATCCGGCTAAGAACGACCATTCTCCTGTCTCCAGTCCTGACCTTGGCTAAGTACTCCAACGATCCGATTCTCTTCTATCCTGAACCTGGCTACGTACCCTGACGATCCGCAACTCTGCACTCCTGACCTGGCAAGTATTTCCTACTATTCTTCAATCTATAACCCTGACCTGGCTTGAACGACTACTCTACATCCTAGGCGCGCCCGCGGGTCGGCGTTAACCAATTCCCTACCTCAGCACCGCGGTCGCGCTTCGTTTGTGGTGAGCTACGCGTTACAGTATGCTCAGCCACACAAACTTCCACCACGCTAAGGTAAGAAGAGTCCTGCGCACACACGCAAGCTACCTGTCTACCCTTTTAGAGAGAGAGAGATATAAATATATATTTTGCAATTGTCACTATATATTTGTTAATTTTATCACAGACCTTTTAGGTCTTTATTCACATATTCAGGAGCACCTTCATATCTTTCTTAGTCAATTTTAAAATACCACCTGTTTCAGATAAGTCTGCAACCCTGCCTTTCCCCATTATCTCTTAGCATGCAAATCGTCCACTGCAGCCAGGGGTTCTGGGTAATGACATGCAAATGAGCACAGTGTCACTTTTTGCTTCTTCTCCACTTTAACATGGAGCCCTATGAGCTTATGCCTGCCACATTCCACAGCTTTTCCAGCACAGCCTGGGTTAAAGAAGTGCAGAACCAATAAACCTATTCACAGCTATTTCGACCTATTGGCTCTCATCTCTGGGAGGTTGTTTACTAGCTTTGCAATGTGATTCTGGAAGTGGCTCCAACCAGACATAAAACAAGTTATGGGGAGTAAAAAAGTGACAAAAACCCTGCACCGTACAGTGTACGGAATCAAAATATCCCTTGTAGACAATTTACTAATGCAATTAGTTTCCTTAAACAAATAGGGAGACATTTACTGAATTCAGACATGTCAACATTCAAAGGCCTAAATCAGTGGCATTGGGGATCAAAGAAAAAAAAAATGATGCGGTACTGAAAAAGATATTCTCAGTGAATGCTTCTTCACTGGAGTCTAACAGAAAAATCAGTGAGATTGACTCCACATTATTTAGACATTGTGTACATTTAAAATGGAAACCTTATACATTTCATATGATGTTTGATGATTTTATATACAACTATTAGATCTATGATTTCTCATGTAATGCCAACAGGGGGCCAGAGTTATTTACTTGAACGGGCTTCAAGGTGCCTTACGAATTTGCACTACTTTGTCATTCAGGCACATAATTACTATGTGTGTTCATGGATGGATGAGAAGATTGCAGTTGTCTGCAACTGTGAGTTAAGGATTGTGTATTCTCTTTTGTGAGTCATCTAATACAGTCATGTCTGATTCCTTTCCACTACATGGACTATATAAATTTTTTGTTTTGTTCACTCCCATACACATTCCCCCAAAACACTGCTTTATTGGTTGCAGTTAATTGCCCTCAGCAAGTCAAATCTTAATTACATGAGAAAGATGCAAAAACTACCAAATAGAGACTTGTGTCATGTAGCATCATTTGGATCAAAATGTAACAGTGCATTCACCCTGGTCCGAGTTAAAAATATAGTGCCAAATAAATACATTTGTATCTTTCCATTGCTGTATATGAAATAACTGCACGTTTATGTGAAAACACTTGTAACCCCTTGTGTGGTGTAATCAACACACACTGCCCCCTGTCAGGTTCCTCTCCAGTGTGCCATGAACATATGACTTATGATGGAGACGTGGAGTCAGATCTGCACGAGTCTGAATGAGTGTGACCCGGGGCCCTTTTCTATGTAACGTTGCTGACTGCAGAACAGGATACGGACCCACAGGGCAGAGGTAGGGAATAACACACCGACCTTGGCTCTGGGATCAGAGGCCTGAGATACACGGACAGTCATGTCCAGTTCCGAGGTCGAGGCAGGTGGCAAGCAAAGGGTAGTCAGGTCCGGTTCCGAGGTCGAGGCAGGTGGCAGACAAAACAAAGGCAAGGCAGAGCTCAGACACTACAAGGAAACAAGTACTTTGCATGAGCAAAGTCCAAGGTCAACTGTCTGCTATTTAAAGGCCAGAGAGAGGTTTACGTCCTGTCAGACGAATAAGGGCAGGATTTGCCAGGAAGCAAGATGTCTGTGGTAGCTTCGTACAAGACGACATCATTTCCTGCCAGCAGTCATCCAGAATGTTTCAGACAGAAGCCTTATACTCTAAGAGAGAGCAGATATTAACTGGAGGGAAAGCAGTACAGTGTACAGAGAGGCCCAGCAGATCATCGCCGGGAAGCCAGACGGACTAGCGATTGCCGTTGGAGGGGACCATCAACGGTTGCAGTTAAAGTGGTAGCAAACTATTTTGTGAAGTACATGCCTGCTACACTTTGATGTATTAAAGAGCTCCAACAATGTTCTGGCACCATCACATAGGTTTAGATACCCAGGATTGTATGGCCGTATCATCACTGACACTGACATACACTTGCGCACAGTTTATGGTCAGTGTTATGTTACTGTGGGGATCCTTTATATCACACTCACAGTGTGTTTGTTTCCCATTGTCTGTCCACATGTGGCATACCTCTTAGCCGAAGGAATCGAGCCCCTACTTCAGCAACAGGTATCAGTCTGGGGCCTATGATAAAGCTGGGTTACACACTGAAATGGTTCTGATTAAACATGCATTGCAGAAATGGTGAGCAAGTAATTCCCAAATATTTCTGGAAAGCATACATAGATTGTGGGTGTAGGTACTGTACACCTGTATCAGTGATCTTAGTACAGAGCGGAAGTGTGTGTGTTGGGTGAAAGTGTTTTCCATGGGTGAAATGTATGAAGATTACATCTATTGTGTTTCCCCTATCCAACATAAATCAGTTTACTGTGTGTGCATTTAGCTTCCTTAAACATTTTGAGGAAAATGAACTAAACTCATTAATGTCAACAGCCAAAGGCCCAAATCAGTGAGATTTGTTGCAGTTTAGAGACCAATATATGGTACAGTATTTAAATGGAAAAGTAATGGTTTCATTGAGTGAGGCTTAGCTGAAGCCTGAGAAGAAACTCAGGATGTGCTTATTTTTGGAACTTAATGTTCAACAACATGGCAATATAAGAGAAGATAAACGAATATCCATGTTATATACTATTTATAGACGATAATGGAATATTGAATATGGATCTAAATAGTTATAAATTTGGTGGAACCCATCAAAATAGATGTTATGTTTGTTAATGCAATGATAATCTGATTCCTGGAATACCATACTAAAAATGTATTGTTATGTGCTTTATACTTTTTTTTTTCTGACATATTAGTAGTTAAAATAGCTTTTTTCATTTTTCTCTTGGGATAGATTTAAACCAGGATTGCCAGTGATGCTCCAAATTTTGCAATAAATTCAGCTCTCAACCCTGCCCTGGAGGTGGGGTTATCTTGTTGTCTCACTTACAGTGATTAATATTGCTGGGTGGGGCCCACACCTTCACGATAGAAACCGCACACGTCAGTCTCGGAGTATCTGTGCTGCAGAGCAAAAAAAGTATACAGCAAGTGTTTAAAATGCTACTGGACTGATGAGAGTATGGCCACTACAGCTACTACAGTTAGACAAAGTTTGCATTGCATGGCTCGATGCAGGAGATGATGATCAGACGCTAGAAGCTGGACCTCATCCAACTTTAAAACTCTTGATTGTCATGGGAGTCACCATAAAAATGTTTATCCACACATACCCATCTACATTTGTTGAAGATCAAATAAACTCTCTTTACCTTTTTAAGATACAGTATAATATAATATGGATTCACGTTTGCTTCACAAGGTTACATGCTCCACAATTACTTGTCTAGCATTCCAAACTAATTATTCTCACTAAACCCTACAGCTGGGTTTAACAAAATGCACGTGATGCAAGTCAACTGCATTAACACACTGTAAAACATTTTTACAAAATGCTAAGCATTTGGAGGAGGAGCCTGCAAAATATTATTATTATCTACTTGAGCATGGAGAATATGAAACAGAGTTAGGGAACTTGTATGAGACAGGGATGCTCTCAATAAAGACGTTCCCATATTGCAGCCATGTATTTAAACACTGAATATTCAAACTATTAGTTACACTGAATAGTCAGTTGCCCAAAAATCACAATACAATATAATCAACACAACTCTTCAAGTAAACATTAGACACAACCTAAGTTTAACAAAGTATAAAACTCATATTCTTGATACTAAATATTATTATTAAAACCAGGTGTGTAAAATTAGAACCTACAAGAATCGTACATTCCCAAACCACCTACCACACCCAAACAAAAACCCTTAAGAATTTTAGAACCAAAACCCAAAAATTATTTAAAAAGCAAAACCAGGGGGGCGCACACGCAGCATCGAGGAGGATAGAAGCTCTCTGAAGCTGCTCCGTGGACTCAGCTATGATCACGGATGATTTAGCCCCCCAAACCACCTAAAATGTCTTTAAAAGACCTCCCCCCGTTAGCGGAACCTACAGGGATACCTCACCAAAAATTACAGAAAGCCAATGACACCCTCAGTGTCCTGTTATCTCTCGAAAACGGCCTCTCCGGTTCCCGAAATTCAAGATTGCGCCCGGGCGTACACATGCGTGTACAGGAACAACAGGACCAGCCACAACAACAAGGGGGAAAATTTATTGACACAGAACAAGATGAAGAAACAGAAGAAAATTCCCAAATCACCCCAATGGCTTTAAAAGAGCTGTTTAGAGAGATGCAGGGTGTCTTTCAAGTGGGTATATGGAGAAATGGGTGCTCCAGAGATGGTGGAACTTCAAGTATAAGTGTCCAAAATAATTACGCAGGACTGACGGGCAGAATGAGTGACGGAGTGGGTATCAAGACTGTGATGTGTGAGTCACTAAAACACTCGCCTCCTCAAGGTAACAAATAGGAGTGCTAAAAAGCAACCCAAAGTAACCTCATTGGAGACCTCACGGTGTAATAAATAGTACTCATCTATAAAGATCACAATGAATAATGCAATAAATATTACCCACTCCGTCTGTCCTTGAAAGTCCTGCTTGATACCTCCAGATGGCGTGCAATCTGCATGAAGTAGTCCAGTGAGAGAAGCAAAAAACAGAGCACTGCCAGGGAGTCAGGTGGTAGAAAAATATAAAAATCTATTTATTCATAACACTCAACAAACATAACCCCTACAGGGTGAAACAAAAACTCCTACGCGTTTCGGACCATAGGGGTCCTTTATCAAGGAGTATCCTCCTTGATAAAGGACCCCTATGGTCCGAAACGCGTAGGAGTTTTTGTTTCACCCTGTAGGGGTTATGTTTGTTGAGTGTTATGAATAAATAGATTTTTATATTTTTCTACCACCTGACTCCCTGGCAGTGCTCTGTTTTTTGCTTTTTGCTTCTCTCACTGTCTTTCAAGTGGCTCTTGATAAAGCTGTTGCTGAATTTAAGGCAGATCTAACTTTCCTGATGGAGCGAAAATTGCAGCTGGAAAATAAATTCGAAGAATCCCTGCAGAGTCAGGGTTCAATGGAAGACGAGCTATTCAGACTTAACAATGAAATCAGGAACCTTAATGATACCGTCGATGATTTGGAAAATTGGGAAAGAAGGCAAAACCTTAGAGTAAGAAATATCCCGGAAGCAATTGATTCAGGTGAGTTGCAACCCTATCTAACAAAACTATTTACCCAAATAGTTCAGTCTCTTCCAACAAGTGACCTGCATATGGACAGAGTACACTGAGCCTTAGGTCCAAGATTCGCAGACCCTCGGAAATGCAGGGACGTAATCGTCAAAATAAACTATTACGCCACTAAGGAGAAAATCATGTGAGGTGTGCAGGAATAAGAATATGTGGACTTTGAAGACTCTAGGATCCAGATTTTCCAAGATCTTTCCAGATCTACAATCTCAAGAAGAAGAAGCCTCCGTCCTGTCACATGTTTGAAGCTCCCACTTTTAAATGGTTAAAAGCTCACTCCACTTCACCTTCCACACTCATGGGAACCTGCATACAGTTTGATTGCGACAAATCTAATACATAGTGCTTTTCCTGGTAATGTACAGGTTAATAAGAGCTTCAATCAGACTTAGAACTATGCAAATAATTTTGACAGATTTATTATAAATCATTCTTCCTGGTAATGTACAGGTTATTAAGAATTTATATTAGTGTTAGGACCCTTGAGATGTGATCGGCCTTGGAGGGGCTCAAGGGCTTATGACACTTTGGCCAAAGAGTTAAACTTAAAGACCATTTTATTCAAAAGATATCTTTATATATATATATATATATAGGCACTGTACCGTGTATCTGTGTTAATGCATGTAGCACTGAGCTCTGTCTGTGTTTCATGTTCTGTCTCTGGTTTTAAATATATATTGCCATGCTCAATAGCACTCCTCTTTGACACCTATACGCATATATATATATATTGTGGTTATTTTGAGTTTCCATGTGAGCTTATAGGGGTTCTGTATGTAGGAGGTTGCAGGAATCAAGAATATGTGGACTTTGAAGACTCTAGGATCCAGATTTTCCAAGATCTTTCCAGATCTACAATCTCAAGAAGAAGAAGCCTCTATCCAGTCACAGCGGTCCTCAGAGATAACAAGATCCGCTATAGATGGGCTTTCCCATTCCGAAAAGTCGTAAACAAAGACGAGAGGCAATTTTCATTAAGATTCCCGGAAGAGGCGGAGAATTTTCTAGGAGCCGTTGGAGTACATGGCCAGCTGTCCACGAAACCGCAGCGTTCCCCGAGGCCTGAGAGACCACGAGAGGGAAAAAAGGGACCATCCAGAAGCTCCTGATATTGCCTACCCGACCTTACGGAGCATAGGGTCCTGTCTCCACAGTTAAAGTCTGATCAGCTGGTGGTAGAGTTTGGCAGTTCAGAGTTTTTGATCTGTGATGAACCTTTTTCCTGGCGGTTTTTGATACCTTTGCTGTTCCTCTGAGGTCCCGTTGGATCTAGGTGGGGAGCAAGAAATTTAAGAGAGATGACTTTCCAACAGACTCAAAGATATTTTTGTTAAATTTCTGTGGACAATCTGATTCTATCGATTTTACTAATTTTTCTAAGGTCCTAAATTATATTCCCATTTATTATAGTTACAAGCTGTGAACTCTATAGGAAGAGCAGAAATATGTAATGTAAGAGGTTTAGGCTATTAATTTGTACCAAAGGCAATTACTTGCTTCCCAAATTCTGTTTATACAGTAAAAGGGGTAGGATTTTAGAGGTTAGGAGGTTTGGAGGAATCAATATGAAGGAGTCCTTCAACAGAGTTTGGGGTTTGCCCCAAAGTCCTCGAGGCTTGTGCCCCCTCCCCCCACCATATTTGGGCTTCTTTTAACCCTTTATTTTGGTCCAGAGAAGGACCAATAGTTAAAAGGTTTTAGGATGGATAGTAGGTCCACCCCCCCCGATATACTCTTTGTTGTTGTTGTTTTCTGTTTTTGTTTCCCTAATTCTCCCCCCCCCCCAAGGTGTTCCCCCCCAGTACCATCACAGATCAAAAGGGAGGATCCGCCCCCCCTCCTTTAAAGAGGATCGTAGTAAGTCATCAAGATACATTATATATTAGGATAAACAGAGAGCTAGCCTTAACATGTATCCCATGACTAATTAATTATCTATAAAAGTAGTCTCTCTAAATGTAAAGGGACTAAACTCGAATATCAAAAGGAAACTAGCCCTGAGAGAATTTAAGAAAATGCAGGTGGATATTTTGTTTCTCCAGGAAACTCATTTTAATACCCAAGACCCACCCAACACTTTTCGGCGTACATACCCATTAGCATATTATTATTCTTTTACCAAGAAAAAAAGAGGAGTAGCTATTCTGATAAAACAAGATATCCCATTCCAATTCAAAGAAATACAAAGAAATAAGGAGGGTAGATTTATAATGCTGAAGGGTTTTCTGTTGAGGATTAAGGTAACCCTAGTGAATATACATACCCCGAATGACCAACAAATCGAATTTTTTAAATTAATTAAAATTGGGGAAGCCCCCAGGGAATATAATACTAGGCGGAGATTTTGATATGACCCTGAATCCCGATCTGGACAAGTCCTCATCGCCAAATCAAAAATGAGCAAATGATGTACTTAACAAATCAAGAAGTTTTAGGAAACTCTCAAAAGAATTTATGCTACTGTAGAAGATGCTTGGCAGTACTAAGAATAAAAACCAAAGAGACTATACATGTTACTCTCCCCCCTCACAATATCTATACAAGAATTGACAATATATTTGTCTCCGCGAACCTGTTGGATCGAGTCGCCCAGACAAATATAGGCCCTATAACATGGTCGGACCATGTCCCAGTGGAGTTGGTCCTGAAACCCCATTTTATAAGACCCTAGGTTTTTCAATGGCGTCTAAATGATTCACTTCTTAATCAGACTGGGATTGAGGAGGAGACAGGGAATTTATTGGTAGATTATTTTAAATTAAAAAAAGGTTCAGTTGAAAGCCCGACCACTCTCTGGTAAGCCCACAAAGTCTCTATTAGAGGTCAATTTATTTCAATAGCTTCATATAGGAAAATTGTCAAAAACCTTAATCAGGGAAAGTTATTGGCAAAAATAATTAAGTTAGAACAGGAACATAAAACCCCCATGCAGGACAATTTATAAATTCTACACCACGCCAGAGAGGAACTACATAGACTAAGATTGGAAGACACAGAAAAGGCACTAAAATGGACTCCTGCTAAATGTAGGGGAGCGGTGGTAAAAGCCATGAAATAAGAAAAAATCACATAGTGCAATAATGCTGGTACAGTGATTAAAAAGTGAAAATATAAGGGGCTATAAAGTCCTACTCACAATGGAGCAAGAACAATAGGCAGAAATCCAAACAGTGGCAATGATGTATCTAGATGGTATGATGCAGACAGTCTGGTGTATCTCAAAAACAGAGGGACAGACCAATAGTGTAGATCAATTTTAAAATATTTATCCCTGGGACTTCCGGTGATGTCAACCGGGTTAGACGTGTAGGAGAGGAGCTCCGGGGACCCTCAGCCATAAACTGATCATTTAGCACCTTCCCCCCCAGAGGATTTCCTGTGAAAACGATCCAAAATGACAGCCAAACCTGCAAGCATGTCTAATAAGCTAAAGAAACCGGCAGCTCAGCCGGTTACAAAGTACTTTTCACGCAGCAGCACAGGTCGGGTGCGACCCCGGCGAGCCAAGATGGTGCCGGTATAAGCGGCCCCACTTTGGGGGCCGATGACCGGGACTGGCCTGATATAAGTCTGGAGAAGGACAGAGGTATCACTCGCATGTACCTTGAAGAGCTAATGACTAGAATGCATGAAAAACGCCATTAAAAATTCCATCAATCCCTGCAGAGTGATCTAAAGGCGGCAGTGAAGGAACTGAAGGGAGAAATTTCAGGCCTAACCCAGCGGACGCTGGAACTAGAGACTAAGTTAGAAGAAGCCCTGCACCACCAAACAGAGGCGGACGAAGAAATCATCAGGCTAGGAGGAGAGGTAAATCGGCTGGAAGACGGACAGAAGACAAAATATAAGAATCCGGAACATCCCTGAGACTGTGCTCCCTGATCTCCTGAAACCTTACCTGCTTGAGTTCTTCCGTCACGTTTGTGAGGAAGTAGAGGAGAGGGACTTGGAGATAGACAGGGCGCACCGAGCCCTCGGCCCGAGGTCTGTAGACCCCAAACGAAGAAGAGATGTGGTCGTCCGACTACACAGCTATTCCAGCAAAGAGAAGCTGGTAGGGGCTTGCAGAAACATGGACGCGATCCAATTCCAGGGAGAAGCTACACAGGTCTTTAATGACCTATCTAAAGTGACAATCGAGCGCTGCCGAGAGTTGAAACCCCTGACATCGTTACTCCAGGAAAACAGAGTGAAATACAGGTGGGGGTTTCCTTTCAAACTGCTGGTCAACCATAATGGTAAAATCCACTTGTCCGCACCCTAGGATTGGCCCCCCTGCCCACCCAGGAGCAAGAATGCCGACAGCCCCGAGAAGCAAGGCGGGGGTGTGTGAATGGGCCAGGCTGAGACAGGGATAGGTCTAGATGAGTTCCTGGAGGAGGAGCTATAAATCCTAGAAGTATTGGTGCATTGTATTGTGGCATTGCAAAAGGGTACTGTCTCTTTAAAGGGTTGGTGCGCCCCTGTGTGGCCGCGCCTCCCGGTGGCAGCGTCTGTAGCTGCGTGCGTGGGCCCACGCCCTGAACCGAGGGCAGAAGAAGAGACTGGATGTGCGCGCGCGCGCATAGAAGGACCGGAGCTCGGCGCCATGGGGAAGGAGTCCCTGTGAGTCGCGGGAGACCCCGACAGAGCCGCGGGTGAGTAAGGAGTACGCCGTGCACGGCGTAACTCCTGCTTCCTTACATATAGATACACATGTGTATTACTCCTAAGTGCAGTGTGAGCAAGTTACTAGTTACTCTCTCTTAGCTCCCTGGCACTGTGGTACACTATATTAAATATTAAGCACTCTATAGGTGGAGAAACCAAAATAGGGATATAATAACCATCACTAATTCCTGCTCTGGTAACACTATCAAAACACTATCTGTGCTATCCACTGATTTGCACCATACAACCCCCATCACCCTACCACGATGTACTGAGTAGGAGTTGCTATATTTGAGGGGGACACCGGTGCATTTGTCATTCGATTTTAATTTCTTTTTAGATATAGTTATATATACACTCGGTAATATATGTTTTATGTAATAATAAATAAAAGTTTATATTTTAATTAGTGGTGTGCATTTAAGTGAATTTTCTTTGGGGTACAATCATTTTGTGCCCTTCATTTTACGGATACCATGATATACTTCATTGTAATTCGTCTATGGCGTTCACCTTTATGAAGCTTCACTATATGTTGCCAAGTGGGGATTGCATCACTACTTTTTATTTTGCCTCTATAGATGACAAGCAGCTTTTCAAGACGCCTTGAGGCGAAAATCAAAGACTTGCTTCAGCAGATGGAGGAAGGTTTGAAGACCGCAGATCCCCACGACTGCTCTACCTATACCGGATATACAGGTGAGTAACCTAAAGGGCATGCTGACGAGCATCTAAAATGTATTTACAGAGAGGTTATTGATGGAATACAGGAGATCCCATGATCTTTTCTTAACATAAATCTGGAATTTATGATCTGATATTGTGGTTAGTTCCAAGTGCTGTTAAAAAAAAATGAAGTGGCTTTTTTTTAGGAGGACCTAATGATGTTGATGGTGCAATCCCTTCCATAGTGCTTTTTGAGTGACAAAGCTACCCCCCCCCCCCCCAAAACACTTTCAATTCTAATTTTTTTTTAAACTCACATTATTTGCATTAAATCAAGAGCATTATTTCCTATGGAGGAAATGGCTAACGTTTTTTCATATCAGAAAATAACATCAGAAATCTGAAGCGTGTGACACCAAAGTATGATTAGGTTTTTCAAAAAGAGATTTTCAGGGATTGCATCTTTAACCTTTGTGTGGCCAGAGGGGTGATCAACAGTTTGCAAAGAAGCCAATGTGTTCTGGACTCTGCTGGCATTGGAAGACTTCAATTAAAATCCCACTTGAATTGTTTTTCACACTTCAGTCACTGACTTGCTGCTTCTTTAATTCCGGAGTAGGGGACAGCCATGCTGCTACACGAATGCCCTGTGGCGTGAGCTGTATGAACACAAGCGACATGTGGCAAACTAAGTGAAAGGTACATTGATACACCTCGCTGACTTTCATTTGTGCAGCAAGGACAACATGTCTCTTGATGCATGGACAAAAAGGAATGAAGATGGGTTCGGTAACGGCAGAGAGAGGAGAGCAGGAGCCCAACGCCTCCACCCCTGCCATCAGAGCACGGAGTGTGGGAGAAGGAAAGGCCACCATAAGAGAGGGCAGCTTCCAGAGCAGAGTCAGACTGAGTGAGCCAGGTCTCAGTTATAGAAAATAGGAGCAGAGTGAGAGAGAAAGAAATCATGCACAGAGAGGAGCTTGTTAGAAAGGGAGCGAGCATTCCAGAGGGCACAGGAAACATGGAGGGAGTGTGGCAGGGGATGGGTATGAGGTTGGAGGGGATGACACCAGAAGGAGTAGAAGTTGTATGTGGAAGGCGTGGATGAGAGGATGTAGAAATAAAGCAGGGACCAGGATTGGGACAGATATCCCCAGAAGCACGATGGGATTGTACAGGTTGAAATAGAAATACCCCAGCTGAACACCGCCAAGAGACACCCCATGCGGGTGGCGGCCCTGGTCTGTCCGGAGCCCCAAGACCAGTACAAGTACCCGATCATCTTGGGCACCAACGCGGATATAGTACAAGCAGTGATCCGAGCATATCTGAAAGAGACTAACGAGTTGCCGCTAGCTACCTCTCTCCTAGATCCGGTCCTACGAGAAGAGTGCAAACGGGTATACGCCATGGAGCGCCACGGGGAGCTCTACAACCGTCAACGCGGACTGACGACCATATTACCAGGGGAGAGTGCAAAAGATGGCCGTCTGGTGTTGTTATCCCGAACGAGATGAGAGCGACCAGCTGTTCTCTCTGGAGAATACGCCTGAAGAAGAAGAGGTCCAGAGAGGATATAGAGTACTACCTGAAGTGAGGGAGTGGACGGCTAAGATCCCTCTACGAACCCACGTGTATGTGCAGAATCTCTCCCCCTTCCCGATGGAATTTGATGCCGACCAGAAGTTAGGGTGCATATATCCAGTCAGCCCTGTAGAAACCACGCCTCAGGTGAAGGCGGCGGTCGCGGAGGAACGGTTAGTCGATCTGGACTTTGACTTCGGTGAGTCGGCGCTGTCCAGCAAGTGGAAAGAACGGCTGGCAACCCAGCTGCTCCAACGACGACATGTGTTCTCCACGAGTGAGATGGATGTGGGGTGCAGTCGCAGTGCCCAACATACCATTCGACTGAGCGATGCCACTCCGTTCCGAGAACGCTCGCGTCGCATTGCCCCACGTGATGTGGACGATGTGAGGAACGCCCTACACAACATGGAGACCGCTGGGATTGTGACGGAGTCCCGGGGACCCTATGCGTCCCCCATAGTGGTGGTGCGGAAAAAGAACGGGTCCGTGTGACTGTGTGTCGACTATCGAACCCTGAACAATCGTACGATACCAGATCAGTACAACCTCCCGCGCATTGAAGAGATCCTGAACGCGCTGAATGGAAGCCAATGGTTTAGCATGCTCGACCTCCGATCCGGGTATTATCAGGTGCCTATGACTGCGGAAGACCAAGAGAAAACAGCTTTCGTCTGCCCCTTGGGATTCTACCAATTCACACGTATGCCCCAAGGTATATGTGGGGCGTCTGCTACCTTCCAAAGGCTGATGGAGAAGACTATCGGAGACATGAGCCCGCGGGAGTGTCTTGTATACCTGGATGACATCATTGTCTTCGGAAGAACTCTAGAAGAACACGAAGAGCGGTTACTTAAAGTAATAGACCGTCTGGGGAATGAAGGGCTGAAATTGTCCCTAGACAAGTGCCGGTTTTGCCATACTTCAGTGACCTACGTGGGACACATCGTATCCGCCCAAGGGATCGCCACCGACCCCGCCAAGGTAGAAGCGGTCGTGAACTTGCCTCGTCCCGAGAATGTCACGGAGCTGCGATCCTTCCTGGGATTCTGCGGGTACTACCGTCGGTTCGTGGAAGGATACTCTAGTAAGGCAAAACCCCTGAACAATCTGTTGAAGATATACCCCGAAGAAACCGGGAGGAAGACTGTATCTGCTCGCCAACCATTTGGCGATAAATGGACGTCTGAGTGCGAACAGGCCTTCTCTAAATTGAAGAAATGTCTGACCGAAGCACCGGTACTTGCGTATAATGATCCCGAACAACCATACGTTCTGCATGTGGATGCCAGTCTCAATGGACTGGGCGCCGTCCTGCACCAGAAGCAACCCGAGGGTCTTCGGCCTGTCACCTACATCAATCGCAGTCTGACCCCCAGTGAACAGAGGTACCCTGTCCACAAGTTGGAGTTTCTGGCTCTCAAGTGGGCTATCACCGAGAAGCTCCACGATTACCTGTACGGTGTTGCCTTCGAGGTAAGGACGGATAACAATCCCCTCACATACGTCAACACCTCGGCCAAATTGGACGCCGCCGGACACCGCTGGCTGGCCGCCCTAAGCAACTACCGTTTCTCTATGAAGTATAAGCCGGGACCTTTGAATATAAGGGCTGATGCTCTATCCAGACGGCCCGGGTTAAGTGCTATTCCGGATGATGAGGAATGGGAGGAGCTCCCCGGACCCGGAGTACGAGCTATGTGTAGTATGGCCGCCATCGTCCACGACCAAGTGGCCTTTTCAGAATTAAGAGTGGCCGACTCATTGGGATGCCGGTCGCAGGCTGTCCCAGCCGCCTACTGCGATCCAAAGGGGATGAACATCACGCATGACAAGGTGTTACGGTGGAAAGATCTGGTAGACTATCAAATACGAGATCCTGTTGTCAGTATCATCCGACAAGCCGTTGCCCGGAGGAATCCAACCCTTCTGAAGCGTGCCCCAAATGACTTAGTGGCTGTGCTCATGCGGGAATGGGAAAAATTCGAAATAGACAATGGCTTACTATATCGGGTGGTGCAATACCACAACCACCCGGATAGGCGACAATTAGTTCTCCCTAAGAACTTACAATACCTGGTGTTGAGGTCCCTACATGATGATCATGGACATCTTGGGATAGAAAAGACCTTTGGGTTGGTCAGAGATCGCTTTTTCTGGCCCAATATGCGAGAGGCCGTTGAACGTCACTGTCGCCGCTGTACTAGGTGTATACAGCGCAAGACCCTGCCTACCCGAGCCGCCCCCATGGGCCATTTAAAAAGTTCTGGTTCCATGGACCTCGTGTGTATGGACTTTCTGTGTATTGAGCCTGATAGCCGGGGAATATGCAACGTGCTGGTCATCACAGACCATTACACTCGGTATGCTCAAGCCTTCCCTACTAAAGACCAGAAAGCCATCACCGTGGCGAAGATATTATGGGAAAAGTACTTTGTACATTACGGCCTTCCCAACCGCCTTCACTCTGACCAAGGACGGGATTTCGAGAGTACATTGATCAGGGAACTGCTCAAAATGCTGAACATTGCTAAATCCCGAACGACCCAGTATCACCCCGAAGGGGATGCACTACCCGAACGTTTTAATCGGACCTTACTAGACATGCTCGGAACACTACAGAGTGCTCAGAAATCGGAGTGGAGTCGACACGTGGAAGCCTTGGTGCATGCGTACAATTGCACCAGACACGAGTCAACTGGATTCTCCCCATACTTCCTCATGTTTGGGCGAGAGGCGAGATTGCCAGTGGATATGCGTCTTAGAGTCTCAACGGATGGGATACATAATGCTACCCATTTCAAATATGTGCAACGACTCAAAGACAGCTTGCAGCAGGCGTACCAGCAGGCAGAGAAATCCACCACTAAGCTAAATGCTGACAATAAGAGGCGATACGACCATAAGGTCAGATATCGGGAACTTCGGCCAGGAGATGCTGTGTTGCTTCGGAACTTGGGCGTACCAGGCAAACACAAATTGGCCGATCAATGGAGAGACGGAGTGTATGAAATAGAATCCCAGATTCCTGGCCTCCCGGTCTATCGCATCAAAGACACTGACGGCCGGGTAAAGGTATGGCACCACAATCATCTTCTCTCCATTCCACAAGTGGAAGAAGGAGAGACAGAGATACTGGCTACACCGCTCAAGGGTGAGCCCGACTTATCGGAGCTGGGTCAAGAGACTGTCAATAACGAGACCCTCTCTGAAACTCCTGAAGATCCTATGGAAGGACCCTCTCAAAGGCACTGCTGCACAGAAGGGGCATCTCCCGGAGGAGCTATGGGTAAAGGGCCCCGTAGGCCAACGCCTACTAAGGTGGCATCAACAGGCCAACCTTTAGATCCACAGAGCCCGAGCTTTGTGCCTAACAGAGACTGTGCAGAGACATTTCTCCCCTCAAGGGAAGAGGCTGAGCCTCAGGACTGTGCTTATTACTCCCCCGAGAGAGTTGCAGAAGAACAACTCCGACGGAGCCAAAGAATCAGGTACCCTCCAACTCGGGTAACCTATAATCAGATGGGGGCACCCCATTATGAGGCTCAGCAGTGCTCTCGGAGCAAGATCCAATCTGTGATTGTGATGCTCACAGAATTGTGTAATATTGTGTAGAGTCATGCATGTGCTAAGTTATGTTTTCAAATGCATTTTCATTATATAACTTTTGTATATAGTTACATTGAGTTGTGTCCCAAGCGAGGACGTTGGGGATTTTACCAGGGGGAGGATGTAGCCAGGTCACCCCTCTTACCCTAGAGACCCCCTCCTGGTTGCGCAGCATGGTCACGTGCACCGCCGAGATAGCGACGGCTGCTTCCGAGGGTGGGGGCCGGAGCAGGGAGCCGCGCGTCTTCCCCTGCTTATGGCCGGTTGCCGGGGACACGATCGGGCCATTGCTAAGGCCGCGGTCGCGTCGCTAGGGTCCCGGCGGCTGGTGATTAGGGCGCCGCCATTCCACAGCACTCGCGCATAAGCAGGAAAGGCACTGGAGGCAGTGAGGGTCGCGCGAGTGCCGGAGCAGATAGGGAACAGTCAGGCAGCCCTAGGGAGCTCGCGCCTGCGCAGAAGGGAGCTAACAAAAGCCCGCGAAGCACTAGCCTACCAGGGAAGGCTCTTGAAGAGGACTACAAGTCCCATGAGCCCCAACAGCGCCCCACGTGACGCCAGGGAGCCAATAGGGCTGAAGGATCTCCCTGGAGAGGAGATTGATACATTTCGCGGGCAGAGAGCATGTTGGGAGTTGGTGACTGGAGCAGCTAGGGGAAGGAGGTAGGGTGCAGGAGTCAGTGACTCTCTGCACTAGGCCAGTAATTCCTCTAGGCCCCAGATAGCCCTGAGTCACACTAGTTGAGTGTTGTAGGGACAGGCCCTAGGTTAGGGACCCTGCTCCATTAGCTATTCGCTAGTTAGGGATCCAGCGGATGCTGTGTTTCCCGCCACGAGGCTTGGGCTCAAGCCCTAACCTTAAAGAGAGCTGGACTATCTTCATGGAGGCCGAGCAAGCAGTGACTGCGGCCTGCTGGCAGCAGACAGATCCTCGCAAGGTACAGACGGTGCGGAGCTGCGGTGATATTATCCACGCCGGAATTCACCCCACGCGTAGGAGGATATCCCGGCAGATCCAACCCCAGTGGTATAGCAGCACCCGTGGCTGGAGCCCGGGCAGGTAACCTACAAACTCACGTGCACCAACAAGGCCTATCACCAGACATAGTGGCTGCGCAGTCACACACACACATTGGTATATGACTTGGGAGTGCGAGACATTGGGTTGGGGTTACTGGACACGGGGTGAGATCACACTTTGGAAGGTTAGCGTCCGCCGTGACGCATAGGTTAGCGTCCAGCGAGACGCCATAGTCAGGTTGCCCTTAGTGAGGGACACCTGTTGTTATGTGTTGATGTTGTATTCCTTCTATGCATGTTAGTAAAGGTATTAGTCATTATCAATTCCGTTGTACGTGGTTATTGATTGTCCTGCGAGGAACCACTCCCCCTCTGGTGGGAGCCATCGCAGGTGGAGGCGCTGCACCTATTGTAAGTGGTTGTCCATAGAATTGTAATTGCCCCAGGTTCCCCGTGGCGGAAGCTCAGCCCTCCTGTGAGCCAACAGGTAACGCACCACACACACCTATGGTAACACCGTATGTTTCTCTGCTCCCACCGTATAATCTGCGGGGGGGGGGGGGGGGGGGAAACCCCGTTACATAGAGGTAGCTTCATCTCAATTACTTCCCACATGAAAAAAGCCAAAATGAAACTATACAAAGAATTGACAGGAAAAATTACAATGATAGAACAGCAACATAAGACTAACCCATCAAAAAGGGGTTATAGGGCCCTGACGGCCGCCAGATTAGAACCGAGACATTTGCAATTAGACGAGGTGGAGAAAGTCTTGAAATGGACCAATCAACGGTTCTACTGTATGATAAGGGCAACAAGGTGGACAAACTTTTGGCAAATAGGCTGAGGGGGTTGCGGACAAGATCTCACATAGCAGCAATCAGGAAAAAAATGGAGACTTAACGTATGTGGACAAAGAAATAGCGCAGGAATTCACCAAATTTTACACAAAATTATATAATCTACAACACCAGAGAGGATTCTCACGGCCCAAAAGCTGGAGGCAATAACAAAATATCTGGACGACTGCTCCCTTCCACGGTTGTCAGAGGAGGAGATTCTAGTTTTGAATGCTAAAATCACTCCAAAAGAATTAGCGGACGCGGTTAAGACACTAAAAATATCTAAGGCCCCCAGTCCGGATGGCTTCTCCAACGTTTATTATAAAAAGTTCCTGGCGATTCTTTCCCCTTGCCTACTAGAAATGTTTAACTCTTTCATGGAGGGTAACCTGATCCCCCTTCCATGACCACAGCAAATTTGGCTATTATTCACAAAGAGGGCAGAGACCCTTCAATGTGGTAGTTATCGTCCAATCTCTTTATTGAATAACGATTTGAAACTGTACAGTAAAATCCTGGCAAACAGATTGAACCCTATCTTACCCAGACTGATACATAAGGATCAAGTCGGCTTTGTCTCTGGCCGGCAGGCCTCAGACAACACCCGGAAAATAATTAATTTAATAGATTATGTTCATATCACGAATACAAAAGCAATCCTACTGGGCCTGGACGCAGAGTAGGCGTTTGATAGAATTGACTGGCTATTTCTAGATAAAACGCTACAAAAATTTCGTTTTAAAGACTCCTTCCTAGAAGGGATCTGGGCGCTTTACCAAGACCCAACAGCCCTGGTCAAATTACCGGGAAATAAATCAGAAAAAATAAGAAGAAGAAACGGCACGAGACAGGGTTGCCCGCTGCCCCCCCCCCCCCCTCCTTTTTGCGCTGACGATCGAACCACTAGCAGCGAAAATCAGATGAAATGTGGATATAAGAGGAATAAAGATTGGGGAAATAGACTACAAAATCTCGCTATTCGCGGACGATATTATCCTCACACTAGTGAGCCCCCAGACCTCACTACCCAATCTCCATAAAGAATTGACAGATTTTGGGAAAATCTCGGGCTACAAAATCAATAACGACAAGTCGGAGGCTTTAAATTTAAATTTACCCGACTGAGGTCAAATTACTAAAACTAAATTTCGATTATAGATGGAGTTCGTCTTATATTAAATATCTGGGAGTAAATATGGCAAGGAACTACCAGCTCCTGTATCAACATAATTACCCAGCCCTATTTCAAAAAATTAAAAGGGATCTTACCAAATGGGAGAACTACCGGATCTCCTGGATCGGGAGGATGACCTCGGTCAAAATGAATATATGCTCCAGTTTAAAGAAAAAAGGTGATGTAGAATAGCGCTAATGGACATGAACAATAAACCCTAATATGAGGGTGAGCCCTAGTGGCGAGCTAGGCAGCCTGATGATAATCTGATGGTACAATCAGAACACAAGAATAAAACAAAGAGGGATACCGGCGCCTAATAAGTCCGATTGGGTAGAGTCCTGGATATCCAGTGGAAATAATTCAAGTTCCAAAGTGATCAGCAATCTCTCGATCTTGAGATGACTGAATGGAACTTCATTCATAGGGAGTAGAACATGAAACGAAAAAACAGAAATTTAGTGCAACACAGCTATGATAATTCATACAGACATGAACTCACAGGACCTACTAACGGCACAAACAGGACTAACAAACACAAAGGCAAAGCTAAAAATAAAAATTAGTTTTAATATAACTATAATGTATAAAAGTTGAACAGTAACAGGAAATGCCGGTCAGGTGGAGTAAAACCTGAGTATAACTCACAGGATGGCAGAAGGTAAATAGCAATGAGCGCCAGCAGGACTGGTGAGATGTATCCTCCACGTGCAGAGGGTTTGCAGAGCGTCTAGATCACCGTGTATTCTCTGTATGTCCTGGTTCCCGAAACCGGAAGTGACGTCTCCGATGTACTTCCCCGGGTCCTGTGTTTGCCGGGACCGGTAGTGACGTCACCGGACGTGGCGTCGCAGACGGGCGGAACCTCCAACGGAGCCGAAAGGAACGGCTATCCTCACTCCTCTGCCACTCTACACCAAACTGCAGCACTCTGCACAGAACCTGTTTGTCCTTCAATGTCCAACACTGTATAAAACAGCCCTACGCGTTTCGTGTGCGTGCGCACACTTCTTCAGGGGATAAAAGTGATGTCAATGATGCCCGGTATATATTCTCCCGCCTTCGTTCTGATTGGCCAGTCAATCAAGGCAGTCTTAAAGCAAAACCTACTTGGCACATAATAAAAATCACTGACATTTGATAAGCTTTGCAAAATACATCAACAAAAGACAACAATAACCTAACACAATAACTAAACAAAAGACACATAAGTGCAATACATATACTGTAATAGCATGGTAAATGATGGCAAAAACATTAGTGTAAAGGCAGTATAGTATAGGACCAAAACAGTTAAATAATAAAAAGGAAAATAAAGAGTCACAAAACGGCTCCTAACTCAAAATCTATATTAAGGCCTTTCGGGGAGAGTGTTTGTAACTCATAAATCCAGTATGCCTCACGCATGCTGGATCTTTGTAACCTATTCCCACCTCTTTGGCTAGCTGGAATAGCCTCAATAGCCTGACATTTAAGACCATTGGGGTTTTTGTTATGATGAGTGAGGAAATGATGGGATAAGCTATGAGTGACTAGTCCCTTTTTAATATTGTATTTGTGTTCATAAACACTCCTTTGATATGTTCTACCGGTCCTTCCCACATATTGTAGGCCACAAGGACATTGGAGTAAGTATATGACGTAACACGTATGGCAATTAATACATTACTTGATAGGATAATCCTTCTGTGTAACATTTGACTTAAACTTTCTTGCATTACTGCTATATGCACATGCCATGCATTTTGAGCATTTAAAAAAGCCTTTATCTATCTTATCACTATGTTGTTTCGAATAATTAAGTGGACAACTAGGGGCCAGTTTGGATTTTAAGTTTGTGGCCCTAGTAAATATGATGGTAGGTTTCTCAGGAAGAATTTCAGCCAAGGTGTTGTCCCTCAGGAGAATTGGCCGATACTTGTTAATGATCCGTTTAATCTTTGGCGCCATTTCATTATATTGAGTAATGAATGGCACCTTATCAAAAAATTTATTTTTCGAATCTTTTTTCTTATATATAAGAAGATCATCTGTTTTCAGACTGGTTACCTGTTCTATCACTTCATCCAAAAGATGCTCAGGGTAATTTCAATGTTGAGGAACTTACACTTCAGTTCCTCAACATTGAAGAGAGCAAAGGAGCACAGCTGGTATAAAGACCCACAGGAAGAATCCTATAGAAAAAATGAAGGGCACAACTCCAGGCTAAAACTGAGGGTAGTTTTAATGTATAAGTGCACAGGGACAGAAACACAGCCCACACACCAATGCGTTTCGTCCCAGGGGACTTTATCAAGGTTGTGAGTCTAAACACTTATATGAGCGTCAATCTCTACACCTATACACTTCAGTTCCTCAGCCTGAGACGAAAACACCCTAATACTCTCCAGATTGCTTTACTATTTCCAAACCCTCCCGGTGGGGATACCCGGTGCTGAATTGAAAAACCTCCAAAATAGAATATTTTATTTCATATGGCAAGGCAAAAGACCCAGAGTAGCTAGGTCGGTCCGCTCGAATAAGGGGGGGACTGGTGGTCCCTGATATCACTAGGTACTATCAAGCGGCCCAATTGAGGCAGGCAGTGACATGGAATGCTGAGCCAGTCCACAACTGCTGGCTAGCCATAGAAAATCAATACGCCAAAGCGCCTTCTCTGCTGACTAGCCTCTGGGCCATGGACAAGAAGGATATACTAACAAAAAAAATTGAACTAAATGCAATGAGACATACATGGGAAGTATGGACAAAATTTAAATTTAAATTTGAACTCTCTTCCGCGACATCACAGCTGATTCCACTGTTTGACAACCCTAAATTTCCACCAGGATGTGATCACAAGCAATTCAATCAATTAAAAAAAAGGGGAATTGAGGCGATTGCTGACCTAGTGAGTGAAAGGACGTTTTTGAGCTATCAAGAACTACGAACCAAATACAATGCTCCAGAATTGGGCATGTTCAAATATCTCCAGATCAGGCATTTTATCCAATCAATTTTCCCGAAATTTGAATTTCCCCCTCTCTCTAGGTTTGAATCATTATGTAGAAACACCTCCAGTCCGAAAGGACTGATTACAGAAATTTACGCTGAATTGGAGACAGCGGCCAAATTACCTGACCATGATTATATGTTTAAATGGTCAGCAGAATTGAACCTAGATATCGACAGAGAGGACTGGGAAAATATATGGGAATTTGCAGCAAAGACCTCCATCTGTACCACGACTACAGAAAATATCTATAAAATTCTTTATCACTGGTATCTTACCCCAGTGAGACGGAAACAGATTTACCCACTGTCATCAGAGCTATGGTGGAGGGGATGTGGTCAAAAGGGTGATATGGCCCATGTTTGGTGCTTCTGTCCGGAGATCAAAAAATTCTGGTTCATGATCCAATCCCTTATCAGGGACACCACAGACCTTACAGTCCCCATCGACCCGCTCACATACCTCCTAGCTAAACCTATAACGGACACTGACCAATCGACAAAGAGGTTAGTTTCCTTTATTGTAACCGCATCCAGGTGTGCCATTGCAGCCGCCTGGAAAAAAACTTTCCCCCCTTCCAGACAAACGGTCAAGAGAAGGGTAAATGAGGGGATGGCAATGGAAAAGCTGACCGCGTTTTTAAAACAATCAACGGCCAAATTCTACAAAACATGGGAAACATGGTCAACACTTTGACTAAACCCTGACCGTCTACCCGAAAGGTAGACTATAAAGAGATCAATATCCTCCTATGTCCTCCCCCCCTTCCTCATACCAACCCTAGGCAGGAAAAATTAGAGGCCAAGACCTCCGGGAGTGGAGGCTCTTCTCTTACCCCATGTGGGCATGGACGATACAGTTCAGGGTTCAGGGTTCGAGTCCGAGGTCACCAGTACTGGGGGGCACCCCCCTCAACACTCCCCGCCCTACCTCTCCCTTTCTTGCCCCCTCCCCACCCTTCGGCCCTTCCCTCCCCCCCCTCTCACCTTTTCTTCTTTTTTCTGTCACTTTCCCCCATGTAGGCTGGTTTCACCATCTAGTCCCTTAGAGCCCAACTATTCTAAAAAAGGGCTAATCTCCTTGAGTAAGGATCATAAGGAATAGGGAATCCATTGTAACCAGCGGGGGTTCTTTTTATTTATTTCTTTATTATTTCTTTACTATTCTATACTGTTAAAATGTTACTATTAGGTATCAAAGTCTGTCTGATTGTTGTAACACTGACCTAATAAAAATGTTTATACAAAAAAAATAATAATAATATTTATCACAAAAACTCACAATTGGAGGATTACACTGTGTCAATGATTCAGAGGCAAAGTATAACAGACTGTGTTGTATGGTGGTTCGCGATCTCACCGCTTCCGCATCCAAACGAGCCTCCGATTACATCCGCATCCGCCTCCAGCTCCGACGGCACTTCCGGTTACGCCGATCCGTCTGTCTGTGCATTGCCAAGATGATGTTGTCAAAAAAGGTATTTATTCACACCATGTGAAGTAACCAACCACAGCAGTTTGAGCAACGTTTCTGACCACTATGGGTCCTTTATCAACCTCGAGCTTGATTATGTGATTTTTTTCTTTTTACATGGCTTTTACCACCGCTCCCCTACATTTTGGAGGATTTTCATTGGGGAAGACTTTTGAGACTGTCTATTTCAAGGGTTGAGTGGAGGTCCTTGCCTCATATTTTATTATTTTTTTCACTTTACACTTTATTTTTATTAGTGGTGTGGATTTATTATATTTGCACTTTACTATATCCTTATTCTATTTTAGAGTTTTAAATGAATATTTGCACCTTTATCACTGGGTTTTAGGGAGTGTTTGAGCGCCATCCAGTGCTTTTTGTTGTATTAAAATGGACTCTTCAGACCTACTATGATAAAGGAAATAAAGCAGATAAGTTGCTCGCAAATAAGTTGAGAGGGGTTAAATATAAATCGTAAGTTTCAGCGATAAGACGGGGTAATGGGGAAGTTACATATAACCCTTTCCCTATTGCCGAGGAGTTTTCTAAATACTGTAATAATTTGTATAATCTGGATTCATCAGACCCTAATTTTAATAGAGCCTCTATGGACCAAATAGCTATTTACAGGCTAGCGATTTTCCAAAGTCCTCTACGGAAGAGCTGGAGGGTCTCAACGCTAAAATATTATAGAGTTAAGAGAGATTATTAAAGGTTTGAAACCCTCAAAACCTCCTGGTCCGGTTGGATTCTCAAATTTATACTATAAAAAATACTTTGTAATTTTAGCTCCATATCTCCTAGATATGTTCAATAGTTTTTTAAAGGGTACCCAGATTCCTATGCAAATGTCTAAAGCAAATTTGGTAGTGATACCTAAAGAAGGTAAAGATCCAATGAATTGTGCAAGTTATAGGCCAATTTCACTTCTTAATACAGATTTTAAAATTTAGAGTAAAATACGAGCGAATAGATTAAATCCAATTCTTCCCCGTCTAATACACAATGAGCAGGTAGGTTTTATAAGTAAACGTCAAGCCTCGGATAATACGCATTAAATCCTTAATAGTATTGATTATATACATTTCTCTAGACCCAAAGCGATGTTACTGAGTTTAGATGCTGAAAAAGTGTTTGACAGAATCAAATGGGACTTTCTGGATAGAACTACGCAAGCATTCCGTTTCTCCGGCCGATTTTTGAAAGGGGTTCAGGCCCTATATGACTCGCCAATGGCTTTTTTTTTTAAATGCCAGGAGGTGAGTTAAATCAAATTAAAATTAGGAATGGTACTAGGCAGGGCTGCCCTTTATCTCCTTTACTTTTTTGTGTTAACGATTGAGCCTCTTGCAACTAGAATTAGGAAAAACCCCGATATACAGTACAGGGCAGTAGAATCAGATCGGAAAATTTCAAATTATCTTTGTTTGCTGATGATATTATTCTGACAGTTTACAACCCCTGACATCCCTTCCCAATCTACAAGTAGCACTCTCGGAGTTTGGCTCTCTTTCAGGTTACAAAATTAATTCCTCTAAGTCAGAGGCACTAAATTTAACTCTTTCAGATACTGAAGTAAAATTAATTAAACTTAATTTCAATTTTGCCTGACGAAGCACTTTAGTGTGTGTCATATTCTCTAGCCTGCTGTACCCAAGCTTGGCCACCGGGACTGCTGCCACTCTCAATGTCTTGTTCTTGCCTGCAGTACCTATACTTGTCCACTGGGATTGCTGCTGCTAAACTAAGGAACATTCCAGACCCTGATACCTGACACCTCTGCACCTGTGCTCCACCTCTCAGCCTGCATATATAAACCTCCCTTTCCTGTTCCTCCCTTGCCTGTTTATACTGGTTCCGTAGCTCCTGCAAGGTTCCTGTGTTTACTGCTGTGCTAGCTATTGCTATCATCCTGTTCTAGTTTCCTCGTTGCCGACCTCTGCTTGTTTCCTGACTTCGCTACCTGCCGCCTGCCTCGGACCCCTGCTTGTTTCCTGACTTCGCTACCTGCCGCCTGCCTCGGACCCCTGCTTGTTTCCTGACTTCGCTACCTACAGCCTGCCTCTGATCTCTGCTTGTGACCCCTACTTCGCTCCCTGCTGTTCCTGCCACTGGGATCCACTTCAGCCGAAGTCCAATCCTTGACAGAATAAAGAGGACCTACCATGGATTTCGCTGGAACAGACCCGGGTCAGGCTCAGACACTCCATGACTTACAACATATCATGGTTGGTTACCAGGAACAACAAAAACACGTGTTTAATCGTCTTGGCCGCTTGGAAGAACAAGCCGCCACCGCGGAAGCTGAGAATTGTGAACTACGTGCAGCCTTAATCACCTTGTCTGGTCAAAACACTGTGCCTGTGCAAACCGCACCACGTATATCCCTTCCGGAAATTTTTTGGGGGAAAAACAATCTTTCCGGAATTTCCTTAATCAATGCAGACTTGTATTCAAGCTTCAGCTCATCATTTATCATATCGAAGAAGCCCAGGTTGGACTGATCATAACCCTGCTCAAGGAGGAGGCCCTTGCTTGGGTCTCCCCTATGTTAGAACAAGATAGCCCACTACTAAGGGACCTGGATGAGTTCATCGAAGCCATGAGTCTTATTTTTGATGACCCAAATCGTAGTGCAACCGCTGAGGCAACTCTGAACAATCTTCGTCAAGGAAGACGCTCGGCAGCTGAATACGCCGCTGAATTCCGCAGATGGGTTAACGATACTGAGTGGAATGAGGCCGCGCAGAAATATCATTTTCGGCGGGGGTCTCTCGGAGCAAGTTAAAGACGAACTAGCCCGGGTGGAGCCCCCAGAGAGATTTCAGGACTTTGTCCGTTTATGCATCCAAATTGATCGCAGGCTTATGGAAAGACGATTGGAGAGACAGGGGTTCATGCCAAGCAACCCCGGGTTTAGAGATGTCAGTACCCCAAGATGTTCCAGGGAGACTGAGAAGGAGCCGATGCAAGTAAATACACTGCGGGGACCCATCTCAACCGGGGAAAGGAAAAGACGCCGAACAGAAGATCTCTGTTTATATTGCGGAAATGATGGGCACTATCTCGCTGATTGCCCAAACAAGTCCAGGCGGTCTTCTTTACAGAGCACTAGGAGAAATCAGCTGCACGCTATTTCAAAGACTGTTTTCTCTGCTTCTCAAGGGAAAGATAACCCTCCTTCGCTACACCCTCACCTCCTGGTTCCTATTATAATGGAGGAAGGAACACATCGGTTTTCAACCACAGTAATGGACGACTCAGGGGCGGCAGGGAATTTTATGGACATAGAATTCGCCAAGAACAATTCGGTATCATTTGTAGCCAAGGAATCGCCAGAAAGGATGGAAGTCGTTGACGGTTCTCCCTTGAGCTCTGGACCTGTTACCCATGAAACCAGTAACTTAACACTAATCATGGAGCCCAATCACCAGGAGAAGATTTCTTTTGGTCTCATTCCATCACCTTTGTTTCCAGTGATTCTGGGAATTCCATGGCTCATGATCCATAACCCACTCATTGACTGGAAGACAAAGACCCTCACGTTTCCCTCGGAGCACTGTCAGCTAGCCTGTCTACCTAAAACTCCTATACCAGAGTGTGTAGGAATACATAAGATTTCCTCGTCTCAAGAAAATCTTCTGCCGGCTCCTTACTCTGAGTTTTTAGATGTGTGTGACAAGAAGAACGCAGATACGCTTCCCCCACATTGTTCTTATGACTGTCCCATTGAATTATTACCGGGTGCTGCCATTCCGTTTGGAAGAATCTATTCCCTCTCAGAACCGGAATTGAAGGTCCTCAATGACTACCTACAGGTAAACCTATCAAAGGGTTTTATCCGACCCTCTACTTCGCCAGCAGGCGCTGCGCTCTTCTTCGTGGGAAAGAAAGATGGTTCTTTACGCCCCTGCATTGACTATCGGGAACTAAATAAGATTACGATGAAGAACAGGTACCCATTACCTCTGATTCCTGAACTATTGGAAAGAATTCGGTCAGCCAAAATCTTTACCAAATTAGATCTCAGAGGAGCGTATAATTTGGTCCGCATTCGACCCGGTGACGAATGGAAAACAGCCTTCCGAACCCGTTATGGGCACTATGAATATCTTGTGATGCCTTTTGGACTCTGTAATGCCCCTGCTACCTTCCAGCATTTAATTAATGAGGTCCTCCGAGAGTTATTGGACCAATTTGTAGTGGCATACCTGGATGACATCCTTGTCTTCTCAGATAACATCATGGATCATCAGAGACATGTCCGAATTGTCTTTGAGCGTCTCCGTAAGTACAAATTGTACATCAAGTTAGAAAAATGCGAATTTGAAAAGACCAGCATGCAATTTCTCGGTTACATCATCTCTCCCGAGGGTTTGAGTATGGACCCAGGCAAGATTCAAGCCATGGTGGAATGGCCAATCCCTCGAAATGAAAAGGACATTCAGAGATTTGTGGGTTTTGCCAAATTCTATAGACGTTTTATTAAAAATTTCTCTGGCATTATTGCCCCAATCACCCAACTCACACGGAAAGAATTCCCCTTCAAATGGTCTCCTAAAGCGGATGCGGTATTCGAACAATTGAAGTCACTCTTCACATCTGCCCCTATCCTCATCCATCCAAATCCAGAATTACCATTCATCTTGGAAGTGGATGCATCCGACTCCGCTGTTGGTGCCTTTCTGTCACAAAGAATTGGACCCAAGATGCTCCTTCATCCATGTGCTTTTTATTCATACCAAATTTCAACAGCTGAACGAAATTATGACATTGGAAACAAAGAACTCTTTGCTATAAAAGCTGCATTCTCTGAGTGGAGACATCTACTGGAGGGGGCCAATCACCCAATTATGGTCTTTACGGATCACAGGAACTTAGAATTCATTCGATCCGCAAAGAGACTGTCTGCGCGACAAGCCAGATGGGCTCCCTTCTTTGCAAGATTTCAGTTCCACATCTCATACCGCCCTGGCTCCAAGAATGGGAAAGCTGACGCCTTGTCACGGTCCTTTCCTAATCCTAGTTCAGACAAAGAGCAAGAAGAAACTATTCTTCCAAAAAGAATTTTTTGGGCGTCACATTCTCTGCCGATCTCCTCACACGAATAAAGGGAGCCTACTCAAACGACACTTTTCTTAAAAACCCTCCTCCGGAAGCAGAACTATTTCTATGTGATGGTCTCTGGAACTGTAAGGATCGTCTGTTCGTCCCTAAGGAGGTAAGATTAGAGGTGCTCCAATTAATGCACGACTCCCGACCCGCTGGTCACCCAGGTGTCCTCAAGACACAGGAACTGTTGTCTCGCTCTTTTTTGTGGCCTAAATTAGCACAAGATGTTAAAGACTATGTCCTCTCCTGTGAGACTTGTGCTAGGACCAAGACCCCTCGAGCATCATCTGTGGGTTTACTGCAGCCTCTTCCGGTTCCAACTCGTCCTTGGGGGTCCATATCAATGGATTTTATTGTTGACCTGCCCCGATCAAATGGACATAATACCATCCTGGTAGTGGTGGATCGACTTACAAAGATGGCTCACTTCATTGCAGCACAGAATCTTCCTTCTGCAGACCAGACAGCCAAGTTGATTGTGAAAGAGGTGTTTCTACTTCACGGGGCTCCTGATGAGATCATATCCGATAGAGGAGTACAATTCACTTCAAAATTTTGGAGGACCTTCTGTTCCTCTCTAGGAATTCGTTTAAATTTATCGTCTGGCTATCATCCACAATCCAATGGCCAGACAGAAAGGACCAATCAGACTTTGGAACAATACTTACGATGTTTTGTTTGTCATCTCCAGGATGACTGGATTGATTTCCTACCATTAGCTGAGTTTTCATACAACAACTCACATCATTCATTGACTCAGAAGAGCCCCTTTTTCTCAAATTATGGATTTCATCCAACCTTTATTCCTCGTTTTCCATCTTCGGGCCCCATTCCGGCAGTTACAGAGAAACTGGAGACTCTGCGAGACATCCAGGAGACCCTCAAAGAGACACTTTGTGAGACTCAAGTAAAGTACAAAAGCAGACCAACACAGCAGACCCTCCCCAGAATTTCAAGTCGGGGATAAAGTCTGGCTTTCTACAAAAAATCTACGTCTAAAGGTTCCAACCATTAAATTGGGCCAAAAATACATTGGGCCATTTCGTTTCTCAGCACTAATAAATCCAGTGTCCTTCAGATTAGAGCTTCCTGAGACCATCAAAATACACCCTGTGTTTCATTCTTATCTGCTGAAACCTTTCTGTGAGAACCCGTTTCCTGGATGGAGACTTCCTCCCCCTGAACCCATCCTCGTGGATAACGAGGAAGAATTCATTGTGGAAAGAATTTTGGATTCCAGGTTACACAGAGGGAAACTACAGTACCTGGTTCACTGGGGGGGGCTATGGCCCAGAGGAGAGGTCTTGGGAACCCAAAGATTTTGTACATGCTCCGCGACTAGTCAAAGCTTTCCACCGACGATATCCAGACAAGCCTAGCAAGGATCGTCCAGAGAACGCTCTTGGGCGGGGGGAGTAATGTCATATTCTCTAGCCTGCTGTACCCATGCTTGGCCACCGGGACTGCTGCCACTCTCAATGTCTTGTTCTAGCCTGCAGTACCTATACTTGTCCACCGGGATTGCTGCTGCTAAACTAAGGAACATTCCAGACCCTGATACCTGACACCTCTGCACCTGTGCTCCACCTCTCAGCCTGCATATATAAACCTCCCTTTCCTGTTCCTCCCTTGCCTGTTTATACTGGTTCCGTAGCTCCTGCAAGGTTCCTGCGTTTACTGCTGTGCTAGCTATTGCTATCATCCTGTTCCAGTTTCCTCGTTGCCGACCTCTGCTTGTTTCCTGACTTCGCTACCTGCCGCCTGCCTCGGACCCCTGCTTGTTTCCTGAATTTGCTACCTGCCGCCTGCCTCTGATCTCTGCTTGTGACCCCTACTTCGCTCCCTGCTGTTCCTGCCACTGGGATCCACTTCAGCCGAAGTCCAATCCTTGACAGTGTGTGAAACGCGTTGTGGTAGAGAGTACTTTATGCTGTCCTGTGAAGCTGCTATTTGAAAGTTCATGATCGGAGGAAATTGAAGTGAGACTTACTTGACTGCACACACTCGGGACTCACGATCCCGGAAGTGGAAGGTCTGAACTGAGTAACAGCTGACACACTGCTGGATATACAGTCCAGCTTCAAGATCTACTCCGTCTCTTAACTGTTTGGATCAGGAACTTAGCAGCATGGACATATTCTTTTAGGCATCTGCTGAATCATTGATACACTGGCGACACACTTTATTCGAGCACGGTAAGTCCCGCGAATTCGGGTATACTCGGGTGTATTCAGGTTTCTGATATTTTTCAGCCAGAGTGCATTGCGTTATTTTCCGGCAGGAATTTAAGCTTTTTATTCCGGCTGGTTACAATACTGCAATGCCGTCAAAATACACATGGTGGCGCTTGCGAGCTATTCTCTGTGAAGCCGTCCCCTATAATGAATTGTAATGCAGTATATATATATATATACAGTACTGTATAACAACAACCCCTGTAAGCCCTAACATACAGTACTGTACAGTACTGTACTGTACTGTATATGCACATACATAAATGATACTACTGTATGGGCGGCGGGGGCGAGATGTGTTTGCAGCAGAGAGAGATCCGCTGCTCTCTCTCTGCGCAAACATCCACACATTAAAAATTATTTGAAATACATTTTTATTGATAGTGTAGATGTGCAGGGGGTCTCCGGAGCTGAACCGCGTTGGTTTTAGGTCTGGGGACCCCGTGCCCCCCGAGATACAGGCCCCTTTAGGGGGTGCCGGTATCCCGCCCCAAGATAAGTTACATCCCTGTGCATATTTTTCCAAGAAATTCTCGTCTGCCGAGAGGAACTATGACGTGGGTAACAGGGAACTTCTGGCCGTGAAGATGGCTCTTCAAGAGTGGAGACACCTGCTAGAGGGGTCGAAAGAGCCGTTTACTATTCTCACGACCACAAGAACCTTCTTTACATAGAGAATGCTCGATGCCTTGGTCCACGACAGGCTCGTTGGGCTCTTTTTTTTTCTCGATTTGATTTTCACCTTTCCTATATCCCCGGGACCAAGAACGTAAAGGCAGACGCACTCTCCCGAATACATTCTTCTGAAGAGAGGCCAGAGGAATCTTTGGAGACTATCCTTCCACAAGAGAGGATTCTCGCCACGTCTTCTTTCAAGAATCTTGACAAGATTTTGCACTCCCAGAGAACCGCATTCCCAAGGACTTGGTCGTTCCCGACAACAAACTCTTTGTACCATCCAAATTTTTTCCAGAGGTCCTGTCTTGGGGTCACTCCTCTAAATCTGCAGGTCATCCAGGTTTTAAGAAGACTACTGATCTCATTCGTCGGAATTTCTGGTGGCCAAGGATGTCTCAAGATATTCTGGAGTTTACCCGCGCATGCCCCACGTGCGCTCAAAGCAAGACTCTATGTCAAAAGCCTCAGGGTTTTCTGTTACCCCTTCCAGTTCCCGACCACCCCTGGTCCCACATTTCTATGGACTTCATCGTGGAGTTGCCCAGGTCCAGAGGAATGAACACTATCTTGGTGGTCGTGGACAGGTTTTCGAAGATGTCCCATTTCATTCCACTTAAAGGATTAACAAGAAATGGGTACCAAAGAAAATACACATAAAGAATCGCTTTTGTAGGCGCACCGCAGACCTTTGTAGTATAAACGGTCAGGAGTGAATGTAGTCAATATTGTTAGCTTTATTTCAAATCACTGTGTAAACGTGTAATTAAAACAGTATATAGTATAGTTCTATATACTGATTAAAAATAGACTGCTAAGGTCTATTCAATCTCTACCAAGCGTCTCTTTAGGCTCTAGTGCACTAATCTATATGAGATGTCTATTATCCTTCCAGTCGCAGTGTCCGAGTCTATGGTGAGTACAGGTGGAAAAATATGTTTGTGTAAACAGTGTTGTATGTTCAAATAATTCCCCTAGATCTCTCGTTATAGTGGGTAAGATATTCAGTGCTTGAGACCTTCGCTCCACTGTAGGAGTCTGTACCCTGTATCCCTGTATTATGTCTTGCTATCCGTTTGATCTAGAGATTCAAACGTGCCGTCATCGGCTGCTGTTGAAAAGTAGTGGCTTTACCAGGGATGTTATGGTAAATACCTCATTGGTGAGTTAAACAGGTTATGGGATATTGGGTCTTTATTTCCAGATTTAGCACATGTGTCCTTAAACAAGTTGTACAGATATCTTGATACACGTTCAAAAAGCGGGCAGTGTTAATACCAAAACTCTGCTTTCAATATTGCTCAGTTTAAACTCACACTGTGCCTGCATCTGTCGTGAGACAGTGTTAAATTGTGGTTTTATCACTGATAAGGAGCTTGAAGGTAAGTGGGGGCCACAGTATGCTTTATACTTAGCTAGACTTTATAGTTGCCTAGCATGTTTAGTATTATCGCCATACATTGTCTGCGCAGAGAGGTGCCCCATATCAGATAGCTTCGGGGTTATGCGAACTGCGCATGCGTCACCAGCGGGACTGTTTGTATCCGTAAGGTTTTCCCTATGGACGCAGGCTGCGCATGCGTCAGAGCGGGGCTCTGTTATTGCTGCACCAAGAGTATAGCTCAAAGGTATGCGGAGGCCCCAGTATGTTTAGTAATTAGCTAGACTTTATATTAGCATAACGTATCACAAGCGGGGCTGTTTGTATCCATAAATTTTCCTAACGGACGGACTTCTGGAGTACCAGACGTAGATGAACGCATTTCTTCCCTCCAAACCGCATGGTCCAGGATTCAGTCTACCCTTCTCAACTCCTCCCGCAGATCGAAACTACAGGCCGATCGTCGTCGTCATTCGGTGCCCAGATACAAACCAGGGGATTTGGTATGGCTATCCTCTAGGAATATCCACCTCAAGGTACCATCTCCTAAACTGGCACCTAAGTTCCTGGGTCCCTTCCCTATTTGTGAACAAATCAATCCCGTGGCATTCCGGCTCCAACTACCACCCAGTATGAAGATTCCCAATGTCTTTCATGTGTCCCTCTTAAAACCATTTATCTTCAGTCACTTCTTTCCGGATCAGACTCGTAAACCGGATCCCATTACTGTACAAAATAACGAGGAATACGAAGTTCACTCTCTTTCGGATTCTCGCCTATCCAGGGGGCAGCTCCAGTTCTTGGTGCAGTGGAAGGGCTTTGGCCCTGAAGAGAGATCCTGGGTACCTTCAAAGGACATTCATGCCCCGGCCCTTCTTAAGTCCTTCAGGAAAAAGTTTCCAGAGAAACCGTTCTTGGACCGTCCTGAGGCCGTTCCTGAAGAGGGGGGTACTGTCAGGAATTGGCGTTCTCCTCGCTCCCCACACAGAGCACTCCTTCCCCGCAGGGAGCCCATGGACACACAAAACAATCCTGCCTTACCGTCCTCCACGGCTCCTCGCCCCTGCCGCCGTCGCGGGATCACTCCCCTCGGCGATTTCTCTGCTCAGCTCCAGGCGCGCCCACGCCCTCCTGCACGCACACCTGCACCATCCACTGGCTCGGTTCACACGCGTACACGAGTTACGGAGCACGCTCAGTCTGCACACTCTTATTCCCGTCCCCTGGACCTCAGGCTCCGCCCCCGCACACTGCACAGGCATACTCAGGTTACTAACAAGACTCACCTGGCCTGTTATTCCTGCACCAATCTGCAGTGCCTCCCTGTAGCTCTTCCTGTCCCGCCTCCGTTCCTAATTGGACCTTCCTGCTTTATCTAGCTCCTCTCTGCTCTCAGTCTTTGCTCGACATAGTCTCTGTATGGAAGTACTTCTGGATTCTCTCAGTGTTTTCACAGGTTCTGACGCAGCTCGTACGACTACCCCCTCTGGCTCTCGATCTCGGCACTCCTTGAACAACGCTCACTCTGGTAACCCCTTGAACACGGCTTGGACTACGACCTATCTCCACTCTCCACTCCCTGATTTGGGCAAGGCATCATTCACTCTATCTCTACAACCGGTACCGGCAAGTATTGTCTACCTTACTACACCTGGCCTGGCAACGCTTCATACCACACTCCGGACACGCTCCCTTTGCTGCCGGTGCGTGTATTATCACTTCCCCCTTCAGCTCAGGGGACGGGTCTGGTCTGTTGGCAGCACCGGCGTAACACCGCCCTGCCCACACGGGCTTGCCCCCCACCCACACGGGCTTGCCCCCCAGCCCACAGGGGCTCGCCCCCTGCCCACACGGGCTCGAAACCCCCCCCCGAACACGCAATCGCCTGCACACCAAACTATAGAACGGGCCACATCTGCCGCTTGGCTTGCCGACGGCCGCCCGCAAATTTTCAACGGGACAGGCATCAGAATTATCGGACTGTCCGGTTGAAATCGCAGCGCCCCTCTTGCCAAGCCACGGCGCACCAGGGCGCCACGGCGCACAGTTTGGGAACCACTGCCCTACACTATACATCAATATATATGTGCTCATGTCTGTGCACTCGACCGATAGCCTAGGGATATGAGGGATAGGGATATTAAATGATAAAAGGACAAAGAAAGGAGGCATACATATAAACCTTTTGATCTGGGCCCTCGTTCACACTAGGAATGCTCCCAGGTCAAAGTCAATATTTAACCCATTTGGGAAAAGTGTTTTTAGTTCATAGATCCAGTAGGCTTCACACCTACTGATCTGGTTTAACTTGTTTCCTCCTCTCCAATTCTGTGAGGAAGTCTCAATCGCTTGACACACCAGACCTTTTGGATTTTGTTTGTGGTGTGTCAAACAATGATGCGAAAAACACTGGGGCCGATTCACTAAGCTCCGATAAGTGGCTTTAAGAGCGCAAAGTACCCTTTAAGCCCGATAAAGGCTGCAGTGCGATTCACTAAGCAGTGATAACTGCGCTTTATCGCTCTTAAAATGCGCCCGATCAGGCAAATGCACTGATTTTTGCCAGTACTTGAGATTCACTTAGCAGCACTAAGTGAATCGGCCTTAAAAAACGCGCCTGACAAATGCGCCAGCTAAAGGCAGGCGCAAAAGGAGCTGGACTTAGAAAAAATATCTTTGTTTACCTTTTTGCAGGCACACCATCCATACAACAGACCCGCGGATGTCCCTGGCTGACCCCGCGGGGTCCCCGGGTGATCCCCGTAGTAGTAGTGGTGGTGTCTGGGGGTCCCCGCTGGGGTGTCCGGGGTTCCCCGCGGGCGTCCGGGGGTCCCCGCAGCCATCCGCGGGCCTGCGGTACCAATGGTGTGCCCCCCAAAATAAACAATACTGTAAAAAAATACCCACTCCCTCCTAACACATACACTACAGAATGGGCAAAATAACTATTATCCACATATGGATAATAATGCATTTGCCCATTAAAAATACATTAATCACAATAAATAAAATAAATACATTTTGTACTCACCCTTGTCCGGCACCCACGATGAAGGCCATCCTCATCTTCATCACCGCCCATACACTCGGGTGCTGAAAAACATACACAAGAATAAAAAGAGCCAATCTAATGTCCCCTAACCCCTTAATCACCTTAGCGGTTATTAACCGTGACAGTCATTAAAGGGTTAACCCACCCTCACTCACCACTCACTCGGGAGGTCTAAATACCCCCACTACCCCCACCCGTGAGGCCTAAACGCCCTCACCCACTACACACCTGGGAGACCTACCCAGGCTCGGGGACAATAACCCCTTCCCCCACCCCCACTACCCACAATCAAAACAATACACAGCCCCACAATAAACATTACTGTATTTAATAAGTAATACATAACCCACCCCCTGTGCCCCCCCATACAACATGATTTATTCTTTGACATACAGGGTTAATACCCCAGGCCAACGGGAGTCTCCGGTGGTCCTGGCGGGTGTCCGTAGACCTCAGTGGCCCAGCAAAATGTTTCAAACAGGGTCTGGAGGCCTACGGGTGGTCTCCGCGGGTCACCGTGGGCCCCAAAAGGGGTCTCCACGGATGGGCTCGCGGGTGTCTGGAGGTCCTTGGGTCAGCCCCACAGGTGTTTGAGGGTCCTCAGGTAGTTCCCACAGGGGTCTTGGGGCGCTCGGTGGTCCCTATGGGTCCGCGGTGCCCACACAGATGTGGGGCCACCGGTTCTTCCCCGCAGGTGTCCCCCGTGGACCCGGCAGCCTTGTACCTGTGGGAAGTCCGAGGAGACCTCAGGTGGTCGCCAGAGGTCCCCGCAGACCTAAGGAACCAACCCTGTATGTCAAAAAAATAAACCTGTCCTATACATTTAAAGAAATAAATAACCCCCCCCCCACCACCACCACCACCACCACCACCACCACCACCACCACCAAACACACATACAGTACAGTAATGGGCAAAATAACTATTATCCAGATATGGATAATAGATTTTTTGTCCATTATTAAACACATTAACTAGCCTAATAAAATAAATACAGCTCTACTAACCTCAGCAATATCAATCACATCCATCAGCAAGTGCCCTCTGTCCTCCGTAGCCAAATAAATGCATAGCAAATATATTGTGATATCACTTAACCCCTTAATCACCTTATCGGTTCATAACCACAAAGGTAATTAAGGGGTTAAGCCAGCCTGCCCCGATACCCACCCTTCACCCATTAATTTGTACAGTGGCTTCATCATGCCTACATATATATATATATATATATATATATATATATATATATATTACAAAACAAAAAGAAGCGCCAGTTCCGTATATAAAATGTGGAGTGGATTTTATTATATAACAACTAGAGTAGTCTTGAAGACCAATGTTAGACCAGTGTGATTAAAAAGCAATCAATATGCAGTGTAAAATAATCATCAGCAGCATTAAGCAAGTGACATATATAAATCTGTGGAGCTCAGCTGCCCAACAGGTAACTAATGACAGGTTGCTGGTGATTGGTTATGTTTAATTGGTTGCACTAGGTGAGACCGAAACGTTGGCTTTCGTGTATCTGTTCATTCAATACAGATTATTTTGGATTATCCCTCGTTGGTTGCTGTCTCTTTACTGGTCTTTGGGCTGGTTCGTATGATATGTGGATCCCTATGGGACTAGCAACTGCCTTTTGCCTTACATTAGAGTGCTGACTGCTTGCTTTATGTTACTTATTCTTTATGAGTTGTGCACCTACGTACTTGAATATTTTCCTTCTCAACTGTGGCGCAGCGGGGAAGGGTATTAATTGACGGAAACAGCCATTTTTCTATTTTTATTATCTATATGTGACATTGTATTTATATGCTATGGAGGAATTTGCTGATATCACTGGAATTTTTTCTTCTTTATCGGATGTGGCTGGCTTCAGCGATGCAGAGGTGGCACAGATCCGCTTTGCGGAGTCATTTGAATCCGTGGTGGGGCCAGATAAGGCAGCGGACATCTTCAATGATCTTATTAAATTAAAGAAGCGTGAAGTGGATTTTTTCCTACATGGGGTCACCCTATCCCACTATCACAAGGAGAGGATGCTGCCCAGAGGCTTTAGGGTGAAAAACCAACCCACTATAGGTAGGAATGATGTGGAGTTCTGCAAGCGCTGGATAGCCATTTTAAATAAATGCTCGTTCGACCTGATGATTCTGGTCATTGACCAATCAAGTAAAGAAATTGCGAAAATCAAGAAGGATACAGAGCTGATAGACACCAAGCATGGGGGGATCCTAGCAGCGGATACAGGCACGGACTGGACTGACAAAATTAAAACCACGGTGGATACATATCGGGACAACCTTATTAAATTCAAAAAGGAGAAGCTCCGACAGGTGACTACAGACTACAAGGAGAGGAATGTCTACCGGTGGCTACTAGGCCTTGGAGAGACCAAAGGTGCCAGAAGTGGACCACAACGCCGTTACCAGCCATGGTCCAAGCGCAGTGGTGCTGGTAAAATGGGATATACCACTAGTGATACTGACCAATCTGATGCCCCGGATAGCGCCCCTATGGAACCTTTTTTAGGATCAGGAGATGGGGGTCGGGCCAGACTACCCCCACACGGTGCTACACATGGAGAAACAACAGGAGAGGTGGCCGGAGATCGGCGATATCCCGTACGCGTAGGCAAAACGGCAAGGGAATCCAAGACACAGCCGGTGAGACGGTGATATACAATCTGTCGGATTATACACTATCAAGTGCTGAGACTAGTATTTTACAAAAAGGCCTTTCCTTTGTGCCTACCCATACCCAAGATGCCTTCAAGTGGGAGGTCGATATGTACAGATTACACAGACATCTGAAGTTGAAAGATTTTTTCTCCAAGAGTGGCCTGAACGATCCACCCGGGGGCACCGAGATGAATCCATTTAAGCCTAGAAGTACATTTGATCCTCACTCCACCAATCCGAACATTGCTACGTTCATGAATCTGGTGACTAAGGACTCTCGCAATATCCTTAAGAACCACAAGACGAGTTTCAATAATCTGTCCAGAGATGAACGAGCTGCTCTCAAAACATTACGGGACAATAAAGACATCATCATTGTGAGGGCTGCGGATAAAGGTGGGGGGATAGTGATCCTCAACTATCAGTATTACAGAGAAGAAATTGTACAACAGCTCCTGGTAGCACATCACTATAGACGTTTGCCTGGGGACCCGATGACAGCCTACAAAAGGGAAATTGATGGAATTATCCAACTTGGTCTTAACAACACTTGGATCACAGAGGAGACCAGCAAATTCTTGACACAAGATCATCCAGTGATGCCAGTGCTATACACTCTGCCCAAAATCCACAAGTCCTGCGTGGCACCTCCAGGCAGACCCATCATCTCAGCCCGTGGATCGTTATGCCACCCTCTCTCACGATTTGTGGATTTCTACCTACAGCCACTGGTGGCCAGTATGGGTTCATACATTAAGGATACTACAGACTTCATTAAGCAGCTCGGTGACATATCCGTTGATACATCTGACTACATTTTTGCCACGCTAGATGTGTCTAGTCTGTATACCAACATTCCCCATGCGGAGGGCCTGGAAGCAGTCCGCGCCAAATTTGAAATATCTGGTATACAACAGGGTCCCCCTGTGGAATTTCTCATGTTATTGATTGAGGTTATTCTACATAAAAACTTTTTCAGGTTCGAGGAAACATCATTACTTACAGCTGACAGGGACGGCCATGGGGTCAAACGTGGCGCCGTCCTACGCGAATCTGTTCATGGACCTGTACGAGCGGACCCATATACTCCATGATGTGTCTTATGGACACCACATTGTCAAGTATCTACGCTACATTGATGATGTGTTCATCTTGTGGGATGGCAGCGAAGAGGATCTGCTGGCATTTGTGGCTTCTTTGAATAACATTCCTTCCACCATACGCTTCACTCTTAGTCACAGCTCTAAAGAGATTGCTTTCTTAGACACGATTGTATATAAGTCTGGGGGCTCGTTGGCTACAAAACTGTACCGGAAGAGCACTGACAAAAATTAATTGCTGTGTACATCCAGCCACCATCCCTTGCCACTCAAAAGGGGTCTCCCCTACTCACAGCTTCTAAGAGTGAAGAGGATTACAACAGATCCAGAGGAGACCGAAAGGGCGTTGGGTCAGATGGCTGCCCGCTTCCGAGAGAGGGGCTATTGTGAAAAGGACATCCATTACGCCTTACAAAAGGTGGAACAGGTTGACAGGAGTGTATTGCTGACATCAGTGTCCAAAAAGCCGGAGACCAACAGACTCAACATAGTCAGCACTTTCAGCACCGCCTCTAATGACATCAAGCGATGCATCCGGGGGAATTGGCGGATCTTGCAGAATGATGAGAGGATAGGCACATGTGCCAAGGAACCACCGTTGTTCTGCTTTCGTCGTGGCCCTAGTATTGGTGACATGGTGACAGGATCGGATCCCATAGAAAAATATGCCACCTCCAAGACCTGGTTGGCCAAGAAACCAGGCTCATATCGGTGTCATGGCTGTACTAACTGCCAGTTCATGCAATTGGGCCCCAGCTACAATCATCCCCACAGTGGTATTCCTATCAAACTTCAACATGCACTTAATTGTGAGTCCAGATTCGTGGTATACTACATCATTTGTGGACTCCTATATATTGGAAAAACTGTGAGGATGCTGAAGGAGCGGATGGCCATGCACCGCACTACGATCAGGAAAGCCCTAGTGAGTGGTGGCGATGACATGGATCTTAAATGTCTCCCCGTCGCGAGACATTTTAAAGAACATAGACACTCCTTAGCAACGCTTAGATGCATGCCTATCCTACAGGACCTGTTCCTACGCGTGGTGGTGACAGGGGCAAGATCTTGCTACAACAGGAGGCCAGACTCATCTATGAACTGCGGACCATGGCACCAGGAGGACTGAATGAAGAGCTAAAACTGGGCTGTTTTTTGTAAATTGTTTATGATAACCTGCGTATTGATTTTTACTTGCTTTGATGATTGATCATGTTTGAATGTTTATTTTTATGTTTGCATGTTTATTTTGACGTGTGGACACTTTCCTTCCATAGCTTCACTTCCCTTGCACACTGTCACTCCCTTGTTTTTATTGTCAGTTTTTATTGTTATTTTTATTGTCATTCTTTATTTTGGTTGGTGCAGCTGGGACTCCTGGTACCTTCACTACTGCCTTTTGTGGCTTTAACTTCAGCCACAGGCTTTTATTGCTTGTGTGTCTGCCTTGTATTGGTGCTGTGGGTACAGCGCTGCCCTCTCTATCAGTATTCACTACTGCGCCTGCGCGGACTGTGTGCTGGCGTCCTGGGTTGCCAGGGTTTCTCCATTAGGGTACTGCGTGCCTTTCCAGTGCGCAGTGATGTTTCCCATTGGCTCCCCGGCTCACCCTTTGCCCTATGACGCGCAGGCTAGTCAGGTGACGCGCTGTAGCTCCCGACACCAGTCGCAAGCTATGGACATCAGAGCAGGCAGCCTTGATCACGAGAGGGATCTCCCTGCTCGTGGATCTAGGACATCAGACGCGGATGTCTGAGCTGGCTGCCTTTGATTACAATATTGCTTTTCCCTGCTCGTGGATCCACATGGCTCCTTTCTGGTCCAGGCATTGGTTGTTCTCATATGGTGCTCAGCTGCCCAACAGGTAACTAATGACAGGTTGCTGGTGATTGGTTATGTTTAATTGGTTGCACTAGGGGTGTGGGTATATAAGTAGGGTCACTGTTAGTGTGGTGTTTGCACGGCCCTGAGGAAGGTCTCCCTGTGAGACCGAAACGTTGGCTTTCGTGTATCTGTTCATTCAATACAGATTATTTTGGATTATCCCTCGTTGGTTGCTGTCTCTTTACTGGTCTTTGGGCTGGTTCGTATGATATATATATATATATATATTACAAAACAAAAAGAAGCGCCAGTTCCGTATATAAAATGTGGAGTGGATTTTATTATATAACAACTAGAGTAGTCTTGAAGACCAATGTTAGACCAGTGTGATTAAAAAGCAATCAATATGCAGTGCAAAATAATCATCATCAGCATTAAGCAAGTGACATATATAAATAGGTGGAACAGATAGAGCGCGGAGACGAAATAGAGGATAAACACTGAATATAATAATGGTTGGTGCCAGTCCATATGGCTAATAACAGCTGGGAATCAAAAAAGTCACCAATTATAGAGCAATTCTTCTCAGATGTATAATCTATGCAATATTGGCAGACCTAATGGAGCACAGGATGGTTCTCCTCAACGTGCTGTCTGATTCCGCTGTGAAACAATGTTCAATGGAAGAAACAAAGTCCCTCCTATAGCATAAACAGACCTGACTGTATACCAAACCGCATGAAGAGTTGATGTCCACCTCTATATCAGACCTCGCTCAGGTACCGAGTGTGTGTCTCCAACGTATGCTTGTATCCCCGGATCCAGAGCAGCAATCTGTGCTCAGTGCTCCTCCGTGTCAGTCCTCACTTGGGCACCTCGCTTGGGTAATTGCGTGTTTCCAACGCTTCCCTCTGTACCCGGATATGGAGCAGCAATCTGTATTCGATGTTCCTCAGAATGTGTAACCGCGTCACTGAGTGGCTGCGTGATGACGTAACGACGTTCCAACGCGTTTCGTCACTGAAAGTGACTTTCTCAAGGATAAGATTGTAGTGACTGAATTTACTTATTATAGCTGCAGTAATTGCCTCTAATAGCAAAAACAGCTGAATACAATCTTTGTCGTGGCTGACATATATATACAGCTAATGAATACATAATGAAACTAGGATGAATATGATGAAATCAACATATGAAGACACCAAACCCACTGTACTATTCCATCAAACCAAAAATAATTTTTTAAAAACCTTTATAAAATTTGTAAATAATTAAAATATTAAATCAGCTTTTAAAAAATAATCTTATAAAAAAATATATATATAATAGATATATATTAAATTAATTCAATGGAAAGACAGGGGGTGTGGTGAAGGCAGGGTGAAAACAGTTAATAAAAATGATCACTTAAATAAATGATAGTAATAAAAAAACCGGCTGATGAATAATATCTGAAGATGAGTATGTATCAGATAAACCTACATCAGTGTAACTAATAGACAGATGCAGGAAGATACTAACTCTAGATGCGGCATGAAAGAGAACAGAGACACTAAAAGGAAAATATATAGTGTAAATCAAACAGATTTTAAAGTATCTATGCATACTATATACACAAATGCATATAAATGCATACTCTATACACAAATGTGCATCAGAAATGTATATTAATATATGTATGTACAGTGTACACAAAAATATATACCTAGAAAAAACCTGTTTCAAAATAATTGAATAAGGAACGGATCAGTAACTGAAATTGGGAAGAAAAGGGAGGAAAGAGGGGAGGTACATTGGAAAGGGGGTTGCATAGGGCATTAGACAAGAATACTAGTATCAATGCATTCGTTGAGACCCTTAGGGACTAAAGTTCCCAGAGCGTATATCCAGAAGGACTCACGAATGCAGAGACCTGTCACCCCCCAATTTGAGATTAGAAACTGCTCTATGCCGGCTATTCTTAGACTCGTGGGATCCCTGGAATGTACCGCAGAGAAATGTCTGGGAACACTGTGATTATGGACACCTTTGATGATAGCCCTACGATGTTCCAAGAATCTAACACATAGAGAACGCTTCGTTCATCCAACGTACTGTAAATTACAGGAACATGACAGTACATATGTACATTAATGGCGCTATATAAATAAAGACATACAATACAATACATACACTACATGTGTAGTTAAACAATTAATTTGGCTTTTAAGATGGTGAATAGATCCATTCGTAAAAGATGCAATAGAACTACAGATTGCCAAATGTTTACACATAGTGCATCTTGATCTGCCACAGTTCACATTACCTGATGAAAGGGAAACAGAGGGATCGATCAGCATAGAACTTTCTCTAAGTTTACTAGGTGCTATCTGTTGTTTAACACTAAAGGCTTTCCGAAACACCACTGGTGCTCTTGGAGTGAGGCATCTACTAAGATGTGGGTCACACATGAGTATTTTCCAGTGTCGGTTGAGAATTTGTGTAATACGATCAGAATATCCATTAAACTTGGTAATACATTTAACCCCATTGTTGCTAGATTCAGTGGTTTTAACAGCTCTACCCATTTTGCCCATCTCTCTGCTCAGACAGTTGGATAAAGATTTCTTCAAAAGTTTGGCTCTACTTGTGGACCTAACCTTAAGATAAGACGTCTGAACAACATCCCAGTTAAACCCCTTTGCAGCAAATTGAGACATAATCAGACGTGACTGCTCCTCAAAGATTTCATCAGAGGAGCAGTTACGTCTAAGTCTATAAAATTGGCTGAGTGGGATATTATTAAGCCACTTCGTATGGTGGCAACTGTTAGAATTCAAGTATCCATTAACTGCCACTTCCTTAAAATGGACCTTTGTCTGTATGTTTGAATTGGTATCTACTGATAGAACAAGGTCCAGGAAGATAACTTCAGTGGGATGAGTATGGAAAGTGAATGTGAGTACCAGATTGTTGTTGTTGAATTGGTTAAAGGCTAGTTTGAGACTATCTTCATCTCCGTCCCAGTTGATAAAAAGAACATCAATGTAGCGGCCATAGAACACCAGATTGGCCACCAGCTGTGCATTGGACCAGATGTAATTGGTTTCCCAAAACAACATGAAGAGGTTAGCATAGCTGGGGGCAAATCTGGTGCCTATGGCCGTACCACATGTGTGGAGATAGATGTCCCGAAACATGAAATAGTTGTTCTTTAAAATAAATTCTATAATGTTAAGAATAAAGACACGTTGAGCCAGAAGAAATCTATCGTCTGAGCAGAGAAAGTGCTTAACGGCGCTCGAACCCTTATTGTGATTAATACACGTATAAAGTGATTGAACATCACAGGTGGCCCATCTATATGAAGATTTACATTTAATGTAGGAGATGGAGTCGATGACATGAAGAGTGTCACGCAGATATGACTTCAATTTGACCACATAAGGTTGTAAAAAGTGGTCTTCATATCTGGACACTCCCGATGTCATCGACTCCACCCCTAAAAATGATGGGCCTACCTGGAGGGTTGAGCAAATGTTTATGCACCTGTGGCAGATGGTAGAAAATGGGGATCGAGGATTAGAGACATATAGAAATTTAAACTAATTTTTAGTGAGTATATTGTCATCCAATCCTTTCTTAAGCAACAAATGGAGCTGTGATTGGAATACTGGTGTAGGATCATGAGTGAGAGAGCAATAGGAACCAGAGTCGGACAAGAGGCGTAGTGCTTGTCCGCTTGTCTGATAACTATGCTCTCTAACTCTTGTAGTTCAACCAACGCACTGTTCTCACCTCTAGTAAGATTCCCCTTAATGTAAGGGGAGTCTAAGCAAAGTTGCTCAAAGTCCCTCAATACCAGATTATAAAATGTATCAATATAACTACCCTTCGACGCGCTTAATAACACATTTATATTTCGTGGATCCTGATTGAGCAGACCAGGTTGAGCAAAATAAACTGAGATTTATTCCCTTGATAGGCAAACACACGACAACTGCAGAATAAACGTAATAATTACACTTACGGATAGAGAAACAGAGGATAATGTCCAGAAAGGTGCAAAACACCAGGAGATTGTCTTTTAAAATGTAGTCCTTTTGCAAGGGCACAAATTGCCAGCCCCAATCCTTCTGTGAATGTGCAAAGTCTTTTCTGGGTCTTTGGGATTTGGTCTGGATACCCAGGGCTAACGAAATCCTGAAGCAGGGCAAGTTTCCTTGTTGTGATGTTTTTTAACCCCTTGCCTTCTCGAATCGTAGCCGCTGTACTTAGGTCTTATCCGCTTGAAGAAATCAGGTAACAACAGCAACAACAACAGCAGGAACAACAACACCAACAACACAGGAACGAGGGGTACAGGCCTTTTTAAGGACAAGGGCCTGTGAAGTGTTTCATTAGCCTCATCCCATTGGCAAGGAATTATCTTCCTCCTATCAGAACCTACCAGGTCACATGGGAAAATCCTACAGCCAGCTCAGGTAACTCTGAGCATGCTCAGTAAGCAGCTTGGTAGCACTGCTAAGTAAAAAGGGGCCACTCATTTCTGGGGACGCAATGTTGAGTTTGGTCCCAAGGTGTGAAATATCCAGGATGAGTAACAGGACCTGCTACTCAGAAACATCCTGATTAAGTGACACTTCAAGAATCTGGAGTCTTTCATCCCCCCCACACGTCCCTAGACGCATCGGCATCTCCCAAGCGGGGAGGGGGGGGGGGGGCTCATCAATGCATAACATTTGTTCCTTAATGCATTACAAAGGCAGGCAGACAAAAACAGCATCCTGCCTGTACATTTTAACTGCAACAGAAAGGCACTTTATCAAAAATATATGTTTCCCTTATGACAAAGTTATATTTTTAATATGTGTGTACTTGAGGGGTTACACTGAGGCTGCACCCCAAAAATCAGGGTGCTGGCTCACTCTGTTCCTAAATTAGCAGTCTTAAAAGGGGAACAGCATATCATATTAACCCCTTCATCCCCAATACGAAATAGGGGTAACCAGCCGAGCCCACTGCCGTTATTAATGCGCTGATTACCCCCCATTTTCGCCACAGACGTGTCTGCCCTACATATAGTCGATTCACCTAGGAGATCAGTGAGTGCATTCAAACAGAGTACCACTTGGCTGTTGAGTTCAGGGATCACCTCAGAGATCTTTTCAGATTGAATAGAAAAGAAACGTTTTAATGTCAACTTTCGTGTAAAACTATTTAAGTCAACAAAAAGATCAAACGCTCTGGGCTTAGCCTTAGGGGCAAAATGCAACCCTTTACTCAACATCAATTGTTGGCACTGGGTTAGAATGTGCGTAGATAGATTGTAAATGCTACTTGGTTCAGGGATATCCCCATGGGATCTGATCTTCTTTTGCTGTATATATCTCCCTCCTCGAGATCCTCTGATCCTCTTTTTAACCCCCTTGAAGAATGAGATGTTTGATTGTATTTTTGTTCCCAAAGTGGGTAAATCTTTTCCGCTCTTTCTGCCTGGTAAAGATGGCTCTGCCCTAAAAAAGAGGGAGAGGAGGAGGATACCGTGGTATGTGTTTTAATTTGGTTAGGGCGAACCACCTTGGCAATGGCGCCTAAGAGTCTTTGGTTAGGATTATTAATAGGGGTATTGGATTTTTCAGGTGTGGATGGTAATGGTATTTCAGATAACATCTGATATTTATTTGGCATAGCATGCTCATCAATGACCCCAAAGTTATCCCCTTCAGATACAGTATAATACGATCCCTAACTTCATTAATATTTATAGGTACATAAACAGGTGTAGGGGCAACTGGTTTAGAGATTTTAGTATTTTTGGCATTATGTTTGTTATTCCTATTCCTTGAATTAGGACGCCTTTCTCTATTTTGTGACCCTTTACGCCTCCAGTTCATAACCTGACCACTATTGTAATCCTCCTTATCTCTTGAAAGCTTAATCTTTAAGCGTTCTGCTATTTCATTGATGAACAATTCAACTCTATTATTAGTTTCTCTCTCAATTTGAATAAAGTTGGGCTCATCAATGAAAGTTCTTAATTCATTCTGTAATTCATCTATAGTTATAGCTGTTAAATTAAGTTTCTCTTCTCTATAGGTAACCAAATGGCCCATTAGAGATAGAGAACAATCCTCTAAGGATTGATTCCAACCTGCCATAAATATATCATCGGTTTCAAATGATGGCTTTTTAAGAATTCTCAATCCCTTAGGGATGATTTTCTCCTGGATAAAGTGTTGTAGAGAGATCTTATCCCACCAATAACGCATTCCGTCCTTAAGACATTTCTCTAGTTTAAGAAAATTCTCTTTCATATTGGAAGAGACTGTAGGTTTAGCAGTTTTTAGATGTGATATTAATAAATTACGTCTGCTGAGCCTCTCTGATGCGGATTTCATCATATTGATCTACACAACTCAAAAAGTGCACAATAAAAAGTGTATATATATATAAATAACAATATTGATTAATATTATATAATCACTAAACAGAGCAGCTACAAGGCAACAAATTAAAACACAAAAAAAACAAATAGTAGCGCTAGTAAGTGACTGAAAAGTGATATAGGGGGCTATGCACTAAGCTCAATGGCTTTGCGTTCTGATTTTCCAAAAACCAAAAAGAGCATGCTAGGGTTTTGTGTTTTGTTAACCTATTCTCAGCTGTTGAGGGTTGGTGGCTCCTCCTTCCCAGGTTTTAAGCCCGCCCCTCCCTGCTTCCAAAGTTAGTAGGTCCTTTCATTCTACTGGATATAGATCCAATGTGGTCTTTCTCCCTCCTAATAGAGGTAAATGAGAATTTTAATCCTAATAGAGGTATATTAGTATTTTATCTGGTAGTGTTAGGACTTGCGAACGGGTGTCTGCCTTGTCGTGGCTCGCAGGCTTACAACGCTTTGGCCAAAGGGTTAAACTAAATGACCCTTTTTCAAGAGAATATATAAGTATGTTACTGTGTATTTCTGTCATGTTGGATGTAGCATTGGGCTTCTCTGTCATCCTTTGAAAAGATCTGCCTGTACTCCCCACATACTGTAGGCCGCATGGGCATTGTAAAATATATATAACAAATACAGTGTGACAGCTAATATATAAATTAATATTAAATATTTGTAAAGTGAAATTGGATGTAAATGTACATTTGTTCATACTATATGAAGATGCCGTACATGAAGAACAGGTGAAAAAACCTTTTGTAGTGCATACTAGGGCAGTTTTTACATATCCCAAGGGGCAACTCAGTGCCAATTTAGATTTTATAGGGCTGAGCTGTAAGGCCGAGCAGAAGAATGTACATGTACAGTATAGCCTTAAAAGTGAGGAGGAGAATTTTGTAAGTGATACAGAGTTTAGTTAGAAGCCAGGAAAGAGATTTCAGCAGTAGAGACGCTGAAACAGATTTAGGAAAGAGTAGAGTGATTCTAGCAGCAACGTTTAAGATAGATTGTAGGGGAGACAGGTGAGAGGAAGGAAGGCCGGACAGTAGTCGGGGCGGGAGAGAATGAGGGCCTGCATTAGAGTTTTAGCAGTAGAGGGACAAAGGAAAGGGCATATCTTTGCAAGGTTATGGAGGTAAAAATGACAGATTTAAGCTACATTGTGAATGTGAGAGGTGAATGTCAGGGAGGAGTCAAGTGTGACCCCTAGGCAGCGTGCTTCTGATGCTGGGTGTATGGTAGTACTGCCAACAGTAATATAGAAAGGGCAGTAGGGCCAGGCTTAGGAGGAAGTATGAGGAGCTGCGTCTTGGACATGTTAAGTTTGAGTCTGCAAAGGGCCATCCAGGTTGATATAGCAGGAAGACTTTCGGAGACTTTGTTCTGTACAGCAGGTGTAAGGTCAGGGGTTGAAAGGTAAATTTGGGTGTCATCAGCATAGAGGTGATATTTAAACCCTAGAGATGTAAAAAGGGCACCTAGAGATAGTGTGTACAGAGAAGAGGTCCCAGGACAGAGCCCATGGGTACCCACACAGAGAGATGGACATAGGAAGAGGAGGTTTGGTAAATGAGACACTGAAAGCATGACGGGAGAAGTAAGACGAAATTGGTTAGCATGCCTCTGATAAGTGTTCCTGCTGACTCCCTGTCCCTTACTCTTAGCATCAGTACTGCCACCACCCCCACTTCCAACACACTGCTCTCTTTGGCAAGAGGGAGAAAAGCACACTCAGTGGGCAGTAACAGTAATGTAGTTACCTCCGCCATGTGCACTAGTCCACATGTGTGTTGTGAGGTGCACCCTTTTGCTATGTAAAGAATATTAAGAGCCCAGCCCACTACTTCAACAACCTCTTGATACATGTGGGAGGAACAGTCTTAGTGGAAAAATAAGCACTACACCGGGTTCTTTTGATACTGATGATGACAAATTGTGATGATGATGGGACTTTGATGATGTTGTCTAATAACAGTGTGTTAGTGATGAAGTTGTTAGAGGTGAGAAACTGCATTTTTTCACTTTAAAATCTTGAATATATACAGTAAGCACTTCATAGTCTCTTTGGCTTTTCAATGTACTCCTTAGAGTAGCAGCACTAATGCTTGTAGTTTTGCTACTAGTGGCCAATGACATGGCTGACTGCCTGCTGCTTATGGAGTGAATTTACTACTATCATATAATGTATGATAATTGTCATCATCTCCTTCACTCAGGTGACCACCGCCAAGACCACTGACAGCTGTTGTTGCACCAACGGTCACATCATCCTCACCATCAGACTCAGGCTTCACATTACCACCTATGCATATGCAGTTTCTGCACCTCTAGCACCACACACAGTGGGACCTGTTCCCTACACTTCGATAAGTGACTTTACAAGCGATTTTGCAGGTGGAGCTATTCACAAAGCTGCGATAACATGTCAAAATCCCTTGTCAATGACTTTTTAACAAACGTTATCACTCTTGCTCTGACAAGCCGTGCGGGAGCTCGAACTCGCACTTTTTGCCAGTACAGTAACTGCTATTCACAAAGCTCTGAGATGCCAATTGCAGGTTAAACGCTCGCTTTTTAGTTCAATGTTAGAGCTGCTGTCCTGAATAACAGAATTTGTAGGTTCTAATCCTGTTGGTTCTGACACTGGTACCCCGCTCATCACAAGGGTCTTTAAACTGATTGATCTTAAGGATATATTTTAAGATGTGTAACTCATTGAAATATTCTTTGTAAAGACATTAGCATATTTTCCATGGTACCTCAGGTATGTTCATTTTTCAGCCTAGGTACTGTATGTCTCCCTAATTTATTTGGAGGGCGATTTGAGGGGACATATATACAACTGGAGATACCTATTAGATTAGGAAGTCCCCCTCCCCTCAAAAACCCTATTTCAGGCTCTGGAGGGAAATCACATGTTAACTTAATTTAGCTTGTGAAGCAACTACAAACCCATGCAGTGTGTAATTTGTTTTACCAGTCTTGGTTTGGGATGGGAAGGGAGCGATCAGGTCAGGAACATATCATGTGAATAAAAAACATAAAAACAATAATTGTGCAGTATGTTAGTGCAGTGAGGACTGGATGCAAATCTTGGCTCTTTAAGATTTCCTACTTACAGCAAAGCTAAAAATATAGCGCAGTGGTCTGACTCAGTCAGGAAGTGTGGAGATGGTAGACAATTCTCTTGTTATATAATGGCCCAGATAGATTCTCATATAAAGGAACTGGTTCAGCAGTGTTGGTACTCAAATCCCAATGTAGTTCATGCAATGAAAAAGCAAAAACAGCCCAATGGTCTAGGTTGCAAAACAAATGGTTTATCTCAGGTAAAGAAATAGGAGATGTACTCACAATAAGTACAAATGAATTGTACACATATTGGTTTCTTTTCGGCAATACAATGCTCATTCAGGCAGTAGAACTTCTCAGGATCCTTCTGTATCCCCAGCCTCGCCCGCCAGCGGTGGCGTCTGACGTCACTTCCGACTCGCGGATGACCGCATCCGGTGGAACTGGATGGCGACGCGCTGGGAGAGGGTCTGTATTGGAACTCTGGCGTCCGGCGTCTTCTTCTATAAGCAGCTGCAGCAACTATGTCGGCTCTACGCGTTTCGCTGTTGAACATACAGGAGCATAAAGATCATTTGTTTTACCAAACAGTATAGATAATGCGATTTACTTCAGTGAATAATGTTTTTTTACAGAAGTTTTATACCGTGAGGTAGGAACATTCGAACACGTCCGATGTTGCAATGAATTTATCAAAGTTTAGTGAATAGGCTCCTGTGTCCCCAAACTCCTCCACTACACGCTCCTCCTCTTCAGCTAATACCTTCTCCATCTCTCAATCCGCCGTCCCTCTCCAAAGCCTGGAAAGAGAAGCGCCATAGCACCCAGCTGTCTGCTCCTCATCAACATCTCTGTCCCTGCAGGTGCCCATTTTTTGGAGGGGGGTCAGACTGACTTTGACCTTTCCATAGGTAGTTCTGGTGGTGCCCTGCCCTTGCACACACATATATACAGTGTTCGACAAACCTATACATTTGCTCGCCCCGGGCGAGTGGATTTAACCCCTGGGCGAGTAAATATTGGCCCAAGCAGCACACGTTTGGTACTAGGTGGCGAGTAGATTTTTTGGTGATTTGTCAACCACTGTATATATATATATTGAGGCCGGTGGTGACTGTCCACAACCAGAAAGATACCCCTCCTCCACACTCTCACTCAGAACGTGTGCATCGTTTGGCGTGGATGGCTACTTTCTGTAAGCCACTGTTAGTTTTACGGCCATTTAGTTTTTTATTGACTAATTTTCCACCTGGGTGTCTTCCTGACCTCGTGATGAGGATTGTGATGGTGTTGGCAGAACCTGCCTTTCTGTTTAATTTATTTTTATACTTAGCACTGCTGCTAATGCTGGGGATCAAGTCCAACTGCTGCTGTTTGTGTTGGACCACCTACTACTTTTTTCTCTAAAGTCCCACGTATTTGTTTTTTATGACTGTGTACACTGCGGTCACGGCCGCCACCATGCCAGTGCCCACTATTGCCAGTAATAGACATAATTATATTGATTGAAATGTACTAGTGTGATTGATCATTCAGCATAGATCACTGTCTGTACTATCTGCACTCCCTCTCCCACCTTGAGAATTCCCCAAATGCAGAAGCACATGGTGTGTGAGCCCTATTTATAGTCTCAGCTTTATGCGGATCGTGACTTAAAATTAAAAATCGCTATTGTCCAAGCCTATTGACTCAATGTATGGCGAGTCCCTTGCAAACCCTGAGTAAGCCACGGCTAAAAAAGAGACGATTTTTCAGAGTTCACAACCTCAATCAAAAGGTTCACACATCTCTATATACCTGCACGCTTTGAGTCTTTTAAAATAAAACTTCAATTAATATCAGAACCGCCAGGAAAAAAAAAAGTGTGTGTGTGCCGAGCATGCGTATTTTAAGTGAAACTTTTTTCTTTTGTCACTGTTTTGTCACAGAAATTGTATTTGTGATGGTGATGTGTTTAATTAAAAATCAAAACACAATTTCAGTGAGAAAACGCAAAGAAGTGTGGCTTAGAACGCGTATGCGCGGCACTCAACCCCTGTTTTATCTATTTGCACGTCTATATTTATACTAACTGTTAATTCCTCATATTTGTGTGAATGTGTGTGTGTGTGTGGCTGTGTGTGTCTGGCTGTGTGTGTGACTGTGTGTGTGTGTGGCTGTGTGTGTGTGGCTGTGTGTGACTGTGTGTGTGTGTGACTGTGAGTAGCATTGGGACGGGTTGTGCCTGTAACCTTTCTGTTGAGAGGGGAGTGGGCCCACCTGTGCAGCAGAGAGTTCATTGTGGGGCAGGCACTTTTTCCTGCTTAATCTGGGAGCGTTGTTTTATCTAAAACTGCTGCAGCAGGCAACCATCAATCACCTGGAAACATCTTGATCTGAGAATTGAGACAACGTTTGAATCTGTGAGTGTATTCACTTCATTTATTAGATAGTAAGAGCTATTAACATAGTAATACACTGCTGTGTTTTTCTGCATTTTATGTCTGGAACCATCGCTTGAGCCTCCGCGCCAGCAGACTTCTCTCTTTTTCACAAGATATTTTCCCCATCAAAACGCTGTAGGTGCCAGCAAAGAATTTTCACTTCAAAAAGATTTGTGTTGTGCTTTAAAAGTAATGACAATAAGCGCTCTTTTCAACTACTGTAGGTTATTTTGTTAGAGACTTGCATTTTGTATGAAGCATTAAGGGTGGGCACTCACGTTTTGGTTCTAAAACTGTTTTGGTTCTGGTTTTGCTGAAACCTGATTTGTTTGGTTTTGGATTGTTAACAAATTATGGAAAAACACAAAATAAGCAGGAAATGCTAAAATAGCATAAACATGTTTTAGATATGTATACAAATATAGGGTTCCATGTTAAAAGGGATTTGAAGCAAAAGGTGACAGTGTGCTTATTTGTTTGTCATTTCCCAGAATCCCTAGCTGCACTGGAAGCACTGTATGCTAGGAGATAATGGGGAAAGAGGGGTTGCAGACCGGTCTGAGACATGAATGTGGTCACAGGGATATATTTTTTGCTGTATACAAATATAAAAACAAATAGGAAAAAAAAATAACATAACTGAAATACCCAAAATAATAACAAAAAAACATCCCAAGAAGCGCATGCGCGAAGGCCACAGGTATGGAGGCTTAACTGTGGAGCTCCGCTGGCACCCGGTACAATAAAGCCCCAAAACAGCACAAAAACCGCATCAATCGGCGATCGCGGTATAAGCACAGTCACCCGAACATCGCAGGATGACAACGCGATCACAGAAGAAAAAAAATCCGCTGGATTTAAAAGAATATTTTCCACGTTCGGAAATGGCTTCCAACTATTGTCGAGACCCGCTACCTCGCTGCCCAATTGTCGAGACCCGTTACCTCGCTGCCCAATTTGTTCAGCCTTTTAGGGAAATTTAATAGGATATCTGGATTTAAAATTCATCAATCAAAATCAGAAGCTTTAAATATAAATTTACCTAAAGAATTAGAGAAATGAATAGACTTAGACTTTAATTCTTATTGGCAGCCACATGCGATCAAATACTTGCAAGTCAAGATGACGAAAAACTACAAAGCACTATACAAGGCTAATTTCCCCAAATTATTACAAACCCTTAGGGAGGAAATTGGTCTGTGGTCCACATATAATAGTTATTGGATCGGAAAGATTAATTGTATCAAAATGAACCTCTTACCACCTATTTTATATTTGTTTCAAACTCTTCCTATACCGATGGTTACAAAGGACATTCTCTCAATTCAATCGTTGATTTCAAAATTCATTGGGAGATATAAAAGACCGAGAGTTAGAAGGAAAATATTAACGAGGCCAACAGCAGCAGGGGGGTGGGGGGGGGGGGGGAGGACGGGGGGGGGGGGGGGGCTGTAAATTTGTTGTTATCATATTATAAAGCGGCACAATTGAGCCAAATTTCTCAGTGGCACACAGACCCCGATCTAAAGAGATGGGTGGCATTAGAAAGGGAGGTCTGTGCTCCTATTATTTAGCTATGCAATCTAATTTGGTACCCTTAAAAGATCCATAAATCAATCCGAGATCCGCTACCCTCAATGACCAATTCACTAGCAGTTTGGGAGGCCACCAAATTCAGATGTTCATTAACATCTAGGTATTCATTGATGACACCCTTTTAACAATCCAGTCTTTGCTCCGGGACTGAATAGCAAGAATTTTCGAATTTGGAAACAGAAAGGGTTATTGAGACTCAAGGATCTGGAGGTCAGGAACACCATAAAATGGTTTGATCAAATCAAGTCAGAAAAGGACATCCCTAGTACAGAGGTTTTTTTAGATATCTCCAGATCCGTGCATTTTATACTAAACTAGCTGATATACCCGGCGTTGCCCGGAATTGAATGGTCCCGCTCCCCCTCTCTCTCCACTCACCCCCTATCTCCGCTCCCATTGCCCTCTCTCTGTGGGTGGGTGAGTTAGTGACTGGGTGAGTTAGTGACTGGGCGGGCGGGTGAGTGAGTGACTGGGCGGGCGGGCAAGTTAGTGACACTTGAGTTAGTGACTGGGTGGGTGAGTGAGTTAGTGACTGGGTGGGTGAGTGAGTGACTGGGTGGGTGAGTGATTGGGTGGGTGAGTGAGTGAAAGGGCGGGTAAGTGACTGGGTGAGTGAGTGACTGGGTGAGTGAGTGACTGGGTGAGTGAGTGACTGGGTGGTTGAGTGACTGGGTGGGTGAGTGACTGGGTGGGTGAGTGACTGGGTGGGTGAGTGACTGGGTGGGTGAGTGAGTGACTGGGTCCACCAAGTCCACTAACTCACTCACCCACCCAGTCACTAACTCACTCACCCACCCTCATACTCACCCACAGTCACTAACTCATCTACCTCACTCACCCACCACTAACTCACCTCACCACCCAGTCACAACTCAATCACCCACCCAGTCACTAACTTCACTCACACCACCAGTCATAACTAACCCAGTCACAACCAACCACCCACCCAGTCACTAAAGCACGTACCCACCCAGTCACTCACCAATCACCAACCCAGTCACTACTCACTCACCCCCCAGTCACAATCCCTCCACCCACCAGTCCTACTCACCAACCAGTACTACTCACCCACCCCAGTCACTCACCCAACCAGCTAACTCACCCACCCAGTCACTCCACCCACCCAGTCACATCACACCACCCAGTCACTCACCCAACCAGTAACTCACTCAACCAGTCACTCACTTCCACCCACACTTCACCCACCCACTCACTCTACCCACACCCAGTCACTACTCACCCACCCACTAAATCACTCAACCACCCAGTTCACTAACACTCACCCACCCTAACTCCACTAACCCACCCAGTCACACTCACCACCACTAACTCACTCACCCCCCAGTCACTAACTCAATCACCCACCCAGTCCTCACCCCTCACCCACCCACTCACTCCCACCACTCACTCACCCACCCCAGTCACTCACCCCCCATCACTCACCCACCCAGTCACTCACCCACCCAAGTCACTCACCCACCCAGTCACTCACCACCCAGCACTCACTCACCCAGTCACTCACTCACCCAGTCACTCATCACCCAGTCACTCACTCACCCGTCACCACTCACACCACCCAGTCACTCACTCACCCACCCACTCACTCACCCACCCACTCACTTACCCACCCAGTCACTAACTCACCACCCACTCACTTACCCACCCAGTCACTAACGTACCCACCCAGTCACTCACCAAGTCACTCACCCACCCAGTCACTCACTCACCCACCCAGTCACTCACTCACCCACCCAAGTATCACTACAACCCAGTCCCTAACTCACTCAACCCACCAGTCACTAACTCACTAACTCACTCACCCAGTCATCTCAATCACCCACCCACCCACACACTCACCCACCCCACTCACCCATAAATCACTCACTCATCCAGTTCAACTGACCCCCAGTCACTCACCACCCAGTCACTCAGCCACCAGTCCTCACTCCACCACCTTGTCACTCAACTCAAGTCAACTTAACACTCACTCACCCACCCCCCAGTCATTAACTCACTCACCCCACCACTAACTCTCTCCCCACCCAGCACTACTCAAGTATAACTCACTCACCCACCCAGTCACTAACTCACCCACCCACTAAATCACTCACCCACCCACCCAGTCACTAACTCACTCACCACCCAGTCACTAACTCACTTACCACCCAGTCACTCACCCACTCACACACCCAGTTACTCACCACCATGACTGGGTGGGTGAGTGAGTTAGTGACTGGGTGGGTGAGTGAGTTAGTGACTGGGTGGGTGAGTGAGTTAGTAACTGGGTGGGTGGGTGAGTGAGTTAGTGACTGGGTGGGTGAGTGAGTTAGTGACTGGGTGGGTGAGTGAGTTAGTAACTGGGTGGGTGAGTGAGAGTGACTGGGTGGGTGAGTTAGTGATTGACTGGGTGGGTGAGTGACTGGGTGAGTGAGTGAGTTAGTGAGTGGGTGAGTGAGTTAGTGACTGGGTGGGTGAGTGAGTTAGTGACTGGGTGAGTGAGTTAGTGACATTCCCCCCCCCCCGCACCTCCCATATGTCATGCGACGGCATACCCCCCGCACCCCCCATACCTCACGTGGCAGCGGCATGCAAATAGCTAGCGTCCCGGCATCCCCCACACATCAGGCGGCATGAAGATAGCGGGCGGGCATCCCCCCCACCTCACGCGGAGAGGAACCTTTGGGGAGGCGGCAGGGTGTGTAGGAGGCACGTGGGGGTTCCACCGGCCACCCCAGGGGACAGTCAGCCCCACTGCGGCCGCCACTGCTCTGCTCCCGCCACCGGCATGTTAAGGGCGCGGCGAGGGTGAAGTGCCCGCCGAGGTAATGGTGTACGGCGTCGACCATGAGGGAGGCGGTAGGAGGGTGCAGTGGCGGCTAACAGGAGAGTAAGTGTGCTAATGTTTCATGCGGGCCTGAGGGCGGTAAGGAGGTGGGAGAGGGTGGTGCGGCTGTGGCACCCCTGAGGTCTGTGAGGTGAAGGGAGCAGTGGCGGCGCCCAGTGAGTGGGAATGTTGCAGGGTGTGAGGAGGGAGGGAAGGTGGCGAAGAGGGTGGTGCGGCTGCGGCGTCGCGCCTCAGGGTTGTGAGGTGATGGGAGCAGCGGGAGCAGCAGCAGCTCAACCCCCCTCCTGGCCAAGCAGAGGGAAGGTAGCGGGGAGGTGATGAAGGGGGGGGTGGGGCCGCCGGGAGGTGAGCTTTGGGTAATGGCGGGGGGGATCCAGCGGGCCAGGCCGCGGGGTGAGGAGAAGAGGAGAGTGGCCGGGTGGTTGTGTGTGTGTGTCCCCCCCCCCCCAGCTAAGCAAGCAAGCCAGCCAATGAGAGGCGTGCGGGGCCGGGCCATGGAGCAATCTGATTGGCCAGAGGCTGAGTGATGGGCCAAAGGTCCAATGTGATTGCCCCTAGACACAGGGACATACAATGCTTTCAAAGAAATATATATAGATTTACGTAACGCCCACCACTGATGAATTTTGAAATGCGCTGTATTCTGGAAACAGATGCAAGGGGACTAATCTCTGGGGTATACAGGGAGGTGGTCTATCCTCCTGCGGGCTGCTCAAGTAAATTAAGGTACAAGTCCCAATGGGAATCGGACCTGGGGGTCACATTGGAAGAGAAAGAATGGGATGAGAATTAATTGACGGCGGCTAAAAGCTCAATGTGTACGACGTTAAAGGAGAACGCAGGGGCGCGCGTAACAACATCGCGGATGCACGCAGGGTGAGGAAGCTCTGTGCACTCCACCAGCATAATTCATTTTAGCCCCTGATCGCCGCTCCGATCAGCCCCGCGAGACACATTACAAGCCAGAGGAACCAGCGAGGATGGCTCAGAAGAAGACCCTGAAGCCGGGTATCCCAGATCTCTCCCACTTCAGCAGCGGGCAGCCAGCAGCAGCAGAGAGAAGGAAGAACAAAGATAGCACCGCCGAGCTGTGCGCATGGACTGCATGCGTATGCAACAGCAAACGAAAATAAGATGGACATTTCTTTACAAAACCAGGTAAATACTGACGATGAGGTCCTGCGTCTCAATGAAGAGATAAGAGCCATGAGGAATGGTATAGATGATCTACAGAACAGGGAGCAAAGGCAGAATTTACGAATCCGTCATGTCCCTGAGTCAGTGTCTGCAGAAGCCCTCCAGCCGTATCTTAAGAGACTATTTACATCAATTGACCTCCAGCTACAAGATAGCGATCTCTTGATGGATAGAGCTCACAGAGCCCTGGGACCAAGATTTGATGACCCCAAAAGAAGCAGAGATGTGGTCCTAAGACTCCACCAATATGCAACCCAGGAAAGAATTATAAAAGGCTGCAGAAACAGAGGCTCAATTGAATTTGAAAAGAATTCCATCCAGATTTTACAGGATCTGTCCAGGATGACAATTGAGAAGAAAAGGGTATTCGCTACCGGTGGGCCTTTCATGTCAACCATGAAGGCAGACAGATCTCGCCCCGTTACGCCGAGGAATCACCATCTTTTCTGTCGCGTTGGGTCTGACTCCCAAGGATGGATCGGGCCAGCACCAAGACCTTGAGACGAAAACACGGATGACGATTGTTCGGCTGTGGGTGCCGGAATGGAAATGGAACACGGAATGGAAACACAGCAGGAACTGTCCCCATGCTCCGTCCCCGTGATGACATGGGCAACCTATGGTGCATGCTGCCTATGCGCAGACGCCGTGCAGACACAAGCAAACAAAGGGTTAATTCTCTTAATTATTCCTCACCTGCTGTGCACCCCGCCTCTGCCTATTAGTGGACAGTCTATGTCTGTGTGCTCTTACCTTGCAGCTGTGGGCTGCTCCACATTCCTTACTCTGTAGCTGTGTGCCTTCCTCCCATTGGCTGCCTGCCCTTTAAATACCCAGTCAGCCCTCTGCTACATTGCTGAGCATAAACTACTGTTTATGTACCGTGCTTGCTACCATCTGCTTGTTGCTGTGCTGTGCCGTTGCCAGTTTTGCTCTCTTCGGTGTGACCCCAGCTCGTGCCCGGACCTCTCTCTCCTCTCCTCGACCACGGCTATGGATCTCGACCACTCTTCTTTCTCCAACCCCTGACTACGGCAAGTACTTCAACCTACCCACACTCTCCTACCCTGACCCGGCTACACGACCCTGACTCTACAATCCGGACTGGGTCTCGCGGTTGTAGGTCGGCGGTTATCTGTATTCCCACCTCAGCCTCGTGGTCTATTCCTGTTTGTGGTGAGCACCATTAAACCCTGGAATCTATGGGAGATAGCCGAGAGCAACTGCTGATATTGAGAGGTGCTTTTAATATGGTACTGGATCTGGATAGGGATAAGTTCACCCACCCAGAACAATTACACTCTGCTATGATATATAATGTAGCTAAGAAATGTAGACTGTTACTTAAAGAATATGGTTTGTGGGATGCCTGGTGTAGCTCACATAAAGAACAGAGGGATTTCTCTTTTTATTCGCCCCCACACGATACGTACTCCAGAATCGACAATATATTTGTATCCCCGGGTATTTTGGAGTTATTGGTCCACTCAGATATAGGGCCTATCATGTGGTCAGGCCACGCCCCGGTGGAGATCCTGTTTGATCCCCCATATGCTAGGACTCAATCATTCCATTGGAGGATGAACAACTCATTACTGAATTACCAAGAGATTAGCTCACAAATCCACAATGGCTCCGTAGAATCCACATCAATATTATGGGAGGCAAATAAGGCCATGATCAGAGGACAGCTCATCTTAATAGCATCACACAGAAAGAGAATAAAAATAGAAAAACAAAAAATGAACAGAAAAAAAATTGTAAAATTAGAACAATCACATAAAAAAATTAATCGAGGAAAATTTATAAAATCCTGACCCAGGCAAGAGAACTTAAGAGGGTGCAATTAGAAGACGTATAGAAAGCCCTTAAGTGGACTAAGCAAACATATTATGATAAGGGAGATAAGGCAGACCGCTTATTGGCAAATAAACTTAGAGGGATTAGGTCGAGAGCTTTGGTCCCTGCTATTAGGTTAAAAGGAGGAGAAGTGACTTGCAACCACTCAAAGATAGCAGAGGAATTTGCAAAATTTTATACGGATCTCTAAGATTTCGACAATTCAACTCCGAATGCTAAAGCCAAGGACCCAACCCAGATTGAGGATTGTAACCTCTCAAAACTGTCAGAGGAAGACAACAATGCTTTAAATGCGAAAATAACCCGGAAAGAGTTAGTAAGGGCGGTTAGCTCATTGAAGCCATCAAAGGCACCTGGTCCAGATGATTTCTCAAATTTGTACTATAAAACATTTAGAGGAATTCTAGTGCCATGTTGGATGGAGGGGGGAGGGAACTGAAACAGATAATGAACTAAATGGAATAGAGGAGGATACAAGGTGGTATGGAGGTAGAATGGGGGCAAGTGCGAGTTTGACAAGCAGTGAGACACCCATAGTAAATACAGATAATACTAGAAAACTTCTAAAGACTAAACCAAGTGGGCGCAGAAAGGAAGGAGCAGATAAGATAATAGTACAGGCTGAAAAAAAACTTAAATGCACGCTTGCTAATGCAAGAAGCCTGACAGATAAAATGGGGGAGCTTGAATTAATAGCTGCAAGGGAGCAGTATGATATCATAGGCATTACTGAAACATGGTGGGATGAAACTCATGACTGGACAGTTAATTGAGAGGGTTATTCCCTTTTTCGGAAGGATCTAACAAATAGAAGGGGAGGTGGAGTATGTTTATATGTTAAACCGGATCTAAAACCTATTATAAGGGATGATGTTTATGAAGGGAATGATGAAAATGTAGAGACTTTGTGGATAGAAATTAGCAGTGGAGGTAAAAGTATTAAGAAAATGTTTGTGGGAATATGCTATAAACCACCAAATATCTGTGAGATTGAGGAAGCTAAAATACTTTTGCAAATGGAGAAGGCATCAAAACTGGGTCATGTTTGCATAATGGGGGATTTTAATTATCCAGACATAGACTGGGGCAATGAGATTAGCGTTACAACAAAAGGAAACAGGTTTTTGGGGGTGCTTAAAGACAATTATATGACCCAAATTATTGAGGAACCAACCAGGAGAGGGGCAATACTGGATTTGGTCATATCAAACAATGTAGAAGTAATAACAAATATTCAAGTCCTGGAACATTTGGGTAACAGTGATCATAGCATGGTCTCATTTGAAATAAATGATCAAAAAATAGATTTCTTGGGTTCAACAAAGACCTTAAACTTTAGAAAGGCAGATTTTAATAAACTGAGGTCTAATCTAGTAGTAATACAATGGGATGATGTTTTTGCAGAGAAAATGTAGAAGATAAATGGGCAGTCTTTAAAACATTGTTAGAAAAGCACACTTATCAGTGTATACCCTTGGGTAATAAGTATAAAAGAAATAAGTCAAAACCAATGTGGCTAAATAAACAGGTAGGGGAGGATATGGACAAGAAGAGGAAGGCGATTAGATTTTTTAAGTCAGAAAGGACGGAGACATTGTATCAGAATTATAAGGAATGTAAAAAAATTGCAAAAGGGCAATCAAATTAGCAAAAATGGATAATGAAAAAAGGATTGCAATAGAAAGTAAGGTCTACCCTAAAAAGTTCTTTAAGTACCTTAATAACAAAAAAATGAGAAAAGAAAATATAGGACCCTTTCAGTGTGAGATGGGTAGGCAGATTATTATTGGAGATAAGGAAAAAGCTGAAGTATTAAACAAATTCTTTGCCTCTGTGTTTACCAGGGAAGAATCAAGTTCAATAGTAGTGCCGCAGGAGGAAGCCACAACCTCCATATTATTGAACAATTGGTTAACTGAGGAAGAAGTTCATATGCGACTTGAAAAAATTAAAGTAAATAAGGCACCTGGCCCCGATGGCATACATCCAAGAGTTCTCAAGGAGTTAAGCTAAGTAATAGCAAAACCATTATATTTAATATTCAAGGACTCCATTTCCACATGCTCAGTACCACAAGATTGGCGTAAAGCAGACGTGGTGCCTATATTTAAAAAGGGAGCTAGATCACAACCGGGAAATTACAGACCTGTTAGCCTGACTTCAATAGTAGGGAAACTACTTGAAGGTTTAATACGGGATAATATTCAGGAATACCTAATGGAAAACAAAATTATTAGTAATAGTCAGCATGGATTTATGAAGGATAGATCTTGCCAAACTAACCTTATTTGTTTCTTTGAGGAGGTAAGTAGAAATTTAGACCAGGGTAATGCAGTTGATGTGGTCTACTTAGATTTTGCAAAGGCTTTTGATACGGTTTCACACAAGAGGTTGGTGTACAAAATAAAGAACATTGGACTCAGTAATAATATATGCACCTGGATTGAAAACTGGTTAAAGGACAGACAACAGAGGGTTGTCATAAATGGAACTTTTTCAGGTTGGGCTAAAGTCGTGAGTGGAGTACCTCAGGGATCGGTACTGGGACCCCTGCTTTTTAACTTGTTTATTAATGACCTTGAGGTTGGGATAGAGAGCAAAGTCTCCATCTTTGCTGATGATAGTAAATTGTGTAAGGTAATAGAATCAGAGCAGGATGTCATTTCTCTTCAGAAGGACTTGGAGAGACTGGAAACGTGGGCAGGTAAATGGCAAATGAGGTTTAATACAGATAAATGTAAGGTTATACATTTGGGATGCAAGAATAAAAAGGCGACTTACAAATTAAATGGAGATATATTGGGAGAATCCTTGATGGAGAAGGATTTAGGAGTGCTTGTAGACTGCAGGCTTAGCAATAGTGCCCAAAGTCATGCAGTAGCTGCAAAGGTAAACAAGATCTTATCTTGCATCAAACGGGCAATGGATGGAAGGGAAGTAAACATAATTATGCCCCTTTACAAAGCACTAGTAAGACCACACCTTGAATATGGAGTACAATTTTGGGCACCAATCCTAAGAAAAGACATTATGGAACTAGAGAGAGTGCAGAGAAGAGCCACCAAATTAATAAAGGGGATGGACAATCTAACTTATGAGGAGAGGCTAGCTAAATTAGATTTATTTACATTAGCAAAGAGGTGTCTAAGAGGGGAAATGATAACTATATACAGATATATTCGGGGACAATACAAGGAGCTTTCAAAAGAACTTTTCATCCCAAGGGCAGTACAAAGGACTCGGGGGCCATCCCTTAAGGTTGGAGGAAAGGAGATTTCACCAGCAACAAAGGAAAGGGTTCTTTACAGTAAGGGCAGTTAAAATGTGGAATTCATTACCCATGGAGACTGTGATGGCAGATACAATAGATTTGTTAAAATAAAAAAAAGGGTTGGACATCTTTTTAGAGAGGAAAGGTATACAGGGATATACCAAATAAGTATACATGGGAAGGCTATTGATCCAGGGAGTAATCCGATTGCCAATTCTTGGAGTCAGGAAGGAATTATTTTTTCCCCTTAATGGGGTTTTTGTTTGCCTTCCTCTGGATCAATAAGTAAGTATAGATATAGGATAAAGTATCTGTTGTCTAAATTTAGCATAGGTTGAACTTGATGGACCTATGTCTTTTTTCAACCTCATCTACTATGTAACTATGTAACTATGTTTACTAGATTTATTCAATGATTTTCTCAGTGGAAAACAAACCCCCCCCCCCCCACAGATGATGAAAGCCAATATAGTGGTGATCCCTAAAGAGGGTAAGGACCACTTATGTTGTGGTAGCTACAGACCAATCGTATTGCTTAATACAAATCTAAGAATTTATAGTAAAATCCTGGCTAACAGGTTGAACCCAATACTTCCTATTTTAATCCACTATGACCAAGTAGGTTTTGTGAGCGAACGCCAGGCGTCGGATAACACAAGGGAAATGATTAATGTGATATATCAGGTACATACATCTAAGATGAAAGCTGTGCTGTTGAGCCTGGATGCGGAGAAGGCATTTGATAGGATAAAATGGAATTTTCTACATAAGACAATGGAAGCATTTGGATTTTTTTTTTAACAAGGGGTCCGGGACCTCTACCTGCGCCAACAGTCACACTGAAGATCCCAGGGGGGGAGAGGAATCTGATAACAATTAAGAACGGGACTAGACAGGGGTGCCCCCTCTCTCATCTTCTTTTGCCTTGACAATTGAACCCCTTGCGGCTACAATCAGAGCTTCCCCAAATATACAAGGATTAATATAATAGATGAATGTTACAAATTATCACTTTTTGCGGACCATATTATCTTTACTATAGCTAACCCAATGACATCTCACCCGAATTTACCATCCGCTCTCCGGAGGTTTGGGGAATTGTCTGGGTATAAAGTTAATGTGGGAAAATCGGAAGCGCTAAATTTAACGTTAATGGAAAAGGAAGTCGAGGTTCTTAAATTACATTTTGACTATAGGTGGAAAAAGACCCATCTGAAGTATTTGGGGATATATCTTACTAGGGACTATAACTCATTATATAAATATAACTATCCCAAACTTTTTTCTAAGATTAGAAAGGATGTACAAGTTTGGAATTCTCACTATATCTCCTGGATAGGGTGTATACCCACGGTTAAGACGAATATCCTCTCCAGACTACTATATTATTTCCAAACATTACCAATATCTGTCCCACATGCAAATATAAAAGAAATCCAAAATCAAATTATGCAATTTATTTGGAAACATAAACAACTGAGAATAGCCAGGTCAATTATGCTGGAGTCTAAGGAAGGAGGGGGTCCAGCAGTTCCAAATATTCTAAAATATTATATAGCCTCTCATTTGAAACAAATGGTTTACTGGCACTCCCCGGGAGGGACCTATAAGCATACTGTAGGTCCCTCCCGGGTGGATTTGGAAGCTCGCTTAAATACCCGGTTGGCCTGCCTACTTTGCTGTGGTCGAGCTCCAAGTCTGGGCTTGGAAGACAGCCTGAGCCGGCGGTAATCGGGTTTACTCTGAAAATCTGGCGGTTGGCAAAAAAGAAATATAAGGTTATGTCAACTCCATCTAGACTTACATCCCTGTTCGGTAATCCAGGATTTTTGCCGTTTTTTCAGGGTCGGAATTTAGAAACTTGGAGACAGAAGAATTCTAGAGATGGGAGATTTATTAGAAAAAGATAAGTTGATGTCGTTTGAGGAATTGATGAGAAAATATGGTTTACCTCTGACGGAGGTGTTTAAATATATGCAGATCCAGCATTTTGTGCGCCAGGGTTTCTATGAGGAGGAATTCCGTAAATACACACAATTCGAAGATTTATGCAAAACAAAAAAATACCAAAAAGACCTGATTTCATCTCTGTACCAAGGCTTAATCCCCCAAAAGGAAACCCCAGCCCATAAATATATGGACCTTTGGGCTCTGGATTTCCAATCTGAAATAACAAGACTGGGAAGATATATGGGATAAAGTTGGTATTTTCTCTATATGCACAGTTAGAAAAGAGAATATTTATAACATTTTGCTACGCTGGTATTACACTCCCAAAAGGTTAAAGCAAATTGTTTCCGGAGGCTACCGATAGATGTTGGAGGGGATGTGGACAGATAGGGAATCTAGCATATATATGGTGGTTCTGCCCAGTAATGGAGACATACTGGAAGACTGTTTTTAAATTAATAGAAGATGTGACAGGAACCAAGGTTCCACTAGACCCAATTTGAATCATTTTGGCCTATGGAAGATGTGAATCGTTACACAGCTAATGTACCCCTCCTCTTCCCATTTATGTATGAAAATGTTAATAAAAATATAAGTAAAAAAAAAAAAGGAGAACGCATATACGGTATTGATGAGGTGATATCACACTCCGCTAAAACGTTCAAAATTTGTCCCAGGTTACTCACCATTTTGTCCTAAACAATGCGGAGAGCAAGCGGACTTGTTACTTATGCTGTGGTCCTGCCCTCGGGTAGCTGCTATCAAGGAGCAAATTAGGGATTGGCTGCAGAGAATGTTGGACTTCGAGATTCCAATGGACCCCTGGCTTTTCCTGTTGAATAGCCCAGCTCAGGGAGTAGCCAGAGGGGAAAACAAATTGGTTGCGCATTTTGCAACCGCAACAAGGTGTGAGATAGCAGCATTATGGAAATTCCATCCATTGACAAAATTAGAAACAGAATTTGGTTTGTCTGCCAGATGGAAAAATAAACAAGTTTGGTTAATGACACTGGCACTAAATTCCAAAAGGTCTGGAATCCGTGGCTGGTCCAGACAGATATCCCAGGGGTGAATAATGCTACCGCTTGGCTTTAATAGGAAGGAATGCGTTCTCCTCTGACGAGCGGTCGGATCTGGGTTATGGAGTAGTGAGTTGAGGGTTTTAGACGGATAAAAGAGTAGGCCATGCAGGAGAAGAGTCTCCAGAGAGACAATGAGACAAGAGAAATTGCATAAAGGAATATAAATAAATCAAGAACACAGACCTCGGGTCCCAATCCCCATCCTACCACCCCCCCCTCCCTTTCCATTTTGTGTGGTGTGTTTTTTGTGTGATGTAAATTTAGATTTACTTTATTTTTGTTTTCATGTTTATTTAATTTAATATGACGTTCTATTTACCAGCTACAATTTGAAAAGTTGTATTATTTCTCCACTGTAGAGATGGGCACTTGGCCCTGTGTTCTGGTTTTGCTTTTTTTTTGTGTGTGTAACTTATACTTTATTAGATTTTTAGAAAAGCAAAAAGGGAAGGGATACAGAAAGTAGAAAGGGGGAGGGGGGAATTACCACATTGTTAACAATCGTATCGTAACATTTTTCCGATCGGTAACAGCAACAACACCCACAACACACCACAATCAGTTGACTGAAAAGGGATATAACTCTATACCTACATCAATTAAACATTTTTACACATTCCCCAATGAATACCAGGGCTCCCACACCTTATAACATTTTCTTGTATTATGCCTTACATAGGTTGTTAATCTTTCCATTGATTGGACCTCATTTACTCTTATGATAATCTCTCTCCTTGAGGGGGTTTGGGTCTTTTTCCAGGCCCCTGCGATTGCACGCATTGCCACGGTGAGAATGTGTAATAATAGTTTACTTGTGTCTTGGTGTACATTTTCCAAGGGTTTCCCCAAGACCATTGAAAGTGGGATCCTAATCACAATAGTCTCCCGAATCAAATTCTTCACTATTACCCAAAATCTCTATATCTTTGGGCAAAACTACCAGATATGGACCATATCCCCTACACCACCGCCGCCTCTCCAACAAAGATTCGTAGCCCCTGGGTAAATCTGACTCAACTGTTGGGGTGTCAGGTACAATCTAAAAATCACTTTATAAATATTCTCTTTTGAAATTGTGCAAATAGACGTATTCATTGCATTGTCCCATGTACAGTATCTTACCAGTCTTCTCATGAGATTTCTATCTGGAAATCCTGAGCTCATTGATCCATATAAAGGTGGTCGTAGGAAGCGATAATTTTCCGAGAAATAAGGACTTGATATAAAGTTGAGATGAGTCCCCTTTCATAATTTCCATTTCTACATAGCTCCTCAAATACAGAGCTATCTGGAAAAGACCCACCATGGGACAGCTGCCAAGCATAGTGGCAAACTTTAAGAAATCTGAATACCTCAGAGCCCGTGAAAGAGTATTTCTGACAAAATTCCCTGAAAGTTAACCTTTTACCTTTAGATATCAAATCGCCCACATCTCTAATATTCTTAGTGTTCCACACATCAAAAGTACTGGTAAACCATCCCAAACCAAAATCAGGGTTATCAAAGATGGGGGTGCATCTTGAGGGAGCTGATACTAGCTGATATTGACGTTTAGCCCTTTGCCAAATCTTGAGAGAGAATCTTATTACTGCTGAATCATAAAGATCTGGGCTAGAGTGTTTTATTGATTTGTTGTTCCATAGAAGAGCCGGTAGTGCCGCTGAGCTACTAAGTATATGTTCTAAGTCTACCCACCTATATTGGTTTATCTGGGAATGCCAATAAATAATCTGTTTCAAATGAGAGGCTAAGTAATATTTCTTTATATCCGAGACCGCTAGTCCTCCTCTTTCTCTGGGTGTGAGCATGACTGATCTCGCAACTCTTGGTCTTTTGTTACCCCATATAAATGGCATTATCTTGTTCTGTAAATCCCTTATATATTTTATCGGAATAGCGACTGGCAGTGTCCGAAAATAATATAGTGATTTTGGGAGAATGTTTATTTTAACTGATATAATACGGCACATCCAAGATATTTGGTGGCCATTCCATAATAAAAGATCCCGTTTGATTCTTGTAAAAAGCTCTGGGTAGTTATATTTATAGAGAGATTGATCATTTTTTGTGAGAAAAATCCCGAGATATTTCAGCCTTGCTTTATTCCAATGATAATTGAAATTAAGCATAGGAAAGAACACACAGAGCGCACCAAAGGTGAAGTAAAGGTGTATATTAAACATACAAAAATGCAGTAATGGTAGACTTACATTTAAGATACTGCACCGACACACTTTATTCGAGCAAATGCCTGGTTTGTACCTGGCAGAAACCTGGAATCCGCCGCTGCTCACCTCTTGCATGCTTCGTTGCGTTTGCCTTCCCAGCCACGGTTCATGCCTGGCTGACGGGGGCCTGATCTGTTAAATGATAATGAGAATGATTTACTAGGCTGCGATGTTTCGATTGTCCACCAGATGGCATAAACTCATGATTTAAGTAATGTGTGGCCTTTGCAAGTTGTTTCGTTTCCAAAAAAAAGTTACTTTATCCCAGTACAGTATGCTATTGTGTAACTTGTCCTTGAGACTGAAGGAAGAGTTGCAAAAAATGTATCAATTTAGGCTTTACATACAGTAATGTATTAAATAAAGACAAAGATCATTTTCACTTACACTATTCTACAGAGACATGAGTGTTCAAGTGGAGCCCGTGTTCCAAAAACCTGACAGAAGTTATGCTTATTTGATATGGGCCGCTATTAATGCAACAGAGGATAAGATGGCAACAGTTGTTCAAATTTATCAGTATTTTATCGAAAATTATGACTTTTACAGATTTTCGCCAACTCCTCATTTGTGGAAGCATGCAATAAGGAAAAGGTTATGTAGTGACCCCTGTTTTCACCGTATTGAGCCCCAATTTGTTGGAGGGTATTGGTGTGTGTCACAGGGTTTTTCCCGTATCTATGATAATGGAGGCGGCAAAAGGCGAAGGGTCGTGTTAAAACGAAATAAGAAGCGACAGTCCCTGCCAAGCAATGCGCCAGAACCAGAACCAGAACCAGCAGCAGCACCAGCTTATCATCATGGTCCCGCCGTCGGTGACAACTCTGAGATGGATTTCGCAGCCAGTTTTGATGAAGCTTGCATGTACCTAAGCGATTTCCCGCTGACTACAGGTGGGCTAGTCCCTCTGCAAAATGATGAAAGCTGGACTGGAAGTGGGCCGGCGCCAGCGCAAGCTGAATGGGAAATTTAGTAATACTGTACAGTATGGTGAGTACTGTATTTTTGCCGTATTATTTTGGTGGGGCTGGCTGGGAACTTCTTTAGGGGGCTGACCATTACTGTACATTAAAACTTTTCATTTTGTTTTTCCTCAGAAAAGAAAACGGCTAATGGGGGGATTTCGATGGATTATATTGTACTGTATGCTGATGTTTTCCGGCCATACAGTATACTGTGTAATAAACCCGAATAAATAAAACTATGCATTTATTCTACAGTACATGTTCAGTAAATTACTGCACATACTGGGGGCGAGATGTGTTTGCAGCAGAGAGAGATTTAATAATATTGTACAGTGAGCAGGGGGTTCCCTGAGCCAGAAATTAATGCTCAGGGAACCCCCCCCCCCCCCTGCTCCTGATCAATATTATTAAAAATACGGAAAATGCTGCGTCATTACCATAGCGGATAGCCGCTAAGGCAATGAAGGGGTTAACCCACCGTGCCCGCTTTATTGTGTGTAGTGGGGATGGGTGAGGGGGGTATTTGGCCGGCCCTTGGTGTGAGTTTAGGACTTGCGGGAGGGGGGGGGGTTTGTGATCATATACAGTACAGTAGATTGTGAGATCAGTTAGGATTTTTAAAGGGAATTGATTTTAATGTAGTGTCTGTATGGAGAAGTGTTTGGTTGTAGAACAGTATGGTTTTGATAACCCTTCTACATTTATTTGTACTGTATATTTGGTTTATCATGGGTGTGTATATAACGTGTGTATATATATCATATACAGTACAGTAGATTGTGAGATCAGTTAGGATTTTTAAAGGAAATTGATTTTAATGTAGTGTCTGTATGGAGAAGTGTTTGGTTGTAGAACAGTATGGTTTTGATAACCCTTCTACATTTATTTGTACTGTATATTTGGTTTATCATTGGTGTGTATATAACGTGTGTATATATATATACTGTATATATCTCTC